>CM031613.1:74135718-74184033 GCA_018398815.1 Conus ventricosus | reverse complement strand
GTTTATTTATTAGCAACCGAACCGTATTACAGTTTAGGAGCGACTGAACTTTCAGTGCATGTGAAGGCTTTGTTTAGAAAGAAAAGTATTTGCTGTGTTCTGTTATCCTATGACTTGATAGGGTTGCAAAACGAACTTATTTCGGGAAAACATGAATAGATGAAGAGAGTGTTAAAGGAAGTGGTCTTCAGGAAGGAAAGAAAGAAAGATTTTGTTTATTCTGTGACGTATCTTTGCGAGAAGAGGGAGCGTTTTGATGCTATGGACAATAAGCTCCCAAAGTGAGCGACAGAGACTATCATATAATTATACTGATATTGATTTTGATGTGGATGAGTATTTAATTCACTCTTGATATGAATATTGAATAGTTGTGTGTTGGTAAACAAGAGTGTGTGTAAATCTTTCCCTTACATATATTGAAGTAAATGAATCTTTTGAAGAAAATCTGGTGATTATATGAAATGAAATGAACAATTTTGTCATTACGAAAGACATTTATAGTTTGATGAAAAGTAATCATTAATTGTGTGTAATGAATGTATTCGTGGTTTATTGAAGAGGGTCCAGGTGGGAATCCTTTTCCCAATTTGGAAAAATTAGATTTTGACAGGTTTATATTAAAATTCTTTCCTGTGTGGTGTTGTTATACTGGAAAAGGGAATGTTGTAGTGTTATGATTCCGGAAAAAGGGAATGTTGTAGTGTTGAAAAAAGAATGTGCTGTTGTTTGTCCCAAGTTCTAGTGGATTGCGATGTGGCTAATAAATATGAATGTAGTCGTGATTGTAATGAATAGTAGCCATGATAATCAAGGTAGTTAATCAGTTTCCCCAGGTAGAAGTGTACCCTGGACTGAAGGGGAATGGCTGCCATTTTCTGAGGGTCGGGTGGTAGCTGTGTCTACCCCCTTGTTCTCTACCTTGTGTCGGTGTTGAGAGATCGTCCTTAGTGCCGACAACTACCCTACCTGCCATTTTCTGAGGGTCGGGGCCGTAGCTGTGTCTACCCCCTTGTTCTCCACCTTGCGTCGGTGTTGAGAGGTCGGCCTGAGTGCCAACTACACTATCTGCCACTGTGCCCGGGACCGACTACCCGCTGAGCCAGTTGGGCTGGATATGCCGCTGCTGCCAAGCCAGAGCGCTGCTCCCGAGTTTTGAACCAGCGACCTGTTGGCTAGGCCGTCGCTGCTTTCTGTGTTTTGTGTGTTAGCCACAGCTCCTATGTAAGACTGTCACTTTGTCGTCAGCAGACATGCCGTGATTTTTGGTTTGTGATTTTGAAACCCCAGCTCTGTGAAAATTTCCCAAAGGGGAACAGAGAAAGTTGTTCTAAAAACCCCCCGCTAAAAAATAGTTAAAAAATGTTTCAGGGGGTGCTTAGAACAAAATTTCTTTGTTCCTTTACAAATAAGGCTTTAAAAAGGGAAAAAAAAATTTATAATTTCCCTCACTCCCCTTCTCTTTCAATAACCAAAAAAACGGTTTTTTACAAACAAACATACTGTGTTGGGGGTTAAAACCCTTTTTTTAATTTTAATTTACAAAAAATTTTTTAGGGTTCGTTTTTTCTTAAAATTTTTTTTTTTCTGTTCATTTTTAATTTTAAAATCATTTTTTACGCAACATTCTTTTAAATGCATCTTGTCTTTTCTGGGGAAAATAAAAACTAAAAGTCTTTTTAAATGTTCTCTAAAAGGGCTTTTTAAAAAATGAGTTATATTTTTGGCATAAAATCTCCCACTTATTCCCCCGCTTTCCTTTCCCCCTGAAAACTGTTTCGACAAAGTGTTTCTTTTTTAACTTTGTCTCTTTTGGTGGGAAAAGTCATCTTTAATTTAAAAAGTGGCGGGGTTCCTTTTAAACAATTTTTAAAAAAAGGTTTTTAGGGCACTCAATCGTTTATTTTCTAGGGTTTTAAATTTTTTAAAAAGGGTTTCTTTAGTTAAATTTTAAAAAACCCTTTTATTTGTTTTCTTTGTTCCATTTAAGTGTTGGGGCAGAAAAAACACAATTTGACAAAAATTTTTAAAGAAAAAACTGGGTTTTTTAAAAGGGGCGAGGATAAATTTTTGGGTTTTTTCCCCAACCCGTATGTCCCCAAATTAAAAGAAAAAATGAGGGGTTTTTTTTTCATTTAAAGGGTTAAACTCCCCATTTGGGTTTTAAAAATGAATTTTAATTTTAATCCATGAAGTAGAGAAGGAGAGGGAGAAAGGAGAGAGAAGAGAAAAAATATATTTTTATATATATATATTTTTTCCTTTTATCATATATAAAATAAACACCACACCCCCAAATATTTATATATATTTTTTATTTTTTTTTTAAATTTTTATTTTATATATATATATAATTTAATATTTATATATTTATATATAAATAGAAATATATTTACCCTTAAAATATTTATAAAGTAAAGGTTGTTCTGTACAATTCTTGCCCCTCGCCAAAGCTTGGGTTTTTTGAACAGCAGAGGCTGACCATAAAACCGTTCCCTATTTTTTTTATCCCCTTTTATCCTTGAAAAGGATCCCCAAAGCATAGGGTTTAAAGATTGTCCCCTATATTTTTATTGTTTGAAAAATGCTTTTTGTTTTTCAGAACTTTTTTAATTTCCCCACTTTTTTGTTTTGTTCCCTTTTTTAACCCCTTTGCTGGCTGCTTTGGGGGCTGTTTTGGATTCTTTTTTTCAACCCCTTTGGGGGGAGAAAACCATAGAATTTTAGACTGTGGGGTGTCTCTATTTGACACCCAAAAGCATACGCAATCAGCCCTTTTCTCCCTGATGAAATCCCATCCCGGGACGAAATAGGAGCAGGAAAAAAAAAATAAATGTGCTTTCAGGATGGATTTCGTGGTTCCAGGGGGTTTGTGAAGGGGGCCCTTTTATTTATAAAATTTTTCCCCATTTTCTTTTTTTTTTCTCCCCCTTTTTTTTTTTTTTTAAATTTACAGTTTAAATTTTGCCAAAATCCTTTTCTAAACAACTGAAGAATTGTTAACCCGCTCGGGGTTTTTCCCCCCCTACTTAATTTTTCAGCATTTATTTTTGGTTTAATCCGTGGGAGATTGCTTTTTTAGGAGATCCAAGTAAAGGTTGGTTTTGTACAAATTTTTAGCCACTCGCAATGCTTTTGGGTTTTTTGGCAGCAGAGCTGACCATCAGACTGTTCCATATTTTTTTTCCCTTGCATCCTTGAATTTGGGTCCTCAAGCAAGGCTCAAAGTTGTCCCTATTTTTATAAATTTTTTTGAATTAAAGCTTTTAGTTTTTTTAGGGAAAATTTTTTCATTCCAACCCTTGTGTTTTGTTCCATTTACTACCCTTTGTGGCTGCTTTGGGGTGCTGTTGGATTTCTTTTTAACCCTTGGTGGTGAAGACCACCAGAATAATAGACTGTGGTGTGTCTATTTGATCACAAGAGCACTGACGCTAATCAGCCTGTCTCCCTATATCCGATTCCGCGACGTAAAGGCCTAGGTAGCAGGCAATCAATATTTAAATGTGCTTTTCAATGGATTAGATGGTTCCACTCAGCAGCTATGAAGGGCTTCTCATATTTTCAATATTATTACCCCATTTTTCTTTTCATTTTTTTATTATTTTTTTTTAAAATTTACGTTTAAATCTTTGCCAAGTCAATCTATAAAACTGAAGAATTGTTAACCAGCACTTGTTTTCCCCATACTTAATTGTTAGCATTCTATTGTTTGGTCAACAGTGGGAGATTGCATCTCTTAGGAGATCCAAGTAAAGGTTGTTTGTACATTCTTTAGCCACTCGCAATGCTTGGGTTATTGACAGCAGAGCTGACCACTCAGACTGTTCCATATCTTTTTATCTCCCTTGCATCCTTGAATGGATCCTTACTAGCAGGATCTTTAAGATTGTCCCATAATTTTATAGTTGTTTGAATTGCTTTTAGTTTTTTGCAACTTTTTCATCTCCACACTTGTGTTTTGTTCCTTTACTCTTCCCGGTGCATTGAGGTGTTTGTCTTTTTCACCCTTCGTGGTGAGAACACTAGAAGTATAGCTGTGGTGTGTCTCTATTTGACACCAGCACGACGCAATCAGCTGTCTACCTGATGATTCCGTCAGGACCCTAGGAGCGCATCAAATAAATGTGCTTTTAGGATGATTACATATTTTACCAAGCTATTGCTTTCATATTTTAATTATTACCCATTTTCTTCTTCTTTTGTTTTTTTTTTATTAAATTTTCAGTTTAAAATCTTTGCCAAGTCATTACTATAACAACCTGAAGAATTGTTAACCTGCACTTGTTTTCCCCCCACTATTTTAATTGTTCGCATTCTATTTTTTGGTCAATCAGTGGGAGATTGCTTTCTCTTAGGAAAACCCAAGTAAAGGTTGTTCTGTACAATTCTTAGCCCTCGCAATGCTTGGGTTATGAACAGCAGAGCTGCCCCACTCAGACTGTTCCATATCTTTTATCTCCCTTGCACCCTTTGATGGTCCTCAAGCATGGGCTCAAAGATTGTCCCCTATATTTTTATATTGTTTGAATAATGCTTTTAGTTTTTCAGCAACTTTTTTCATCTCCACACTTGTGTTTTTGTTCCTTTTTACTACCCTTCGCTGGCTGCTTTGGGGGTGCTGTTTTGGTTTTCTTTTTTCAACCCTTGGTGGATGAGACACCATAGAATTATGCTGTGGTGTGTCTCTAATTTGACCCCAAGAGCACTGACGCAATCAGCCGGTCTCCCGATGAGTCCATCCAGCGGACGAAAGGCCTAGGAGCAGGCAATACAAATAAATGTGCTTTCAGGATGGATTACGATGGTTCCCTCAGGCACTAGTAAAGGGCTTCTCATATTTAAATATTTTACCCCCATTTTCTTTCCCTTTTTTTTTTTTTTTTTTTTAAAATTTTACAGTTTAAATCTTTGCCAAGTCATTACTATTAACAACTGAGGAATTGTTAACCTCACTTTTTTTCCCCCATCTTAATGTTCACATTCTTATATTTTATATATATATATATATATATATAATATATATATAATATATATTATATATATATATAATTATACATATATATACACACATATATATCAACAGGTTAAACAGCAGCAACAATAACTGCAATAAAAACCCAATCACAACAATCTTATACTGGTAACCCTCGCAATAATAGAGGGTGATAATCTCAAGAACAAAAATATTACGATTCCACAGTCATTTTGGTAGTCATCACAAATAATTAGCATACAATGATACCAAAAGTATAATATTAATGCCAGAAATGTCAATATGTCAAAAAAAAAAAAAACTTCACATAAGCATTCTTAAATTCCCATGTACACCCCTCACACACTGGCTCATAAACACATAATGGGCGTACAAACGCTTATACACGTAAACCAGCTCTTCAATCTACGCCAGGCTTACATTCATGACTGGTAGACCTTTTTCGAAATTCCTTTTTGCCACCCCCCCCCCCCCCACACCCCCTAGGGGATAACTGGGCAAACACACACACACACACACACACAACGCACACACACACACACCACACACACACACACACACACACACACACACACACACACACACACACACACACACACACACACACACACACACACACACACACACACACATGGGAGTGTCTGTGGAGAAAGAGGGACGGTGGTTGGTAACGGACGGCAAGAGCTTGTAGTAAATACTGTCAAAGGGAGGGGGCTGAAGGAATATCGTTCCCCATAATTTCCCCCCCCCCCCCCCCTTTTTCCCCTTTCTTTTTTCCGCCCTTCTTTTTTTTTCCTTTCCTCTCTTTCTCTCCCCTTCCCTTTCTTTTTTTTCTTTTTCTTTTTTTACAAGTACAGCTGACTACCAGAAACGGAAAAACACTGACTGGTATTTGTTATACTATCCCTACCAAGGCGACTCCCTACCGTGTCCACGTGCATGTGCGAGCAAACAAGGACTCGGAGGGTGAAGGAGGGGACTGGTCGGAGCGGGGGGGGGGGGGGGGGGGGGGGGGGGGGGGGGGGGAGGGGGGCCTCTAGTAATTAAGTCCACATCTAAAACACGGGTACACATATGCTGCATTCCACATCACTGAATGATTTTCCTTACAGTATTTCATAACCCTTTTAATTTGTTTAACCCTCATGACTTGTTTCTTGCACTTGCCAATATACAGTGAATTGTCTTTCTCACCTCCATGATTCCTGACTAGATACTTTCTCATGTCTCTGGAGTTGATGCTGGCACTGTCATTAGGACATCTGTCCCATTGCGAGAAACCCCGAAATCCCTTGTCTCACAGAACTGTTGATGATCACCGTCACAAGGCTTCTGTGTGTCACAAGGCATCGTGTGTGTTTGCTTTGTCTGGTGAGAGGCCCCTCTCCCCACTGTCTATGGCCATGTTTTGTTTTTCCCCCCTCACCCCCACTGGATGCCCACCCGCGCACTGTAGGTGAAGATGTTGTCCGGTAACCTCCGGACATCTTTCCATGCTGGGCTACCTCGTCCCGTCGGTCTGCCTCTGCCCGTGCCCCCCTCAGCGCTGTGCCGATGAAGGTCGTCTGTCCACCCCGTCCCCCTCCGAAATCAGGTCTCTGCTGGGAGCTGTACTGCTGTGCAGGCGGTGTGCTGATCAGGGCCCTGTCGATCTGGTCCAGGTCTCCGTCTTCAATCTTCATCACCTTCAGGTTGATCAGCTTACAGTAAAGGTTGCCCTCAAAAGTCCAAGCAGACAGAACACCTATATGTTTCCTGGATTTTGCCAACCTTTCTGCATTGAGTTTTGTCAAGTCCTCATTTATGTATATTTGTGGTCGTTTACCTTTCAGTTCTTTTTTCCTTTTCATGATCAACACTTTAGTTTTTCTAGCTATGAATTTACTATGACAGCTCTGTTATGTGACTGTCGATACGGACCAGCCTGTGGGCACACTGATGTGATCATGGGTAACGGATGTCACTCCCAGCTGTCGATGAAAAAAGTTTATGACCAGTTTTTCTGTTTCTTCCGGGTCTCTCTCTCCCTGTCCCCCTGCAAGTTTATTATTTTGACGTTGTCTTTCCTCGTGTATTGTTCGAGGTTATTTCTCATTTCTTTTTCTACTTTGAGTTCCTTTTCCAGTCTTTCCACTTCGTCTGACATGTCTTGGAGACTTTTAATATAAGTTTCTACTTGTTTTTTTTAACATGGAGTTCTCTTTCCGAATTTCAAAACTTTCATACAGGAGTTTCTCCAACTTCTGGTCCAGTTGTCTATATTCGTGCTTGTTAGCAATTATGTTATGATCCATCACCTCCAGTTTTGACATTATTTCTTTGGCTGGTGAGGTTGGATTCTGTCTGCCCCCTCTCTCGTTGTTCGTCGCTCTCTAAATCTGAGTCTGTCCTATGAGTACTTGTATTTCTAGTATAGTGTGTGATCTTATTCTGCTGGTTGACTTCCTCCATTGTCTTTTCTACGTTTACTATCTGACCTGTCTCTCAGCACTCTTTGATTTCCAGGTGTACCACTATTGCTATCGCGATCTCCAGAACTTCCTTTCCTTTTGCCCTTTTTTCCTTATTCTTCATAACAAAAACTCGAAGCAACAAATAGGTGTAGAGATTGAATAAATAACCTTACTTTCAACACCTGTGTTGACTTCACGTTTCTGGTGTAGCCGCACACCTGACAATGCACAAAATCAACAATGGCGACATCCTTCTTCAATCTTCTCGCTCAACGCAGCTCCGCACTTGACCACGATACCGTTTTCTTTCTTCCTTTCTCCCCTCTTCCTTTTTTCTCATCTTTTTCTCTTCCCTCTCCCTCTCTCTCCCTCCTCCGCAGCTATCTCTCTTCACAACAAGACCATGTTGATTCAGCGGTGGTAACTTTGTAAGAGGTTACAAGCGCATGTTTCAAGTTGAAACTTACTCAGCACATCCAGTTATTATGTTTATCATACTTTCTGTCAAACCTGTTCAGTATAATAAAATCCTATAAGATCTAAATGTGTAAGAATTAATCCAATTCAGTTCTGTAAGATTGTTTCTATTTAGACTAATATTGATTTTTTTGCTTGTTGTTATGACCTTAATATCCTCACCATTGTGAAGAATGACGACAGTAACTTTAAGTTTTTCAACGTCTAAGTTTTGCCAGCTAATTAGAATTCCTTTTAGAAGGACGTCACTAACGCCCACAACCCCATCCCTCTCCACATCTTTTAAGACAGAAATTTCAAATATTATTGTGAACGTGTCTCCTAATTTCATTTGTGGAATGAATTGTAATCTTGTAGAAGCTTCCTTTAAAACCGTTTCTCTTCTGTGGAGGATGTACTGTTTTTTTTTCCATACGGCGTTATTTCAATCTCTTTCCGACTATTGTCCTCTGGCATAAGACTTACATGTAAAGGACCAGAGTTGAATGCTTTTCTGAAACTTTTTTGACGGCTAAAAAATGTAAATGGGCTTATGAATTCAAATTTATGTCCCATTCTAAATATGGTTCCAAGTGCCATTTGAGGTCAGGTTTTCGAACTATTTTATATTCATACTGGCCAACATTATTTGCTTCTAGATTGCGCAGTTGTTCTAGTTTAGGAAACTTTTTGCTGTCGCCAACCTCTTTGCGTTTATAATCACCATCTTTAGTGTACTCAAAACCATTCAAAGCGCCTATCTCACCGTTCTGTTCAAAGTCCGCAACGTCTGCAAGGTCTTTTAATTCTAAGGTTATACACCTTACAGGCGCCAATGTAACTCCTGGTTCTTCTGGCCCACGCGACATTTTTTAGTACAGTTTATTATTTTATTTCCAAAACAAGTGCGTTATCACATTTAAAAACTTTTCCTGTTTTTGTCTGTGATTTTTAAATTTTAAAATTTTCCGACCCCCCACAAGCTAATTTTTTAAAAAACTGTAAATTAGGGAATCGTAAAATTTCATAATCGCAATGCACTTTCCCTGAGGGAAGACTCTTAAAACGTTGGGGGCCCTTTCCATCATAAAGTTTTCATCATGCCACTCACAAAGAACAAAGTAATGAATTAATTCAAATCGAGCGGATTTCTCCTTCAAAATTAGTTTGTCGGGTGTAACTCAAAATCTAATTTTGGGTCACTGCAAACCAACATTTAGCTAGCTCTACCCCAAAAGGTATGTCTACTTCTTTTTCAGTTTAAGTTAACATTGTTTTTATTTTTGGGCATTGTTAAGTTTAAGAGTAATTTTGAAGTTACTCATTGCTTTTTTTTAGTGAGCAAAACCCATAAAACCCCAGGTATGGTTAACCGGCCCAACTACCCCCCCAAATTTTGGGAAACTTTTAGAACTGTATTATTCTTTTTGGGATTCACTTAATTAAACCAAATTTTGTAAATATTTCAGGGAGTGGACCTTTTTTGGGTTCCGCAATCTTTCTCAACAGCATGTTCTAAAAACAAAGGGAGGGTTTTTGAGTTGTTTTGTTACAAACATTTTTTTTAAACAAAAAAAAAATGATGCTTCAAAATCTAAAGATGCAAAATATTCTGGGGGGGCCGCACTACAATTTAAAAAAAAGCAACTGACCCCTTGCATTGCGGACCCAGACTGTCATTTTTCAAAAAAAGGGAGTATTTTCCAAAAGCAGAATCTTAACCCCCCTTTTAAAAAAGACACATCGAAAAAATGTGGTTCATATCCGATGCGTTTTTCAGAACCATTAAACTTTGCCGTGTTTTGTGCATCAACTGGGGGGAGTGTCGTATGCAATCATTTTAAATCACCCTGATCCTTTGGTGAGGTCATGTACAGATTCATTTTTATACCCCTCCAGCGTTTTTACTGAACGCGACCCCAACCAAATACAAACCGTTTAATCCATTCAGCAACCAATAACAGAAGGCTTTTTAAAAGGATCTTAACAAATTTTTAATATTAATGAAGGAAGACTTTAGACAAAATTGATCTTAATCATGGCTTAGCCCCCCCTTTTTTTGGGGGGCGGCCAGAAAGTATAAAACGGGAATCCCCTTACCATCTTTTCTTCGGGCACGGGTTTTCACCTGGGGTCCATAGACAAAGCATAAAACAGCAGGGGAAAACTTTTTATCTTAGACAATCTGAGGGCCTAACAAAGGGGGGAATAGACAAAAAAACGACTCTATCGACTTACGTTTGGTTTTTTGCTGGGTTTCGAAAGCACAAAAAGGGTCGAGCATAACTGTTTTCTTCTACTCTTTGATGCACAAAAACATACTTAGCAAATTTAGAGGACGCCATTAATTCTACGTTTATTTAGATTCAAGTATAAAAAGGTACCAAAATTTTACAATACCAAACAAAAAGTCTTTGCTTTTGGGCACTGGTTTATACATGCTGCCTTCTGACCTTAGACTCCGGGTAGGAACAAAAAAAACTACAACAATGAAATTTTTTGTGGCAGGCAATGAACAAAAGGGTTGGGAAAAACGAAAAATTCTGGCCAGTAATATACAAAAAAAAAAAAAAAAAAAAAAAACCAACCCCCCAAGATTAAAGTCATCCACCCCCAAGGCCAAACACAAAGACTGTTTGAAGACGTGGACTTTGTTCCGAGACCACGAATATAAAAAGACAGCTTTTGTTTTTGGGAAAAACGGGCCTAGATTACTTGTCTTTATCTTAAAAAATAGTCCCCCAAACTATTAAGAGAACTAATCCCATAAGTGCTCCCGCCATAAAGCCAACTTTTTTGCTTGCATAGACAAAAGCCAGCTAACGTACCCCTAATAAACCGGGTAAAGAGTCTATTAGCTTTACCAGCTAATTTTTTTTAATAAACTCGCAAATGATCAAGCTTTTTTTTTACCCTGTTTTAAACGGGCGATGGGGATGGAGGCACGAATTTTGCCCTCCACCACCCCTGTATACCACACCAGTTACTTATTGCAAATCCAAAGGGGAAAGTTTATAACGCTTGCAATGGCACTCTGCCCAAACAGTTTTTTTTATTTTTTTGCTACGTTGTTCTCAAAAAAAATTTTTTTGGATAGTTTCTTTTATTCTCTCACTTGAATCGTAATTGACTCGGTAGTAACCCCTTTTTTTGAAATTACCGACTTTCTTTTCAAAATTTTTTAGTTTTTGGGCTATCTTTTTTTAAATCAACTCTAAGTTGCGTCACAGCCCACGATTTTTCTTTTTCTTTTTTTTATCTTCTTATCTAGTTTCCCGTTCGCTAAAGGTCTGTTAATTTCCCCTCTAATTTTTTTACTTTACGATAAATGGCCTCTAATTCTTGGGGGGGGGGGGGGGGGGTATTGGGGATCATTAATTTTTTTTTTAATCTTTTTTTTTTCAAAAAACGGGTTTTCTTGCTTCTTCTTTGATTTATTATTCGTCTGATTTGGTTTAAATCTTAAATTCGTTTTTTTGCATTTGGTTTACTTTTGGGGAGTTTTTTGTGGTATTTTGAAGTTTGCAACTGCCTTCCCTTTTTAAATTTTTGGGTTTTTTAGGAATCCCAAAGGGCATCAATTTTTTGCCTTAATCTTTTTTTAATTGTACTCAAACCACAAACTTTGGACCCCTCGTTATCTGTAACTGAAAACTTTTCCTTGTTCGTCTTTAAAAACAAATGGCCATTCCATCTCTTAAAATAAATTAGGGTCAAAATTTCGGGGGGTTTTTGTTTAAATTTTTGTAAAATGCTCAACCGTATTTCTTTTAATTCACGCCGCAATGAGAACGTCGAGCAGCGGGGCAAAGGAGCCCTTTTCATCCTGTGGCCTCCAAGATCACAATATCATAATCTTCTTCACCCCAATCCCGCCTTTTTTTTTAAAAATTAATTTTTTATTTTTTTTTATAAAAGTCACAAGTTTGGCTCGTTTCTTGACCCCAAGAAAACGAAAAACCCCCCGGGGCGGAAGGGAAAAAAAAAACAATATTACTGTTTCCAAAAATCCATCTACTTTTGATCAGACAAATTTTTACTGTCGTTTTCCAGACTTAGGAGGGGATGAGTGATTGTCCCACTCTGCACGGCTTACTTTAAAAATAGAACTCGCTTCAACAAAAACCCAAACAAAACATTGCCAAATTTGGGGGCGGGCAATCTTTAAGAAATTTCTGTAAAAATTTAGGGAAAGAATATTTTTTTTACACAATGCAGACATATTTTTAACCTATTCTGATCTATGGTAACCGCGAATGAAAAGGGGAAAATCTTGCGTTTTTAAGGAATGAAAAAAAAAAAAGCACTAAAACACGAATAGGGACCGCAGAGCTAAAGACGCAAAAAATATTAGCTGTAAATTTTTGCGTTTGGGGAATCGCTTTTTTTCCCTTCCTTTGATTTTGAGTTGTTAAAAAGCGAAAGCACCAACTTTCAAGGGCATTACAACAGATTGTCATACGAACTAACTTTTAATAATACAAAACCCCTGTTATCAATCAACAGCACCCCAAGCAAAGTACAGCATTTTTGAATCTCGTTAGAGTTTGATGTTGTTTGCAATCTAATTAGCAAGGCAGATTGACAACAAATGTGTCACAATTTGAATTATTTCAAAACGTGCGTCCCATTCAACATAACCAAAAGCAGGCAGACCTATATGGAATTTTAATCTTAGTGGGCAGTAAAAACGCTTAAAAAGGGATTTTTTAAATTGGGGTGTGAATGAAAACCATTCGCAAGACAAGTAAAATTTTTTTAAAACCAAAAAAAACGAAATGCAATGTACAATTGAGGGGGTTCCCAACCAATCAAAGCTAGCGGGCTTAGACCTTATCACATTTTTACAAATAAGAAAATTTTTTGGGGGGGGGGGGTAGAAGCCAACAGCAACCTTTCTCTAAAGACTACACCTTCACAGTGTTAGGCTTGATGATTATTTAACTCAAAATCGGTTTTTTAGATTGACCTAAGGGGCAACAGAGGATAACATTTTCATGGAAAGTGGGGGAACGTTTAAAACTTAAAAAATTCAAAGGGGAAAAAAAAAGAAGCCGATAAACCGCTTTAAATTTCATTTGTTTTTATTTTGATGCCAGCTGAATATTGAAAAGAAAAAAATAAAAAATACGAATACTAAATTATTTTTTTATTTTAAAAAACATGTCTGTTCAAGTTTTTTCCAAATGTGCCCACAGCGCCAGATCGCCAAGAGAAAGATAGTAGAAACCCCCCCCTCATAAAAAAACCTTAGATTAACCAACATTACACAAATGCTACAAAAACAGAGCGACCTTTTAAAAAACAGCAAAACCAAACGAAGTATTTGGGGTGCCTTTAATCTGTTACCTATGTTAATACGGGATCAAATAAAGTGCCTTCTATCACAGGGACAATGTTGGGCTCACAACAGGTTTGGTGCCCCCCCGCAGCTTTACCTCTAGGGTTTGTCTTTAGCTTCGGCCTGTTTCATTAGCCGTAGGGGCGCTAGCAAAAAAAATTAAAAACTAAACTCCAAAAGCACACAGCTATAGTTCAACTAATAACAGCTAACTTAGTTCCTTCAAAAGATATAAATAAAAGCACTAGCTGACCAAACTACGGATGAAAAATTTAATCGTTTACAGGGGCCCATTTTTAAAAGACTACAAAAAAAAAAAAGTTTGATCTTCAAAGAAAGGCGAGGAAGTTTTTCTCAACAGCCCGACCCCGAGCAGATAAAAAAAGGGAAGTTTAAAAAAAGTAAACGAAACTTAAACTCTGTTCTAAACAGCCAACTAACAACGCCAAAAGGGTTTTATACTTTAGTTTAGAGTCTAAAACAAAAAACCATCGAATTATTAATTTTTTTTTTGATTTAAAATAAATATTTTGAGTTAAAAAGAAACTCAGCATGGGTAAAAATTTTAAGGGCCAACGAATTGTTTTAAGCAATGCAAAAATTTATAAGAGCATGAATGATATTTTAGAAGTCATTGATCCAGCAAACGTACAGGCAGTGTTTTCTCATGCTATTTTTCCAGTTTCCGGGAAACTCAATAGACCCCCCATTAAAGTAATGTTACTGTTTTAAAACGACTTTAACAAAAAATAAGAAAAACCCAGAAGTCTGGGTCTCACTAAACAACAACTATTCTTTCCTCTAATGACTTAACACCCGGGGTTTGGGGAACCACTGCACACAGTTTGATGTGGGCCCCGAAGAAGCCCAAAAAGAGAGGCTCTGGTTTGGCAGAGGCGAAATCCTTTGAGATCAATTAAAAAAAGGCTAATATCGCCAATTGTAGGCAAGTCTTACATTCCACACCCCCCAGCATTAGTTGCAAAAAAAGCAGTTCAAACATAAAGAATTCAACAACAAAAAGTTTATGTGGGGTGTTTTTCGCAAGGCTGCTTTTCGTCCCAAAAACGCAGGAGGTCTAAATTGGGGTTTCATAAAGATCTAACTTTAGTGAAAACCTTTCCCGTTTTCGTGGATTCCTTGATCGTTTGAAGAACAAAACAAACCCAAAACTGTTAATGTCTACACATGGGGTGAGGAAACCCCATCTACAACCTTTAAAGTGTCCAAGAACATCCAACAATAGGGACCAGGCAAAAAACGCGACTTACTACTGAGTTTCACCAGCGGGGCTACCGCATTACATATTTATACAACAAAGAGAATTATTGGCGCAACTTCAAAAAACACTAACAAACAAGAATTCTGCATAAAAGTTTAACAAGAGTTTTCCCTCGTTCAAGCCGCAAGCGAACAAAGAAACATTGTATCGGGCCCCTTTTACTGTAATACAGAACTAATTACCCCCAGAAGGCATAAAGGGTTTGTTTTAAAAACTGGAAACGGGTGCAAAATTCTCCATACGTATTTACCGCATACTTCGAATCACCTTGTTCCTTATGAGGGGCCAGCGCCACAAAACTTGAAAAACCAGTCCCTTAATGAGTAATCATCAGATTGTATCATTTTGCTTTCACATCGTTGTCAGGTCGATGGCGCTCATTCAATGCCAGAATTTATACAGAGGCCCAATGCGGCATAGAAATTTTGTTTAACAGCGCAGCGCAAGTGCGTAATGATTGTTCTAATTAATCTGAATTTATCTGAATCATGATCAGACCATAACCGCTGGCGCCTGAGAGATGACACCAACAACAGTATGACACAGCCACACATTGTTGGATTTGCGGTTTAGGCCTCTCATCAGATGCAGCGAATCCAAAAGAAAGAGGACAATGATCACATAAGTGAAATTCAGAGGAGTCACCGCACAGTAAATGCAATCTTCAACTAAAGTTTGATCCTAAGACATGGAGAGCTGCCTGTATTCTTTCATACCTGCGAGTTACGACACTCATACCTTATAATGAAAGCAGGATCCAGCGAATTCAGGTATAATGCATTGCACAGTCCATCAGAAAGTACATGTGTTTCACTTTACATAACATGTCTTTTTAATGACTACTAATGCACACATGATGGGTTCATTAGAGTCGCTGGCTATGTCCTGTAGAGTCCATGCCAATAACGGAAGAATATTTGACCCAACACTTGTTAGAAAGGGCGTTACCTTATGTGAATACATGTGGAACAGTTGGGAAGGTTTGATGAAGATAACTTCCGCCTAAAAGGCGCGTTCTTTTTCTAGTCTCAGAAGAAAGATATCGAGTGATTCAGATTACCAGCCGCTCAAGATGCGTGCAGAATTTAGAGTGTTAAAACGATGGGAGAACTATCATGACTCCTACTGATGGCTGATGTATGTTTTTGTTGGGCGATATTTTTGAAAATTATAGAAAGACCGCATGAAACATTATAGCCTGGATCCACGCGCATTACATTTCTGGCCCTGGGATAGCTGAGTGCCTTTCTTAAAGTTTACTGGAGTACAGATAGATTTATTGTCTGATTTACCAATGATTCCAATGATTGAAAACGGGGATGCTGTGTAGGAAATAAGTAATGGCGGTCGATCATTACTGGTAAAGCTCACAACAAAATACTTAGACGACTCTGATCCGAGTAAAAAAGTCTAACTAATCTTAGGTATTGAAGATGCACACAATCTGTATGGGTTGGGCTATGCGCATTCGCTTCCATTACGCAACTTAAAAAGTAACACAGGTGGCTGACAAATAATATTCCAAAAAGCATTAAAGTGGATTGGGGCAGTTTGACGCCGGGTCAAACAGCGTGGATACATTCTAGAAGTAGACTTAGAATAACCTCATGAACTCCATGACCTGCATACGACTAACCATTAGCAGCAGAAAGTTCTAAAGAAGAATCCAAGAGAGCCGTCCTAACCCCCCCTAAACTTGTGCCTAATCTTCGAGACAAAAAAATTAATGTCAGTTCTTAACAGACTACTACAATTGATTTAAGGCAAGGTTTAAAGTAATACAGCTGTTCATCGTATAATTGCTTTTGATCAAGAACGAGTTCATGACACCATAACATCATGAAGAAACTGATCTTAGAACTAAATCCACAGATGCTTCGGAAAAAGACTTTTTCAAGCTGATGAACAACAGCTGTTTTGGAATGACTATGGAGAATCCACACAAGCGCAAAGATGTCAGATTGGTCACCAAAGAGAACGAAGCAATTAAGCTGACTTCAAAACCTAATTATCAGGACTTTAGAAGATTTCATGACCAGCTTTTTGGCATAATGATGAAAAAAAAGAAAGTCAAATTGGACAAACCTGTATTATTGGTTTACTGTTTTAGAATTATCAAAGCTTTTAATGTTAGAATTTCTTTATGACTACTTTAAACCCCTGTATCCAGAGTCCAGAGTACTTTACACAGATACAGATAGTTTTGTTATAGATATCCCTACTGAAGATATCTATAAAGACATGGAATTAGAAGTAGCTAAAGGGCATGCGGGATGGTATGACACATCCGATTACCCTAAAGATTCGCCTTTGCATTCAATTACTAATAAGAAGGTTTTAGGAAAGATGAAGGATGAATTATCTGGAAAGGTGATCAAGGAGTTTGTTGGGTTAAGGTCAAAAATGTACAGTATTTCGAGCCAGGTGAAAACTATCAAAAAAGCAAAGGGAATATCTCGCAGTGTTGTGCAGTCGAGCATATCGCATGACAACTATAAAGAAGCATTGTTTGACAATAAGACTTTTCATCATGACAACGTAAAACTGCGATCTAATCTACATGAGATCAACACAACAGTTGTAACAAAGAAGTCATTAGATAGAACAAACACAAAACGTGTGTTTGTTAATCCAGAGTTTTCATATGCAAGGGGACATTATAGAACCGTAAAATAATTAAAGCGGAACTGTGTCTGGTGGGATTATCTGCAGTTCTTCTTTCACAAAAGATCTTTGAGGAGCTGGTTGTTTTGTTGTGTCAGTTTCTCGTAAATAATACACGGGCGGATTCATTTTTACAATTCTTTTTATTTCGTATGGATCAACACTCCAAACTGGATCGGTTGCCCTGATGCGAGTGTCCCCTTCTGCTTCCCCCGGTAAATAAAGGTACCTTACTTTTAAACCAAACGGTAATAGTTTGCTGGTTGTACTGGAGTCTTCTTCAACATTTATTGTTTGTTTTTTTGATTGCTTGTACTGGTTTTAGCCCTTTAAATTCTTCATTATTCATTGCGCGCAAAACTGAGGGCAGTCTTCTAACCCATTCTGTGTTGCGAGAATTGTCAATCAGCTCTCTATGATACTGGTAGGAGAAAAGCCTTTCGGCTAACTGTTTGTTAAAGTTTTCGACTAAAGCCTGTGATCTGTGAACTCCTGGAATGCCTCTTTTAATGGTAACTCTATGTTTTAACAATAATTGATTCACTTGGCCTTTAATTCTTTCCATCATCAACTTGAATCATGCGAGGATAAGTTAATGGGCCTCGTTGATATATCAGCTGTATGGCAACAGCAACAGCAGAAGCACTCTTTTGTGTTAATGGTTCCGCATCTTTGTATCTTGAAGCTATGTCAATGACTGTAAGTGCGTACTTAAATCTTTTTCGTCTAATCGTATCAGAGGGTAAATATAGAAGGTCCATTTGATGGGTGTCGTTTGGAGTTGTATTCACAAAGTGTGGTCTCTGTATTCGTCTAGGTGCAGGTAAATAAATTTGCCAAATCGCTTGTTTAGATAACCATTCCTTCGCTGTTTGTTCACTGACTCCAGCTGCTTGGCTTAGCTTTTTAAATTTCTGTTTATTCCCTTCCAATATCCTTTTGGTGAATAATAGATTTTGTTCATTTTTTATTTAGCCAATATTATGTGCAACAAAATACACAACGGTCATGCCAAAGACAATAAACCCGATTTCTTGCATCTTTTGTTTTTTTGATGGATGATAAAAGTCACTGAATTTTGGTGGGGGCAATGTCTCGATTGGTTGCCCGTTACTAGATAATACTCTTTTATTGCTTGAAACAACATCTTTAAATGTGTAAGCTGCATGTCCCTGTTTTTTCAAGTGTTATTAATAAATCTAACTGTTCAATTCTCTGCTTTTCATAGGCGTCTTGTGCAGCTGCTAGTTGCTCCATAGCTTTGTTATGTCTTTTTCTCTCGCCGTCATCCCGTAGTTTACTAAATGCGTAATTACTTCCGCTAAAAGCAAGCGCATTCACCACAGCGCCGCCTATCATCATTACGAGTGAAGCCATTTTTTATAAATGTATTTTTTTAATTTACATATTTTCTGGAATTATTCCTTGCTTAACTAGAAAATCTTTCGTAGCAAATGAAGCTGTAATAACAGCAATCAGTTTTGCCAAGTCTTCAAAGTCTAGTTTACCAAGATCTGCCGGTTTTATTTTTAACAGGCTTTTACCAAGCATCGTGTATCCTACACTTAGACCTCCAATAACAGCAGAATGGTATACGAGGTTGGTAATAGTTTTTTCGGTGCTCATTTTAAAAAAAAAATAATTATAATTAATAAAAAACATGAACAGCGATGATCTGCTAGAGCTACAGAGCGGCCTAAACTGTCTTGGGCTTACAAATGAAGAAGTTGATGACCAAGCTATTATGCCCAAAAAGGAGAGGCTGTATTCTTTGGCAGCATGTGGGAAAACAAAACAGTTCCTCGGAACTGAATTCAGCATAGAACAGATTCAACAGATGTCGCCACAAGACATTATAAAGTATCATAACAGGTATGAAGCGCAACTAGGATCAAGAATGGTAAAAAGTGTAGGACAAACGGTTCTTAGTTTGTACACTAAACTAGTCAGTAGATTTGCGCCTATTGATTCTGAACAAGATCTTACGTATGATTTAACGCAAGATCCAGTTTTAACAAAGTCATTAGAGTCTCTAGGATGTGATCTATATTACAGATTTGGAACATTGTTATCGCCACTAATCATGGGATTAATAACTTTTAATCATATAGATTTTATTTCCCTTCAAAATGAACGAGTCGGAAAATCAGCAGAATCAGGAAACATTAAATCAGAAAACACTGAATCAGGTAGAGATAGTGACGAGTGAAAAGCTAAAGCATCCTGGGCGTGTTGCAGCAGGAAAAAGAGTAGCAGAGTTAAACAGACAAAGAAAATTAAAGTTACAATCACAGAATATAACTCATAATGAAAACATAACGCCAAAACAAGTTGATTCAATGCCAGCTCCAGAACAAGAACAAGTTAATTCAAGGCCTACAGCACCAAAGTCTTCATGGAATTGACTTGACTTGACTTGACTTGATCCTTAGACGTCGGTCCGTGGGGAATATTGAATATTGAATATTGAACTTAAAACTGTTGTCATTTTTGGCGCCCTTGCTGCTGCTGGGGGTGGTTATTACGGTTATAAAATATATAAACAATGGCAACAAAAACCAAAGTCTGAGCAATCTCCACCACTAAATACAGAAGTTGAACATAAAAGTAGGCCAGAACCGCCAACACCAAAAGATGATTTTGATCCATTTAAAATGCATTAATATTTTAAGAACTTAATTTTAAATTTTTTTTGATAAAACATGCCGGATTATTATTTGTTTAAAATGATGGAGTCAATAAATAAAGACATGGAGTCTATAAAAGACATTTCCATAGACCAGAATTGTAATCAATGCGGTTGCTTAGGATGTAAGAACTTCATTAAGATCTATGCTGACCGATCTCACGCCAAGGGCGTTAAGCAAGACATCCTCGACGATGACGCGTTTTTTGAGGTGTGTGTGTACTATATTAGGCATCTACTATTTAAGATAAAAACATAGATTGTATTTTTTATAATTATAAGATAACTTGAATAAGAACTTGGTTGTACTTAGAGGATGACTTAATTACAATCTTGAGGTGACTTGAGTAAAACTTAATTAAAAACTTAATTAAGAACTTGAGGTGACTTGATCAAAAACTTAAAAGTAACTTAATTAAAAACTTAGAAGTGACTTGGGGTGACTTGAGTTAAGAACTTAATTAAGAACTTGGGACGGCTTGATTAAAAAACTTAACTAAGAACTTAGAGGCGACTTAATTAAGAACTTAAAGGTTACTTAATTAACCTTACCAAAGTCGTTCAAAAGTGGGTAACAGGATACACGTTCCATAAAATGGCCCAAGGGAAATAACCTCTGTAACTAGTCTTGAGGATGTTGGAACGAGTTGTCGACCATACTTTCAGTGGCCTATTGTGTACTTGGCTGACCCCGGGAGCATTGAAACAAAGACCATGACGTGATGCGTGGCACGTATTTTCTGTGTCAGGCAAAGGAGTGGTAGCGATTTCTCGTTCAATGAAGCGCTTGAAATCGTATTACAAAGTGGAGGGGAGTTGAGTGTTTGTTCTTTCCTGTGACACCTAACACAAGACGGCCAGTTGTTGTAGATTTCTCACCAGTATGGATCATCTTGTGTTTCTTCAGATTAACTAGGCGATAGTGTGTGCCTGCTAAACAGAACACATGCAGCATTCGCGCCGCACACAACGGCCGCCTGTCTGGGGGTCGCTCTCTCACACACGCAGCTGTATCGATTGCATCACGAAAAGTAGTAATGGAGTGGTCTCCCTGTACATGTGGATTGCACCACCACCAAAAGTAAGCTTAAATATAAGAATTCAACTGCTAGCTATTGGTGGTCGGTTGGCCACCGCAGGCATCACACTTTCGGAGTTTGGAGTTGCTGAGTTCAGGGCTGGGCTTCCCTCGCAAGTTGGTCACATGGTTTCGAGTTTCGAGTGAGACCAGAGTCGTGGGGGTCAAGTTCACCCCATCCAGAGTCGTGGGGGCCAAGTTCACCCCATCCAGAGTCGTGGGGGCCAAGTTCACCCCATCCAGACCATTCAGACCAGTGCCAGCCATTCCAGACCAGAGGCCAGCCACCACCACCCAAAAAATCCCAGGGCAAACATACTCCTGGGGTTTCCCCCCTGAAAGCATGGTCGACACAAAGTGACGCCTGCAAATTTAAATCAACAGTCGGCCATGCTCAGGGAGGGGGGTTTTTGCTCTTTTTTATGTTAAAAAATTGTATTGCTTCGCCTAGTTCCTTTTTTAACAAATACTCTAACATGCAGTTAAAGTAAAACTTTTATCCATTGTTAAAATAACACAACCAAGCACAGTAGATCCATTGTTAAAATAACACAACCAAGCACAGTAGAGAGCACAGTAAACGCGTCCTTCTCAGTCAGCTGTGACATCGGCCCATCGCGTGATGGCAGCTGTGTCTAATTGCCACAACACAAAGACTCTAGTCACGTAGTAAGTAATCAGGTGTCGACCATGACGGGTCTCTGCAGTAATCGGATAGTGCAGAGTCCTTAGGTAGGCCGGCAACTAGCAATTAAAGGCTTACCAGCTCCACTGTTTGTATATGGGCGCGTTCAGCGGCTGCTGCTTTTCCCCTACGTTACACTATGGGGTATGTTCAGCCACTGCTGCTTTCCCCCTACGTTACTCTCTAAAAAGTTTAGTAAATTAGTATTGAAAACGGATAATCCTACACAGTATGTTTGTTTGTAGATAATCGTTATTTTTTGGTTATTGAAAGAGAATGTGTGATGGATTATCATTTTTAATTCATTGTTAAAGCCTTACTTGTCAGAGAACAGAGAAATGTCTGTTCTAAGGTCGCCCGCCTGAAACTAGTTTTAACTAGTTTTAGGCGGGTGAGTTAGAACAGACATTTCTCTGTTCTCTAATGGTCCTGTGTCGGACTTGAATTTGTAGACGTCACCTTCGTCGTCTCCATCGTCTACATCGTCTTCATCGCCTTCGTCGTCTTCGTCCTTTTCATCATTTTCGTCGTCGTCATCGTCTTCATCGTCGTTGGAACCAGCAGCGCTAGTAGATAGCGAATTATATGTAGATAAATTTTGTGTGTACGCCTTATGGTTGGCGTGCCAACCTATTGATGTTCTTGCATTTATTGTATATGTTTGTCTGATGGCTCGGGCAGCATAAAACAAAAAAGTGTTGTTCTGTTGCCTGGCTGTCAGTGTTCGGGTGTGTGGGGTGTGTGTATGTGAAATGGAAAAGTCTTGCATGCATCCATAATTTCTGTGTGAGAGTCAGACAGTCAGACACATGCAGACACGACCCATTCCATCCATAACAGTTGCGTGAACTAGTTGAGTTTAATTTAAAGCCTAAATGAAAAACGCTAGCGACGAAAGTCTATAGCTTCCTTCTAAATCTAAAACTATCATAACTGGAACGGACCCCGCAATGTTGTGGCCTCTTCTTGCGATGCTGGAGATGGATATATTACAACAGATATGATACATCTTGTTCTTGCTTTCTTAGTTATATAACGAGGGCAGCACCAGCTTTCTGATTACTAAGAACTGAGCCATCAGTGGAGATTTTCAAATGATAGCCTGTATTGGCTTTTAACATGAGTACCCGTCATTGGTTGTCTATTCTTTTGGGCTTACTTTTTGTCTTCTTTGAGTCGCACCGATTGTGTTGTGACCCCTTTTTGACCCGTGAGAAGAGTTCCCTGGGACAAATACCCTGATTTGCGACTGTGAGTTCTGTCACAGTTATGTGTGAGCTGAACGATGGCCAGGTACCCGAACGTTCCAGGTGTCCCGTCTAACTGGTCCAAGGGGTCACAGTGAGATGTCGGTGTGTGGGGAGTGGTCTGAGTTACGTTTTTTTAAAAGAAATTTCAAATCCTCTTGCTTGCGCATGTGTGAAAGTTTTGGTTGAAAAGGTTATGAATTCACATCTGCATGCAGGATTTATGCCATCAGTTTTCATTTTGTAATTGTATGCATGCCCATACTGGTGGCTAAGTATGTCCCCATTCGTTTTCTTGCTTGACCTCTGCCTGTACTTATAGTTTGAAAGCTCCTTTATTCAGATCGAAATTTACTTTCCGGTTTGGGGGGGGGGGGGGGGGGGGGGGGGGGGGGGGTGTGTGTTTTTTTCTCTTTGTTTCCAAATAAGTTTCCTTTTCATTTACTCTGGTCTTCAATATAAGGCTGAACATTTATTTTGTGTACTGTGTTATTTTTCTTTTTTTATGAATGATAACTCAGTCTTCGTAATATTTCGTTGTACAGTTCCCTTCCATTTTCCGTTTCTGCACCCACACACACACACACACACCACACACACACACACACACACACACACACACACACACACACACACACACACACACACACACACACACACACACACACATGCACATGTGTACCCTCATCACAAACACATACAATGAAATAAAGGCATAGACAACGTTAGGTAGGTACCAAAGGCCTGATCAGCGCATCTGGCAAATGCGCAGATTTGACATCTAAGTCAGAGCCATAAGGCCCTTCTTCAATTCTTGCATCTCGTTTATTATTCATTTTCCCATCAGCTTAAATAGTACGCAGTGTTGTCTTGAAAATTAACAAATGTGGCGTAAAGTATATGGAATAGTCCACATGCAGTGGCACTACAGTAATAAAACTGAAACTTATTTTATCCTTTATTGACACACACCCCCGTTCTGTGGGGCTCACTGGAATGTGATGTTTCACCACATTGAAAACACCACAAAGTTGTAGGTGGCGCTCCACGCTGAGCGCTGTGGGGGGACTGTCACAACAGCTGAAGTCTGGGCTCGTTGAGGTGTTCTCGGCAAGAATGTGAAAGTCGACCCTGAGCAGGTACAAGCAAATGGTGTTTTTTTGTTTTTGTTTTTCAAAATATGGAAGTCTGAGTTTGATATTTATAATACAATGTCGTCTTTTCAATCATGCCCTCGGTTTATTTTCACAGTACCTAAGGAATTGTTTACCTAGAGTTCTTTTTCTCACTACATGTTCATTCCCATTTTTCTGTTGTCACTCTGCCTGATGAAGACCAATAGGCCAAGGCTTGTCTGTTGCACTCAGCTAGCGATTGAGTACTTCAGCAATTCTTTACCTCCACCTACACTTCTCATACCTTGAATTTGGGGCTGAACGTTGGAGAAAAGATTTCTTCAATCGTAGCGTGGCTGAGCCGACTTGTCATGAACTGCGATGATGCTTGCAGCGTGGGCGAAATAGTGAGGCCCCCTTTGTGGGCAGTCGTGACATGTGTTGAAAAACTTACGAGGAAAGATTTCTATAGTGAACAGCTCCACTCCATGAACGAGGGGAGAACAAATGTTTGCTTATAGAAATGTTTTGTAAGCTCTCGGGTTACCCAGGACCACTCTCGTCTTCTTCTTATTCTTTCCCCTGAGCGTGGTGGGAGTGAGCTACAGATTTCTCATTAATTTGCGTTTTTGCGAAGTGAGGGGGATTGAAAACAGATTAGTAAACACATCTCCTTTCACTAAATATGTTCCAAAAATAGCATTCTCCTTGCTTCAGTTTGCCTAAACAAAAAACACAAATCCTTGGTGATTGGGTTTTTGTTTGTTGTTTGTTTGTTTTTTCTCGAGGAAGGAGTGTCATGGGTGAAGGCAAAGGTGTTTATGTGCATAATGCATTGTTACAGATGAGTAGAGAGAAAAAGAGAATATTCCAATTTTGTATTAAGAATTTTAAATATCACAAACGTAAATTTGGTTAACGTTTGTGGTAGGCTGAACAACCCTCAACGTTTTAGTAACTTGAACAAGCAGAGGAGTTTAAGTTGGTTTTGTTAGAAAGATTACAGTCGCGGAACACCTGTGTTCATGTAAATGTGAGTAATTGTGAACTCAACTGTAACGAGACAGACGCTGAAAACTGACAGTTTGCGTGAAGCTGCCAAAATGTGCAGTTGTTGAATGCTGACGACGATTACAACTACAGTTAGTGTTTACTCTGATGTATCTGCATTTTTCAGTTTTGTTAGCAAACCTACTAGGCCTCTTTTGGCTCACTGTCTTTCATGTATTTCCAGATAATTATGTGTTTGAGGAGACAGAAGCCCTCAGGTGAATTACTTGCCTTTCTCTTTGAGCAGTGGTGGATAACACTTTTTACTTCAGTTGTTCTCTGAGTGAATCCTCTGTGTGACATTGTCCACACGAGTGGTGGCCCCAGTTTGTATGCTTTAGAGTAGAGAATGTAAATATGCGGGTTCAAGACCACCTATCTTATTTTGCACGAAACCCCCCTTTTCACATACTAATCACGTCCATCACATATCAGTTTTGGCCAAAATTAACACCTTTTCACAAACAAATTTAAAACACGCCAAAACTGCCAAATATTGACGTAATCAGCACATTGAAACGGGGTTTCCGTGTAGAATAATATAGGTGATTGTGAACAAACATATTTACATTCTCTCCAATAGCATAAAAATTAACGTCCGCGGGAATGAGTTCTTACTACTCTTCTAATATGCTCTTCTACTTCTAACACCATTAATAAATTAGAACAAACAACTGGCTTTCCGTCTTGATTAGCTATTTTTACATCCAATGAATTTAAAGAAACCTCAATTAAGTCTTTAAATTCACTTTCTCCACCAAACCTGTATAACTGATAATCGCAAAACCCTACATTAGTTGGCGGCAATGCTCGTAGAACAGTAGATGGATAAGCCATTAAACAAATTAGTATCTGTTTTTAACTGTTGTAAATGGACATACAAAATTGGGTTTACGAGAAAATCAGATGGTCTACTGCCTACATACTCATAAAGACCGCCTTTTAAGTACATATGTGTTTTAATATGATATGTTTCACCCTATCATAAAACCTAAAATTCGAGCAAGGCTTCTAGGAAAAACGTACTCCCTTCTTCAAGTTCTGGAAAATGCATAGTAATTATAAGATTTGCCTCATTAATTTTTAACTTAATGTTAAAATTGCTAAATACTTCTCTTAAAGAACAAAAATTGTAGTAACCATTGGGTATTTTTAAACGTTTTAATAGACTGCCTTGCCATCCTTAATATCCACCCAGTTATTCTTATCTTTTTCAGATATGTTAATCCATTTTATTTTAAACCCAATTTCTCTAAGGGCAACCTACAATCACGCGCCTATTTTCAATTGGTGCGTTAAGAACACACGCTCGTTTTGCTTGGTTATATAGATGTACATCCTTTTTATAACTATTAAAAAACTAATTTAAAAAATGGAACCATTTAAATTTAACGAAAGTGCTACTTACAATATAGGAGCGTTTATAACCCCAAATCTTTAGAATTCAGTTTACTAACCATTGCAGTAGATGAATCATACGGCTTCCAAGTCAGACTTGTAAACCCACTAACTAGATATTTAAATCCGCCAATAAATAATGATAGAGTACCATCAGCATGGTCATCCCGTCCTATGATGTTTTACCAGAATCAGCTAAATTTTGCTATTTACTGCGCAACTACTGGCTGCGGTTTTTTCATATGAAAAACCATTTAAACCACCCCAATCTTTTAGAAAGGTCAGTATATAACTTTCATGTTTATTACCAGTACAGACGAATACTAACTGAACTACAAGTAGCCCTCCCAAGCGACAGCGCTTTAACCCATTTAACAGTCCAATGGAAAATAATGCATATGAAAGAATCTGCAACGAATTTAACATTAATCCTTCAACTGATTTTAGACAAAATTTAGACCGCAATCATGGGTTAGGCACATTGTATTTGTGGGGCGCAAAAAAAGGAATACCTCTTTTCAACCAGGCAAAACAAGTTCGATTAGGATCAATTGAACAAAAACATCCTAATGCTTGGGCAACATTTATCTTAGATGAAAGTGAAGGTCTAACAATGCCAGGAGTGCAAAGACTTAAATGACTCCATACGAACATACGTTTGGTGTCTATTAGGAGCACAAGCACAGACTAAGTCTAGCATAGTAGATCAATCTACAGGCTTTGATGCTAGAAAACAATTTCTAGCCAATTTAGAAGATGCTATTAACTCCGCTGTTGATTTGCCTGCCAGCATACAGAGGTATCAAGACGTTCTTGCACATGCTAGGTCAAAGGTTGACTTTGTTGTAGGCCATGGATTATACATGCTACCCTCTGACCTTAGACTGCAGATTGGCATGATACAGAATTATAACAATGAAATCCTCATAGCTGGAGACGATCAAAACTTAGGGCACAATCAAGGCTTAAACACAAGACCCGCGCCATCCATTTTAAAGAAAGTACCTAGCTCTGAAGAAAGCGATCCAGTTTATAAGCGCCCCACAGCCAGAAAGCAGCCCAGAAAGCGCTCCACCGTTAAGTACCTCACACTGACAGCCACACTAGCGAAAAGACAGCCCTTGTTGTTATTTTTAACTTTTACTGAATTAGCCATACTTTTATTTCACTAAAAATTAATCCAGCAGCTAGCACTCCTAACGTCCAAAGATGGTCGGCCATATAACCAGCAACTTTGCCTATAGTAGACAAAACCCAACTAACAACACTGCCAATTATGCCAGGCAGAGCATCAAGCGCTTTGGCGGCTAACTTCTTTAATAGGTTTGCTAGATTGATGCAATTGTTTTCTAATCCAACTTTTACCAGGCTGAGGCGTTGGAGGAGCTACTGACCCTGTTGGTGCACTGCCGGTTAAGGGCTAAACGAGTGTAGAGATAGCAAACCAACGGCTGTTAACATACTGACTATTGTAATCCCTGTTCCCTGAACAGAGTCCTTATTCTTTCAGCTAGCGTAGTGTTTTCATAAAGTATTCTGTTTATAGTTTCTCTTATTCTGCTTGTTTGTGATGCTAGCTGCGCTCTGTTAGTAGATAGCGCTTCTAATCTGGCCGCCCTTTGTAGCATTAAATCTTGTATTTTTCTGCTGTATTCTAGCCTTTTCTTCTCGCCCTAAATTGTTATCATCTGCATCAGCGAGTTTATTTTTTTCTTCTTCTATCTCTCTATCCAGCTCACCAAGTTTTGCTAAATGTTTGTTAGTTCACCCCTTATTGTCCGTAGAGCCTCATTAATCCCCAAGATTTCACGCATAGGCAATGGAGAATCATTAATTGTTTTAACTGTGTCTCCTCACTTAAACTCGTTTAAATTTTTCTGCAATTAGTTCATCTGCTTCTTTAGTTAAATCTTCAAGAGGTATGTTTTGTATTTCAGATTGTGTTGGCAATTCTTGCCCCAAGTTCTGTAAAAGACTAACAGCCTCAGGCCTTAAATCGTCAATAAAGTTTAATTGCCTTTGGTCAACAACAGGGAGATCTCTAAGAATTGTGGTCCTGCTTAAAAACAGGGTTGGGTCTGGTTTTGCAGTAAGCCGCACACTCTTTCCTTTACCGGTTCTTACATACAATGATTATTTTCATCTGTTGAAAAATCAGAAACCCTAAGTGCTTCTGGCTGCTCTTGCCCATATGGCCATATAATGATTCAATTCTATCTAGCAACCGTATTTGACTTAATCCTACTCCTTGGCCTGCTGCGGCTCCTTCAAGCTCTTCCTGCAATGAAGGGCCCAGCTCTGTTTCATCTTCTTCTTCTTCAACAGGATCAATTGCGTCAAAATCTTCAGCCATATTTTTTTATTTATATTCTTTTTTGTTTTATAAAAAATGAACTCATATGGTTGTGACCTCGATCCATACAGAAAAGAGAAGGAACCCCATGGCGTAAAAGGTATAAGGCAGACTGTAATTAGCGTAAATACTCCATCAACAGTTGAGCCTGGACAAGATTTAATAGTCAAGTTCCCGGATCTTGGCGCTGACGATGTTATAATGCCAGGCACTGCTAAACTATCATTCAAAATTATATTAAATCGACAGATCCTAATGCTAGTGTTGTTGCTAATTTAGGCAGGGCTATCGTTAAACATATAACAATTAAACTGGAGGGCACAGCAGTTTTTGTACTAGGCGAGGCAGACATTTTTGCCTTTATTCTGATCTATGGCTGCCTAAAAAAGAAAGAAAAAGAGAAAGTTTATCAGGGAATACAAGACTCAAACGGCCTCAAGCACAGGCTTAAAGCGGAGGATACAAAGAATGATGTTAAAGATGGGGCCCAGTAGCCGAAGCATTTGGCAACAGATTCTGCACCCCTCAAGATTTTGAGCTGTTAAAAACTCATATGCCATATTACCAAGGCGCACTAAAAGAAAAACTTACTTATCATCTGACATCCTAGCGGTTCTGTTGTTCTGTCTGAAGACCCTTTAGCTAAATACACGGTTAGTGACATTTCTCTTGAGTTTGATGTTGTTACTAACCCTGGACTGGCCAGAACAATCCTAACCCAGTATAAAAATAAAACAGTTATTTATAATGAAAGAGTTATACACTCAACTACAGAAAATAGAAACAAACGAGACACTCTCTGGAACATACATCTAAATCAGTCTCTGAAGTCTTTAAAAGGAATTTTGTTCTTGTTTACTGAAGGAACAACTCCTTTTCAGAGAGAATCAGAAGCGTTTTATAATCCAAAATTGAGAAGGTCGACTGTGTAATAAATGGCAAGTCTGATCAGTTGTATTCGGGTCGCGGTCTTTTACCTCACCAACACTTTGATGAAATAAGAAAGTTATTTGCTGGAGGTAGGCAAAGGGATCCTACAGTTGATCGCGTATGTAAAAAACTTCGCCTTTATGATGTAAGACTCGAAGACTACTTAATAACTAAATATGGGCTGTGGCTGGATTTTAGATCCACATTTGACAACAGATTGTTTGGAAGTGGAGAAAGGATAGGGCCAGATGGTATAAAAATAAATATTCACAAGAAAGCAGACGGAAACGCCCCAATAAAAATGTACATTTTTATGGTTTGTGATGCTCAGTTAAACATTGAAGAAAACAGACTAAAAGACGCGGCTTATTAAAATGCAGAAGAAAATATTCTAATAAAAACAGATGGATAGCTTGAAGTTTCTACCTAAAGATCACTGTTCTCTTATCTGCGGTATTACTGGGTGTGGGAAAACTGTCTTCATACTTGATTTGCTACAAACAATATACAGGTTTCATTACGAGCACATTGTTATATTCTGCACAACCATTAAGCACAACAAGTCTTACAAAAAAGGAAGTTTATTTGGAAAGACGAGAATATATTTATAGTTGATCCTAGTGACAAACTGAGCGACTGTTTAGAACATTACTATAGACTATTTGAGGGAACTGAAACACTTTTTAAATTATTGGATGACTGTTCAGCTGAAACGAGACATTGTTAAAAAAAGAAAAGCTCTGTCAAAGCTAACCTTTAGCGGTCGCCACGCCTTAGTTTCTGTGTGGCTCTTAACTCTCTGCTGTCTTAAAAGACTTTCGATCGCAGTTAAAATCGGTTGTATTATTTTACACTAAGGACAAAGATAGTTTTGAAGAATGTTTAAGTGAAAATTATATAATAAGGGACAAAGATGAGTTAAAAAAAATAAAAGAGCAGTTAGAAAAAATCTAAGCACGCTAAGCTATGCTTACGGACTGAACCCCAGTTCAATACGTTTGTTTATTGTAGGTTGTTTATTATTTATTGCTTATAACAATTTGTTTATTAGAATTTTTATATTATAAAAAGAATGTCTCAAGGACCAGAATCAAAAGCGGAGCTAGCTCCTAAATGCATTGCAGTAGAGTTAAAAGACCTAGCAGACACAACCGAGTTTGATTTAATAGGAGTGCCAGGAAATGTTTATGGATTTGAGTACACAGATGACGGGCTTACAAACGAACAGCAATTGAAGACAAAAAAAGACAGCAGTATCCTACCCTAGAAGAGATAAGAAATTTAAGGGCAAACGATTTTGGCAAACACGAATACAAACTTCATAAAAGAGAGAATGCTTGGGCGTTGCTTCCTGAAATTGCTTGGAATTTAAAGTGTGAACTACGAAGCCCTAATGTATACTTTGATAAGAAAAAACAATTTTAGAAAAGCCTTAAATGCAGGACCCATTCTTGTTAGCCTGGTTCCAGGAAACACAATAGAAAAAACAGATTGAAATACTAGGCAGGGTTCTGAATATATGCTACAGAGAAAGAATTCCTTAGCTGAAGTGGGAGGCGACACCGTCGGCTTAGAATTTACCCAACGCTACTGTCACTACCTAAGCAAATGACGATAATTTTCGCTTATTTGTTACTCCTAGGGAGGGCGATCCTAGTTTGCCAGAACATACGTTAATTAGAGGTATACAAATAAGGCTGAAAACTTGGATGCCCCTCTTAAGCTCGTTATTGCAATTACTAAAAACGGAGACAAAATAAACACCCATGTATCATCTGACAAGGTTACTGTGATGGTTGACAAAGACAAACTAACAGTACTCGACTTTATTTTCATTAAGTATGTTGATTTTATTGCGTTTTACTCTGTTGATGAAGTGCTGCCAGAAGGATTAATAAGAAGACATGTACAAGATTAATTTAAAAAAATAATCTTATTTAAAAATAGAGGTTCAACAGTTTAGGCTAAAGCAAATAACTGAACTTCAAAAGGAAATAGAAAGCGACTTATATAAGTATGGAGTTACTAGAATGAAATATGCTAAGCTTTAAATACTCTTTCTTATGTAATTACTGGCTCATCAGCTGTAGCCGGTGTAAGTGCTGGGTCTAGTGTTGCTCTTTTAGCCACCGGAGCTGGAGCGCCAGCCTCTTTAGCATTAGGGAGTCTCGGTTTAGGGTTAGGTGCCGTGTCTATGATTGTAAGCGCTGTTTTAAAAAATTAACTCCTAAATTACAAAAGCACACTGCAATTGTAACCCTAGCATCAGCAAAACTTTGTTCATTAAGATTAAAAATAAGCAAATCATTACAGGATGAAAACATACAGACGAAGAATTTCAGAAGCTTATGGCTGCGGTGAGGATTACAGACGACAGAAAATTGAACTACAAAAGGAGTGGAGAAAGACTTTTACTTCACGACAGGTAGACACTGATGCAATTAAACAGAACATTGAAAAACAAACCCCACGATTGGTTTAAACCCAAAATAGGCAAAAAAAATAAGTTTAGCAAAAAATAAACACTATTTTTTTGTTAACTCACTGTGTTTGGTGGGACAACTTGCAGCTCTTCACGAACAAACGATCTTTTAGGGCAGGTCTTTTAGACGCAGTAGCACCGCCAGAAGAGAGAGTTTCTCTTAAATAATACACGGGAGGGTCTGTTTTCATAATTCGCTTAACTTCATATATGTCTATGCTCCATATAGGATCTGTGGCTCTAATTCTAACATCGCCTTCTGCCTCTCCAGGAGCATACAAGTATCTTACTTTTAGTCCAAACGGTATAGAGTTTTTGATTACCTTGGATGTCTTCAGTAATGCTATTTTTTTTTAATTTGATTGCGTTTACTGGTTTCAAACCCTGTTGCTTTAAATTCTTCATTGTTCATGGCGCGTAAGACTGCTGGCAATCTCCTAACCCATTCTGTGTTGCGTGCTCTGTCCATAATTTCTCTGTGATATTGATAGGTAAACAGGCGTTCAGCTAGATTCTTATTAAAGTTTTCTACTAGGGCTTGTGATCGATGGTTGCCTGGGATCCCTCTCTTAACTGTAACATGATGTTTTTAAAAACAGCTGGTTTACAGAGCCTTTAAACTCTTTTCCATCATCAACCTGGATCATCCTAAGATACTTTAATGGACCTCGCATGTATATTTGTTGTAAAGCCACAGCCTCAGCAGTTGAGCTTTTATCCATTAAAGGCTCAGCGTCTTTGTATCTTGAAGCCATTTCAACAACTGTCAGAGCATACTAAACTTTGTTCTTCTAACTTTGTCATGTGGAAGATACAGCAAGTCCATTTGGTGGGGGTCATTTGGAACTGAGTTAACAAATCTAGGCCTTATTATTCTTTTGGGGGCAGGCAGATATATTTGCCAAATTGCTTGTTTTTAAAGCCAGTCTTTCGCATCTGATTCAGACACTCTAGCAGCTTTACTTAGTTTTTCAATAGCAGTCTTTCCTTTCCAATACCCTTTAGGTGAATAATATATTTTGTACTTGTATTGTCCATAAGAAGGACTGTATTTTAATTGTATTTTTAATTGTTTTTTAGATTGTTTGTGCAAGAATATAGATTGCTCCCATAGCACACCCAATAAAACCAATTTCTGCTATTTTCTGTTCTTCTGATGGTTCATAAAAGTCAGACAATTCTGGCGGTGGCGATGTAAGAAACTTCTTCTGTTACTAAGTAATACTCATTCATTGCCTCATCAACGTCTGTAAAATGTGTGCTCTGCACGTACCTGTTCCCCTAACTTTTTATTAATAAAGTCTAAGTGAGCAATTCGCCTTTTCTCGTAAGCATCTCTTGCCTTAGCTAAATCTTCTATTGCCTTGTTATGGCGTTCTCTCTCTTCGTCGGACCTCAATTTACTAAACATATAATTGCTTCCAGAGAAGGCTAAAGCATTAACAATAGCTCCTCCTACCATCATAACTACTCCCGCCCTCTTTTTATAAATCAATATTTTCTTATGAATTAATCTTTCTATGACTAATATTTTTCTGGGATAATCCCTGTGTAACAAGAAAGTCTTTTGACGCAATCCCTGCAGTATTACAACTATAACCTTAACCAACATCCCCAATGTCTAACCTTCCAGGTCAGCTGGCTTCATTTAAACATGTTTTTTGCTAACACACTATAGCCTATACTAAGGCCGCTAATTACAGCAGAGTGGTAAATCGTATTGATAATCTTTTTTTCACTCATCTTTTTATTAACTAAAAAATTAATTAAAATAATCATATACGAAAGGCTGTCTATGTGCTTTTAATCAGATAACTTTTGTTGTTAAAGCTAAAAATAAAGTTGCAACTAGTTTGGCGAATCTTCTATCTTTCCCATGTTGGGTGGTTTTATTCCTAACAAACATTTTGCAAGAGTTGAATAAACTATAACACCAACGATAGGCACTGCAATTAACCAGCTTTAAACTCATGGTTTTAAAAGTATTATATTATTTTTTATTGCTTTTAAAAATGGATTGTGACGAACTATTAAAGTGTGAAGAACAAGCAGACTACCCGTAGACCACTGCCTAAAGAAAGATTAACTCTCTGGCTGCGTGTGGAAAAAACTAGACAGTATTTAGGTGTTGAACTAAGTATTGAACAGATTTAACAATGTCTACATCAGACGTTGAGAAAATACTATGCTAGGTACGAAGCGCAGCTAGGGTCAAAAATGGTTAGATCGGTGGGTCAGACAATGATTAGCTATATGCTAAGTTAGTAAGTAAAGATGGCGCCGGTTGATTCAGAAGAAGATTTAAAATACGACTTATCACAAGATCCGGTTTTAAACAAGTCACTGGAAACTCTTGCATGTGACATGTATTACAGATTTGGGACGATGTTATGTCCATTCATCATGGGATTAATTACTTTTAATCATATTAATTTTGATCATATTAAATTTAATCGCAATAAAAAAAATGAGCGATCAGGAGAAGAAGACGCCACAGGACAATCCACAGGAGCAGAATGTACCACAAGTGAATGTACCGCAAGTGAGTAATGTTACTAAGGCTAAAAATCCTGGCGTGTTGAGGCGGGCATAAACTGGCTGAATGGAACAAACTGAGAAAAGCAAACCAAATCAGTAAAACAAAAATTGTTAGATAATAATACAGCATCGTCAGCAAAAACAACACACTTAACAACAACCCCCATCACAATCAAACAATAAGACGTATCATTATGTATTGGGTGCTGCTGCTGTTGTTGGAGGTTTTTTGCATACAAATACTTAACACCATACCTAACAACAAAGCCGCAAGCCCCCACAGTAAAAGAAGAAGAACCAACTTCTGCAAAAAAAGAGCAGCCTCCTGCAGTAGATCCATTTTCTATGTAATAGTTTTTAAGAACTAGATAAAGTACAAGTTAAGAACTAAATAAAGTACAAGTTAAGTTAGTTATAGAAAGTACTTTTTTAAGTTAAGTGCAAGTAAATTACAAGTTAAGTGCAAGTAAATTATAAGTTATATAAAGTACTAGTTAGGTTCTTGAGTTAAGTTCTTAAGTTAAGTACTAGTTAGGTTCTTAAGTTAAGTACAAGTTAGGTTCTTAAGTTAAGTACAAGCCAAGTCAGTCAAGTTCATCTTTTAAAGTTCTCCAATGCCCTACAGCATATGAAAACTCAGGATTGACGTAAGTTCTCTTGTTATTGTTAGAGACTAGTGATTTTTTATTAACGGCAGTTGTGTTTACTTGATGGAGAGTAGAGCGCAGATTAACATTTGTGTGATAAAATACTTTGTTTTCAAAGAGGGCTTGCTTGTAGTTATCGTGAGTTATATTTTTTTTGGACAACTTCTTTACTAAAGCCTTTAGCTTTTTTCATTACAGAAGTTGGCTAGCAACGCTGTACATCTTTGACCGCAAAACCAACATATTCTTTTATAACTGTCCCATTAAGTTCATCCTTCATCTTTCCAATAACTTTCTTGTTCACAGTTGAATGTAAAGGACTGTCTTTAGGATAGTCGCATGTGTCGCACCACCCATCAGTTCCTTTAGCTACCTCAGTTTCTAAGTCTTTGAAAAAGTCTTCAGTTGGGACGTCTAGAATAAAAGAGTCAGTGTCTGTGGAAAGGACTCTTGCTTCTGGGTACAGTGGTTTAAAGTAGTGTACAGAAATTCTAACATCAATAACTTTGACAACTCTAATACAGTAAAGCCGATAAACACCGGCTTGTCCAACTTAACATCCTTTTTCTTCATCATAATGCCAACCAAGCTGTCGTTAAATCTTCTAAAGTCTTGATAGTTGGGTTTAGAGGCAAACTTAATTGCTTGTTTTTTTTGTAACTAATTTAACATCTTTACGATTGTGTACGTTCTCCATGGTTTTGCCAAAACAGCTGTTGTTCTTAAGTTTAAAGAAGTTTTTTTTCTGAAGCGTCAGTGGCTTGGGTTCTAAGATCAGTATTCTTCTTGATGTATGGTCTCATAAAGGGCTCTTGGTCACAGATAATTATTCTATGAACAGCTGTCAGTTTCAGTCCGTGTCTTAAGTAAACTGTAGGAGTCTGTAATGGCACACATATTTAGTTTTTATGTCTAAGATTGGGAACAAGTTTAGGAGGTTCGATGGGACTCATCTTTAATCTTTCTGCAGCTAGGGGGTAATCGTTGTGGAGATCGTGTAATTCTTTAGGATATTCTAAGTCTATTCCAAGATTAGTCCTGCTGGATTATCGGCGTAAGCTGTGACAACATGCCTAACACAGTGGTAACATCATGAGGCCCTTTTTTTCAGTTTCTCAGTGGAAGCGGCTGACTCATGGCCCATCCATACAGATTGTTAGCGTCTAAGTACATTAAATAGTTGGATGGTTTAGTTGGGTCATAATCGTTAATACTTGTTGTTAGTTTGCAGTAAGGATGTGGGCCATGCTAAACCTCCCTCAGCCGTCTTAATCTTAAAAGTTGGGTAGTCAAAATTAAGTCTTGGATGTTTGTAGACTTCAAAAAAGACCCCAAGAAAGCCCGGGGGCGAGAGTAATGTGACAAGTCTAAGTTTAATTTTTTCAGATGTAATCTGTAATTCAAAAAGACGTCTGCCAATAAACATCGCACCCAATAAAAAATTGTCATGATAATCGCCCCATTGTTTCACGTGTTTTCTGTCCTTTCGAGGTATTCTATTCAGAGTCATTTAGTTTTTTTGCCTCAAAGATAAAAAAAAAAACGCCTTTAGGAAAAACGAGTTTACAACCTATCCCACGGTTCATGTAAGTAGTGGGGTCAGGGAGGTTTCATGCCTTTTTTGTGGACCTGGGGGACCTCCCCCGGTTTTCGCAATACGGCGGGTTTGTACGGGGGTGGGGCGGCGGTGGCGCGGCGGTGGTGTCGGGGTCAAGGTCAGAGGTCACGCTGGGCTCGGCGTCATGGGTTTTAAAAAAAGATTTTTTTTTTTTTTTGTTGTTGGGGGGGGGGGGGTTTGGCCGTAGTGGGGTTTAAAAAAAGAGGGGGTTGGGCGTGTTGCTGGCGCTGGGCGGATCGATGGGACGCCGTGATTTTTTTTTTGTTTTCTTACCCGACTTTTGGTTTTTTTTTTTTGTTTTCTTTTTTTTGTTTTTTTTGGTTTTGTTTTTGTCACGGTGAGTCACGATCGATAATGTTAGAAAAAAAGTTGTTTTCTTGTTTGCTGGCGTAGTGGGTTAAAAATAGATGGGGTGTGTCGTGTTGCTGCGCGCGTGCGTATCGATGTTTGTCGACGCCGTGGTTTTGTTTGTTTAAATAAATGTTTTTCGTTGCCGCGTGGTACGTAGGCGTGTTAGAGATGGCAGTGATGAGCTTAGGATGATGATGATGCTGATGATGAGCATTGTTCCATCAGGTCCCGTTGACTGTACCTCGTCCTCGGTGTTGATAGGCAGCCAAGTGGCATATTAAACAGGAGGCCATTAAAGATGAACGACGCTCTCTGATCGAGACACCATTTGGGGTTTGCCCTTTATTTCTCAGAGTGGTCGAAAGAAACAGATCACAGACACAAACATAGACGGACGGACAAACAGACAGACACACAGACAGAAAAACACACACAGAGGGTGGTGGCGGTGGTGATGGCGGCGGTGTTTAGAGAGAGAGAGAGAGTAAGAGAGGAGAGAGAGAGAGAGAGAGAGAGAGAGAGAGAGAACACTGAACACTGAACACTGAACATGTTTAATGTCATTAGCTAAACAGCCTTTGTGACATGGGGGTGCAACACAAAATCATCATATCAAAAAACGAATGTAACAGGCATAAAATAAACATCAATCAATTGAAAGCCTGAAATACAAGCAAAATAGGCCAGTATCTCGACCATCCAGTTTGATATATTCAAAAAAGAAAATATGTAAATACCATACCAAAAATATATTTACTACTTCCTGTAGCATTCATTTTTCATTCGAACGTCGTTAATTCTAGATGACGATAGCCTCTGATCGTACTTTCAATGCCTCTGCAACATATTTAGCAAGTGATATCACTGCATTATCATCATAATTCAATTTTAAAACTCCAAAAGTGTCCTGATTTATGGCAACATTCTTTTCAAAAATTACACACTTATCACGTACGGCACTATACTTTTTACAATGAAACAAAAAATGCGACTATCCTCCCTAAGGAAGCCACACTATGGACATGGTGACGTTTGTAGATGACTCAATATAGAACCATCTTTTGTGGGCGTTTAGACCAAGAGTCCTTGTTCTAAGTCTGGAGAGACAAATTTTATGCATCTGTTCGTTATTACTGAAATATACTTTTCTGTTTCGAATATACTTTTAAAGCCATAGAACCAGTTATATTTTTTCCGTGTTTTCCATTTTAGAATGCCAGTTTTGTTTATATGAAGCTACATTCTGTCTTTGAATTCCAGAATAAAACCATCCTCATAACCTACCCCCTGGCACATCCATACAATCCCAAATCAGTGAGTTGTCAAAATCTTCTTAACAGAATATACCCAATTTTCTTTCCCCGTTCATGCTCATTCAGCAACATTTCATAAGCCTGTTTACAAAGTCTTGAGGCAGGAAGCCTCAACAGTTTTAGCCAGTATTTATACATTTAATGTTTGACCAAATTTATACAATGGGTATCTGCCGGTTTCGCCATAGATTACAGTATTCGAGAATGTAAAGGGACATTTAAAAAGCGCTTATTGCAAACGTATGTACTTTTTCTAAATCTTTGTTGTTGTAGAGTCCCCATATTTCAGCACCATATGTAAGAACTGGCTCAATTTTGGCATCAAAGAGTTTCCAAAATATTCTTGGATCAATTGAGTTAAGTTTGCCCCAAAGCTCTTAAGATCTCTGTAACACCCTTTTCCCTTTTCTACAAGTCTCTGTTACTGCGTTTTGTAAACTCAACTTTGTTGTAAAAAACATGCCTAAGTATTTGTAGGAATTAGTTACTTTAACCTCACTGGTGCCATAAAACCATTTTTCATGACGGGAGAGATGACCACCCTTTCTAAATACCATTAAGTTAGTTTTATCAAGGTTTACCTTTAGAAATAGACGATCTGCCTCTTGCTTTAACTTATTTAACTGATTCTGAAGACCTACAACAGTGCTAGACAACAATATTACATCATCTGCAAATAGCATAAGAAAAAATTCAGTCGCTCCTGGGATCATCTGAATACCATGTTTTCCATTTTCACTTATCTTCACTGCCAATCGTTAATAAAAATGAAAACATAAGTGGGCTTAATAAACAACCTTGCTTCACTCCTTGTGGACAGTTAAATACATCTGAATAAACACACCTATCACGCACGCATGCTAGCACAGAATCATAGACACCACGAAGAGCCATATACAGCTGCCATCCACTCCACTTTTCCGTAAATTAATCCACAACATGTTTCGATTCACGGAGTCAAAAGCCTTTCTAAAGTCCACAAAGGCGAACGTACAATTTTTTGTTTTTCAATAAATGCGTTTGAATTAGTGCGAAAAGGGTAAAAATGTGATCTGTAGTGCTATAACCTGATCGAAAACCCAGCCTGTTCTTCAATGATTTTTTCCCCTCGTTCGCCCATGTTGTCAGTCTTTTAATTTAAAATATGTGTATAGATTTTGCTAACGACACTTGTAAGCGCAACACCACGGTAATTGTCTGGGTTATTGGGATCTCCCTTTTTATAAATAGGAATAACTATGACTTGGCCCAAGATGCAGGGAAGTCGCCATTTGTTAAACAGTCTGTTAAATAACATGACCAGGAAATCAATTATCTTTAAGTTGGCATGTTTCAACATTTCACCTAAAATCATATCTGGGCCTGCACTTTTTCCTGATTTTAACTTTTTTATACTGTCAATTACCTCCCGTCTGCTTATCCGATCATTAAATAAAGGTTCTTCAAAATCTCCAGCATCCTCAATCACCATATCATTCTCATCGCTTCTGTCGTCTGTAGCCCCAAAGACTGCAGAAAAGTGATCATACCATTGTTGCGAACTTATATTATTATAAACAAACGACATTCTATTAACTGATCTGATTTATTGCCCAAAATAAACTTGAATCTTTAATTGAATTTTTCAGCGTTTTTAATTTTGACTCTTCAAATTCATGTTTCTTTTTTCTTTTCAACTGTCCATATTCTCTTCTTTCGTTTACATACCTTTCCCGTGATGTTTTTTATTTTCTTCACTTTACACCTTTGAAAACTTTTTAAAAGGCCCTTGACTACCCTTTTCTTTTTTCACACTCATCATCAAACCATTCATTGCATTCTTTCCTTCTCTTTCCAACTGTTCGGACCATGCACGCCGCGGCTCCACACAACGCACGTGAAAAAGTATCAACACAAGCATTAATATCAACAGGTAACAAGTCAACAGCGTTTTGTAAACCATCTTTGAAATGATCACTATTAAGTTCGTTTTTATAACATTCCACGTACTCGTCGGACCATACTATCCGTTCTTCACCCTTCTGAGGTGAAATACATTCCTTTTTGCCCAAAGCGTTTTTCCATTTCATTCTACTGGCAAATGCCAGGGAGAATAGCTTACACCAACAACATATTGCATTTTTCTAACAAACAATCTGAAACAAGAAAATAATCGATTACACTGCATCCTTGTGGTGACACAAAAGTAAAGTCTCCTTCAGAATCACTTTCACAAAAACCATTCAAAATCATGAGGTCAAATAAAAACAAAGGTCCAACAGGGATTTCCGAAATTATTTTATAGTATTATCCTTTGAACGACGCATGTTCACGTCAGCTTCGTTGCTGTTATGTCCGAATCAGAAACACAACCCATTTCTTCCACATCCGATTGTTCACAGCCTGTCCGTGCATTTAAGCTTCCCCACACTAACATGTATGCATCTTCATCCTGTTATGTTTCCAATAAACTTTCTTCCAAAATTAATATGCCCTCTTTCAAATCTGTTCGTTCGTACAATGGTCCCCTTCTGGTACTACATAGGTCGACACAAGGACAACATCTTTTTCTAAGCTGAAAACACTTTTATCAACTTTTAGAACGACAGTATTTTCACAAACAATATCAATTTTTTTCACAAACCGTTCTAAGCATTTCTTTATTAATACTAATACACCCCCTGATTTTCTCCGTGCTGAGATAATTTTTTTGCATGGAGCAAAATACTTTACATAATCAGGAAAAATACTGTTATAATCAAAGGAAGCGTCAACGAATGTTTCTGTTAGGCAAATGAAATGAAAAGAATTGACATAATTAATAAACATAACGTCTGTCAATTTTGTACAGAGATTTTAACATTATAGTTGAGGAATGTCCATTCATGTGGATGGTCGAGCTGTCCTATTTATTCCTGCTCCGCAAGTGTCTGTCAGCGTCACGGCCACGGTTTGCCCAGTGTGCGTTGAGTTCAGTCTGTCTGCCGGCCGACCCTCTTCGTCTTCCACGCACACCGCTTGCAGCACCCGTGACGTCACGATGAGAGGAATCCCCACCCCCCCTCACTCCGCACCCTGTTTCCCCGTGGGAATCCCCGCAACACGCAGCGAAGCACGGTCACTACCGGCCCCCCCCGTCACACTCGCTGTACAGCTGGCGAATCTTCCCCGTCACGATGCGACCCCCCACCATCACGCGCAAGGTCACGGCAGTGATGTTCATTATGTGAGGGCCGCACGCTGGCAGGAGACCCCCCACCCCCAACAGCCACCCCCGAACTTGACTGCCTGTCGACATCAAGAGCTGAAGAAGGCGTGCGGTCAATACTGCACGTGGAAGTCGTGCACTGGTCCGCTGTGTCGCTGTGTAGATCCTGACCCCTGGCGTGCCGTGTAATCGCCTGTGTTCACTGGTACACGCGTGCTGTTGCGGTCCCCTCTGCTGTTGACTGATGCTGCCACTTCTGCATACGTGCGTGGATCGGGGAGAGCAGGACCGATCACCATCCTCCCTCTTGCACACTTACACACTCGCATACACAGACATACACACGCCCACCACACACACACACCGCGCGCCCACACACATGCACGCACGCACACCACACACACACACACACACACACACACACACACACACACACACACACACACACACACACGCACACACACACACACACACACACACACGCACGCACACACACACATTCATACTCGAGCACTCGTACACACATGCATTCACTCTCACAAACACACTCTTTCACGCACACATACACGCGCGCACACACATACACACCCACGCTCACACACACACACACACACACACACACACACACACACACACCACACACACACACACACACGCGCGCGCGCGCGTCGCGCGCGCGCGCGCGCGCACGCACGCACACACAGAGAAAAAAAAATTCTGCCAATTATATACAATACATCGATACGCACGCGCGCAGCAACACGACACACCCCCATCTATTTTTAACCCACTATGCCAGCAAACAAGAAAAACAACTTTTTTCTAACATTATCGATCGTGACTCACCGTGACAAGAAAACAAAACCAAAGAAAACAAAAAACAAAGAAAACAAAAACAAAAACAAAAGTCAGGTAAGAAAACAAAAATAAAACCACGGCGTCCCATCGATCCGCACGCGCGCAGCAACACGACACACCCCCATCTATTTTTAAACCCACTACGGCAGCAAACCACCACCCCCACCCAACAACAAAGAAAAAAAATAATAATCTTTTATTAACACATGACGCCGAGCCCAGCGTGACTCATCGTGACCTTGACCCCGACACCACCTGCCGCGCCACCTGCCGCCCCACCTGCCGCGACACCTGCCGCGACACCTGCCGTATTGCGCAACACCGGGGGAGGTCCACTCCGAGGTCCACAAAAGAGGCATGAAACCTCCTGACCCTACTACTCATGTATTCATAAGGATAAACTCCTTTACGCACCAAAGACGGATCAAAATATTGTTTAGTGATTGGAAAGTCTTGTAGAGATCCTGCTAACTTATCCAAACTCCCATCAGATGTTGGGCAGAGTCATAAAAGGATAAACAGTCAAGAGTAAAAGTCATGTACTTTTCTGAAGACTGTGCAATGCAGGTAACCCTCTTATATTCAGAAGTCACTGCTTGCATGATAAAATGAGAATCGTAGCCTCTTAGGTTATGAAAGAAGATGGGCAGTTTCCATGTCTTAGGGTCAACCTTAAGTTGAAGATTACAATTGTTGTGCGCAGCCCTCTAAACTTTCCAGTAATGTGATCGTGGTCTCTTACTGCGTTGCCTAATAATTCTTTATTGCAAATCCAACAGTGTATAGATGAGTCATAGCGCTCTTGGTCTTCAGGAGTCATAACAATGTCTGAAAGATTTAGTTGGTTGGAGTAGTGATTACGAACTAGTTTCATCTGCTCTAAAAATCTACTGGCTGCATTGGGACCTCTGTAAATCTCAGGTGTTGTGTGTTGACGTCTGACCTAAACAACAATAAACGCATAAGAACAGATCTGATGGTGGGTTAATAAGGTTGTTTTTTGTTCTTGCTGTTGCGGGCCATAGTACTGCGGTAAGAGCGATTCAAAGTCAGCATAAACCACGTATGGGCTCATTTGCATTTTGTGTAAATTTTTAAAACTAACTTTATACCCTGGTTTAGGCGTGAGGAGTTTGGTTTCGCAGTCTACAAAACCTTTACAACTATTTCTATGGTCGGCAGCTGCTTCTATAGTGCGGATTCTACGCAAACACCTTCTAAAAATCTCCTGTTTAGATTTATGCTTTGATGTATATTCTATCTGTCTGCTTATTGATCAAATTTAAATTTACATAATGTCTCTTTGTACTATCTGCAAACAGTAGCAAGTCTACATGTTTGTTAAGCGGTTTGCCAAAAGTAGGAGCGTTTGGAGAAACCCTTAGAGGCACTAGATTGTCTACTACAGACCATGTGTATACGTTTACAGTGATTGGTTTGTTTTGCTCTTCAAACTGAAATATACTTTCTATACTTACTGGAAAGTTTATGTTATCAAAGTTCAGCTCGCGTTTGTATGCTTCATAATTGGGAAACTCTGTTTGCATGATTTTTGACAGGATGTAAATGCGCTAAAACACACCACATAAAACCATGTTGTCAGAATTATGCATGTTTAAACTGCTCATTTTAAAACTAACTCTTTTGGGAGAGGAAGGTAAGAATTGCCAACTATAGGATAGAACTTTGTTTGTCTAAATTTGATTTCAAGGACTGTCCCTTCAGACCAGCCAGAACCCCTTAACTTTGCCTCCTCACTTGCATGATTAAACTGGGTAAGCATGTAGTCAGCCCAGTTAGATTTAAGTCATGATAGCTGATTACTTCTTTCTGTTTAGTTGAAACCCAGCCTTCCAGGCTACTATCATCAGGCGTTATATAATCAATCAGAACGGTTAACAGCACTTTTTACTGGTGGCTCCATCTGAAGAGACTCTGGTATTTTAGAGATAGCGTGTGCTACGCTTTCAGGAACGTTTGTGGGGTTTAATGATGTCCATGTCCACCTCACTAAACATATTGCTTAATTGTTTGTCACTGCTAAATATTTCTTCCATCGTATATAGTTTTCCGTCCTCGAATTTACTTGTGGTCGTCATTTTTAAAGCCACAATATTTACGTAGATTAAAAAAAATAAATGTAAATAAAAGTAAGTAAAACACGCTTTTATTCTTCACCTAGGCATTGCAACACTTCAAGACACGTTAACCTTACAATAACGCCCGCTTAATATCCTAGCTTTTTCTGAATCACTACAGTCAATGTTTATCACTTTGATTGCTTCGTTAAATAGTTCACTATGGTCTTTTATTATATTGTTTACATCATTCTCAAACCCAAATTCCTAAAATCAATGTTTAAACACTTTCATTGTTTCGTCAAATAGTTCATTACAATTCTTTAAAAACAGATTCACTGAGTTTGGCAGCCATTTTTAAATCTAAAATAAATAAAAAAATAATTGTGAATTCAACTGTATTTATTATTACAGTCTATTTCTAATCGATAAAAACAGATCAGGTTTAAAGGTAACAGTTGCTTCCTTCAAGATCATCAGGGCACATGCAGGTCAGCATCTTCGGGGGCAATATTATCAAGTAGAATAGCAAAAAGTTTATAACATGGTTTAGGCCAAGACTCTGGGATTTTACTAACGGCTTTCAATACGCTTTCTCGAATAGTTAAGCCTTCAAAAAGTTCTGTTATAAATCATCAAACATGTTCTTTAACACTTCTTTATCAACTCCAGCATTAACCCGTTCCCTGCCTGGAACGTGTAACGCACGTCCAGAAAGCCGCAGAAAACAGAAAACCGCTACGCCCCGAACGTGAGTGTCACGTCCTAACTTCGTAACAGAAAGCAGAAAAATCTACTTGGGAGACGACCCTCTAAAATGTTCTCACCTCTTCTACTGGTGTCAAGGAACAGCCCCTTTCCCTTCTCGCGAGCAGCCAGCTGACCACATGTTATGCAAATTGCGAGTTGAGAGGTCACAGATGGCAGCTCAACCTAGCACTTCGTCGACGCGTCCCGTTTACAAGCGTCACACTGCCCTTGATATTTTAGATGACGTTATAAAGTATCAAGAGAGTGATGAAGAAGACCTTTGAGGATCGGATCCTGATACTAAGCGATGAGGCGGAGATGGATGGGAATCAGCACTATCCACTTTTACGGGAGATACATGCTGGTGTGACGTGGCTTCACTGTTCTGTACACAACACTTTCAGTAAAGAAAGCGCCGTCAAGTGGGCGACGAAGCGGAAATTCCCGAACGCGTGCCGTGAACGAGCACTGCAACCCCCTCCTTCTTGACGAACGGGTGGTGGACATGGTACGGGTTCAGAACGACGGTGAAGGTCCCGTGGAAGCGGCCGGGGGCGTGGCATGGGCGTGGTCAAGCAACAGTGTTTCAAAGAATGGCAGTTGTTTTGACTGGAATTCTGGTCTGCAAGTCAACTGTGGCCAATTTTCAGCTGTACAAAGTTCCAGTCTTCAGTTCCTTCATGACCAAAACTGGTTTCAGGCAAGTAGCTCTTTTTTTCTTTTGTTGGTTTGTTTTGTTTTGTTTTTGTTTTTACTACATGATTTTAAATTCCTTGACTATTCATTTTCTGTATTTTCTTCTTTGCCCCATTTCCTACTGAAACTACAATTATGGCAAACAATGACTGCATGGATAGGTAGGACTGTGGTGTGAGTGTGTGTGTGTGTGTGTGTTGTGTTGTGAGTGTGTGTGTGGTGTGTGTGTGTTTTGTGTGTGTGTGTGTGTGTGTGGGTGTGGGGTGTGTGTGTGTGTGGTGTTTGTGTTTGTGTGTGTGTGTGTGTGTTGGTCACTAAAAACCCTTACCCAGGCCCCCACCACCCCAAAACTCTGACACCTTCACTCAACTATTTCAAACCCCAATGCTCCGCCAACCACCCTCAACAAACCCAGTGAAGTTGAACTCTACAAAAAAACATGCAAAAATAGACATCAGCCGGATCAATCCAAACCTGTCCGACACTGCAAAACCTTTCACAAAACCAAACAAAAAGCCCTCAAATCACTACGGAAAAACGACAGGACATTGTCATAAAACCAGCAGACAAGGGTGTGCATGGTAGTTTGGGACAAACAAACTATACATACAGAAGCACAAAACAACTGTCCAACACAAATTTCTACACCCCACTCACAAAATCACCCCTCCCTCAACACCAGAAACTCATTGCTAACTCAATCAAAGAGAAATCAGACTCAACAATCTACCCACTACAGCCAAACTCCTCATTATGACAGACACCAAACACCCCCAACCTTCTACCTACTCCCCAAAATACACAAAATGAACACACCTGGCAGACCCATTGTTTCAGCCTGCAGCTGCCCCACTGAACACATTCGCAATACCTAGATCCTCCTTCAACCCATAGTACAAAGCCTCCCCACTACCTCAAAGACACAACCCACACACTCAACATGATTAACTCGCACAACACAGACCCCGCTTTCAACCCACCTCCTCTTCACCCCTTGACGTGGTGTCACTCTACACTTGCATCCCCCACACTGATGGACTAAGGGCCCTCACATTTTTCCTTGACAAACGCCCCCCAACCAAACAACACCCTCCCCACCACCACTCTGGTCAGACTCGCTGAATTAGTCCTCACCCGAACACATTTCAATTCAACAAGCACATTTTTCTCACAAATTAGTGGTGCTGCCATGGGTACCAAAATGGGACCAGCCTATGCTTGCCTCTTCAGGGGAACACTTGGAACCCCGCCTACTTCAACACATACACAGGCCCCACACCTGAACTGTACAAAAGGTATATCGATGATGGACTGGGAGCCACATCTATCCCAAAAAACCAGACCCTCCTCAACTTCCTCAACTTTCCCCAGCCCTTTCCCATCCATCTATCCGACTTCCTACACCTTTTCGCAGTGGGTCAACTTCCTAGACATCACCATCTCCCTAGAAGAAGGCCTCTCAAACCTCCATTTTCTACAAACCACCGACGCACATGCTACCTAGACTACTCATCCTCCCACAACCCCACACTAAAGACAGCATCCCTTACTCACAATTTCTCCGTCTTCGCAGACTCTGCTCCAGGAGGAAGACTTCACTATACAAGCAGCCAAAATGTCACAATTCTTCCCCAAACCCGCGGATACCCCATTTTCCATCATCAATGCAGAAACTCCGCGCACCATAGCTGTATCCAAACATCTGCTCTGGACACCCGCATCCAACCAAAAGACAGACAGACCACAGCCTACCTCCTTACCCCGCACACCCTCCCCATCTGTAGGATCCTCAAATCCAATGGCACATTGTACATAACCAAAAACCCCGCCTTCCATACCAACCCATGATCACATTCAAACGTGACAAAAACCTCAAAGACCTCCTCGTGCGATCCAGTTTGAACAGAACCACAGCTACACCACCAGGTACTCACCCCTGCTCCAAACCCAATGCAAAATCTGCCCCTCACCAAACCAGACACTATCTTACAGGGCCCCAAAACCTCCTTCACAGTCAAACGCACATTCTCATGTCAAGCCGCAACATTATATATGCCATCCAC
>CM031613.1:74128218-74130718 GCA_018398815.1 Conus ventricosus | reverse complement strand
AAAGTTTAAAAAGTTAATAGGAGAAGAAAGTTGCACTGTCAGTATGCTTGATATTAGTTGTTATATGTCAACTTTCAAAGGAAAAGTCAAGAATTGTAACGGAAGGTGTACAGTCAGTGTGATTAGCATTAGCCATTCATTCATCAGTTTTAAAGAGAGTTACTGCAGAGGGAAATTGAAACAATTCCCTTTTTTTTTCTTTTCTCTTTTTTTTTTGATGCGCTCAGTTTGAGGACATTGGTGATTGTTTGTTGAGAGTTGAAACGGTAGGGTTCTTTTCGTCATTTGTTTGTTCTTTTCTTTGGTGGAACAGTGCTTTTTATTAATCTTGATTCATATGTCAATTTATGAAACACAGTTGAAGAATTTTGAGAGAAAAAAGCTACATAACCGTTATGGTTAATGTGTTTCACTCATACGTCAGATTACAAAGCAGAGATTAAGAAACTGTACAGAAAGATCTGTACAGCTAGGATGGTTAACATGTGTCGTGCATACGTTGCGGTTGTACTCTGCTCCCTACAGATCAAAAGAACCAGTACAACATAAAGGACAGAATCCCTCTGATGAGAAGAACATCAGCGCCATCTGCCCAGGAGTTGAACATCTCCTGAATCAGAACGACACACAGCGCACGTTCCTGCAGGTCAATGTGTCAGACTGTGAGAACAATTTACCACAGTTTACAGCCCACCAGGGACTGGTGTTACGGGGTGTGTGAGGATGCCTCATCTTTCTGTAAGTTGCACTTTCAAGTACCTCATGGCAGCATTGTGCTTGCACATGTCGAGCGGTTAGCATACGGGTGTAGTTTCTGGCACTGGAAGATGAGTATGGAATCTGGATCTGAATTTTTCAATATTGAAAGCAAAGTACATTCAATTAAAGACGTGTTCGTCGAGTCGTATCAAAATGTCATGTTTGTAACATACATAAATAACCCCCAAATAAACATCAGTATCAGGCAGTTCAAAACCATAGTTATGTTATGATTTCTCTTCAGGAGTATTCTGGATTTGTGATACTGCCTCTACTGTTGTTCCGCCCCAGTGCTGTGTACAGAACAACACTGGCGGTGCCAACAACGTGTGTTGTCCTCATCAGTATTGAGCAGGCATTGGGAAACAGAGACATTTCAAAAAGGCATATGACATTTGCTTATAGAAAGTCAAAGACACAACATCACTCTGAAGAAAACGTACCCATCGATAGTTCCTTGCCAGTGTTTGTTTTTGTTACCTCACATGTTCAAATTTTGTTCACCACCATTCTTCAAGGGGTTCTTATTGTAGACTATATTTCTCCTCTGTCTCTATACATCGTCAACCCCAAAGGCTGCACAGCAGTTTATACAACTGTTCTGTGGATCATTACTTCAAATTTCAAGATCACATGCACTGTAACCTAAAGCCAGAGTGTGAAGATGGACGTGATGAAACAGAACACTGTCCCTTCAGTGGTCCTGGCTGCCAGGGTCTGGTGGCTTCACGAAACAAATGTTTTCTGTTAGTCGAGCTAGATGTCGGTCTTCATAATAAAATGTTCCGTTATCAGTGCAAGATGAGGGGAGGAAGGCTAGCTTCAATAAAAACATGTCAGGAGAAGGATGATTTCACACGTATTTTTATAAATAATATTCTGTTTAAGGCAAACATCGGTGGCTGGTCAGGAAGCAGATTCTTCCCCTTTACATACAGTAAATTTCCTGTTTGGTCTGACCAAACTCTTGTCTATGGCATTGATCACTTGCACTCAGAGGATGAATATTGTCCTTCAAAAGTTGACAAATCAATGTTTTTATATAACATGGAACTAGCCTTCACTATATTTCATTTAAGCATTAATTCAGCTGTGTGTGAACTACCATCACTAACTCCCAGTATTGTCCCTCTTCCTGTCTCACTGGCTCATTCCCTGCGCCTCCACCTACCTACAAAGTCACGTTGCAGTTGTTATGGATTTGTCCAGGCAGCCACCTGACCCATCTCTTCCTGTTGTGTGACCCTGACAGTTACTGCAGAAGAGTCATGCTTCCACAGGACCACAGGATGCTGACAGTAAATGATGAGCACAACGTGACAGTGTTTTCTGCAGGAAGATTCATGTGCACAGACACAATGTTTACATGTGACGATGGCATCACAACAGTGCATTACACTCTGCTGTGTGACTTCAGACAGCATTGTCCAGATGAAAGTGATGAGTCATTCTGTGTCCACCCCTCACGTAACGGATTTGGGTGTTGTGAACGGTCAGTCTGTTTTGGACAGTCAACACTGTAACGAACACTCTGACTGTGTGGACTGTTCTGATGAGGTCAGTTGTCCTGCTAACACGGCAATGCATTATCCAACCTCCTATGGACGGAAAGAAGAATCACTGTATATCAATTTAGATGGCTCTGGTTACTTCACTCAGCAGGTGATGGCAGCTGACGCAGCCTGTCCAGACAGTCATTACCGTTGTATAAACCAGTGGCTGTACTGTCTCCCTGTCTACA
>CM031613.1:74123938-74126839 GCA_018398815.1 Conus ventricosus | reverse complement strand
TTGGCCCCGGATCGTTGGCTGCTGAATGTAGGGGACGAATGTCGTCTGCTGTTGTCCGGGGATAAGCGCCAGTCCGGTCCGTGCTGGTTCTGCGTCCTGCAGTGGCAGTCTGACTGTTCCCTCTCAGCTGCCGGAGGCTGTGGGTCCAGGGTTCTGTTCAATATCTCCGCAACGTAAAAAGCAGACTGCCCCAGAACAGCGCGAGAGGAGCAGCCTACTGTGACACGGCAACCTTGTTTCGCAGTGTCAGAGTGGCGAACCTCATGGCAGTCTTTTTCGAGGCCCTCTTCAACATGAAGGCGATAAACTGTGGCAAAAAGGAGCCACATGACGCCTAAAGACAGAGGGGCTGAAGGCTTGGCACCAAAACGGCTCGCTTGCAAAAGTACAAGTCACAACACGACGTCAGTCTCTTACAATTGACCAAAACAACGAGACAGTGCCAACACTGACCCGTACTCTTCACGTCGCAGTTCACTGGGGGGCAGGATGGGTTGTGAAGAAGGAGAAGGAGGAGGAGGAGGAGGAGACAGAGAGAGTGGGTGAGAGAGAGAGCGAGAGAGACAGAGAGAGAGAGACACAGGAGAGAGAGAGAGAGAGAGAGAGAGAGAGGACAGAGAGACAAAGATAGACAGAGACAGACAGAGAGAGAGAGAGAGAGGAGAGAGAGAGACGAGAGAGAGAGAGAGAGAGAGAGAGAGAGAGAAGGAAGAAGAATAGGAGGAGAAAGAAAGGAAGACGGAAAGGGAGAGAGGGAGAAGGAGGAGAAGAAGGAGATGAAGGAGGTGAGAGAGGAGGTAGATGATGAGGAGGAGGAGGAGGAGGAGGAAAGAAAATGAAGAAAGAGGACAGGGAGGGGAGGAGAAAGAAGAACGGGGGGGGGGGGGGGGGGGGGTGAAGGGAAAGGAAGAAAAGGAAAAAATAAAGGATCAGTGATGGAGGAGGAGAAGAAGAAGGGGAGGTATTAGAGAAAAGAGATAGAGAAGGAGAAGGAGAAGGAAAGAGGAACAAGGGAGTGGGGAAAAAAAGAGAGAAGAAAACAGGAAATAGAGAGAAGGAAAAGGTAGCGGGGAAGGTGAATGGGGAGAGGAGGAGGAGGAGGAGGAGGAGGAAAAAAAAGGAGGGGGAGGAGGAGGAGGAGGAGGAAAAAAGGAGGGGAAGGAGGAGGAGGAAAAAAAAAGGAGGAGGAGGGACGGAGAGAGGAGGGGATGGGAGGACGGAGGGAGGGAGGGAGGAGGAGGAGGAGGAGAAAAAAAAAGGAGGCGGGGGGAGGAGGAGGGACGGAGACAGGTAGGGATGGAGGGAGGGAGGAAGGGAGTGAGGGAGGAGGAGGAGGAGGAGGAAAACAGGAGGGAGAGGAGGAGGGGGACGGAAAGAGGGAGGGATGGCGGGACGGAGGGAGGGAGGGAGGGAGGGAGGAGGAGGAGGAAAAAGAGATTGAAGACGAAGAAGAACGGAAGGAGAGAGCAAGATAGTGGAGGAGGAGAAGGGAGAGGAAGGAGGAGAATGGACGCGAAGCTAAAAACAAGAAGATGGAACAAAACAAACAAACAAAAACAAAACAAACAAAAAATTAAAAGAAATGATAAACAAAGGAAAGGAGAAGAGAGTGAGAGAGAACACGAAAAATGACAAGAAAGAGAAGGAAGAGGAGCAGAAGGAGTTGGGAAGGAGAAGCAGCATACAGAAATAGCATTACAGGAAATAAAATCATTAGCAACACTAGCAGCAGCAGCAGCAGTAGTAGTAGTAACAGAAGTAGTATAGTAGAAGTAGTAGTAGTGGATGGTGGTGGTGGTGGTAGTAGTAGCAGTAGTAGTGTTAGAAGTAGCAGTGGGTGGTGGTGGTGGTGGTGGTGATAGTAGCAGTAGTAGTAGTAGTAGTATAGCAGCAGCAGAAGCATAGCAGCAGCGGCAGCAGTAGTTGTAGTCTGCACTCCATTCTTGCTGATAGTGTGCCAAACTTCAGACTCCCTACAGAATGGCAGACCCCCCTACAGAATGGTAGACCCCCAACAGAATAGCAGACCCCCAACAGAATGGCAGACCCCCACTACAGAATGGCAGACCCCCACTACAGAATGGCAGACCCCCTACAGAATGGCAGACCCCCTACAGAACGGCAGACCCCCTACAGACGGCAGACCCCCTACAGAACGGCAGGACCCCCACTACAGAACAGCAGACCCCCACTACAGAATGGCAGGCCCAACTACAGAATGGCAGACCCCCACTACAGAATGGCAGACCCCCCACTACAGAAAGGCAGACCCCCCACTACAGACCCCACTACAGAATGGCAGACCCCATTACAGACCCCCACTACAGAATGGCAGACCCCCCACTACAGAATGGCAGGCCCCCACTACAGACCCCACTACAGAATGGCAGACCCCACATACAGAATGGCAGACCCCCACTACAGATGGCAGACCCCCCACTACAGAATGGCAGGCCCCCACTACAGAATGGCAGACCCCCATTACAGAATGGCAGACCCCCACTACAGAATGGCAGACCCCCCACTACAGAATGGCAGACCCCCCATTACAGAATGACAGACCCACTACAGAATGGCAGACCCCCACTACAGAATGTCAGACCCCATTACAGAATGGCAGACCCCACTACAGAATGGCAGACCCCCACTACAGAATGGCAGACCCCCACTACAGAATGGCAGACCCCCATTACAGAAGGCAGACCCCACTACAGAATGGCAGACCCCACTACAGAATGGCAGACCCCACTACAGAATGGCAGATCCCATTACAGAATGGCAGACCCCCCACTACAGAATGGCAGACCCCCCACTACAGAATGGCAGACCCCATTACAGAATGGCAGACCCCCATTACAGAATGGCAGACCCCCACTACAGAATGGCAGACCCCCCACTACA
>CM031613.1:74111438-74121438 GCA_018398815.1 Conus ventricosus | reverse complement strand
CTGGAAACCTCCCAGCAGGCGCCCTTAGCTTTACACTGCCTCTCTCACACTCCTGGAAACCTCCCGACAGGCAGCCCTTAGCTTTACACTGCCTCTCTCACACTCCTGGAAACCTCCCAGCAGGCAGCCCTTAGCTTTACACTGCCTCTCTCACACTCCTGGAAACCTCCCAACAGGCAGCCCTTGGCTTTACACTGCCTCTCTCACACTCCTGGAAACCTCCCAACGTGCAGCCCTTGGCTTTACACTGCCTCTCTCACACTCCTGGAAACCTCCCAACAGGCAGCCCTTGGCTTTACACTGCCTCTCTCACACTCCTGGAAACCTCCCAACAGGCAGCCCTTGGCTTTACACTGCCTCTCTCACACTCCTGGAAACCTCCCAACAGCAGCCCTTGGCTTTACACTGCCTCTCTCACACTCCAGGAAACTCCCAACAGGCAGCCCTTGGCTTTACACTGCCTCTCTCACACTCCTGAAACCTCCCAACAGGCAGCTCTTGGCTTTACACTGCCTCTCTCACACTCCTGGAAACCTCCCAACAGGCAGCCCTTGGCTTTACACTGCCTCTCTCACACTCCTGGAAACCTCCCAACAGGTAGCTCTGCTTTACACTGCCTCTCTCACACTCCGGAAACCTCCCAACAGGCAGCCCTTGGCTTTACACTGCCTCTCTCACACTCCTGGAAACCTCCCACAGGCACCCTTGGCTTTACACTGCCTCTCTCACACTCCTGGAAACCTCCCAGCAGCAGCCCTTGGCTTTACACTGCCTCTCTCACACTCCTGGAAACCTCCCAGCAGGCAGCCCTTGGCTTTACACTGCCTCTCTCACACTCCAGGAAACCTCCCCAGCAGGCAGGCCCTTGGCTCTACAACCTCTATCCACCAGCACACACTTTCATTTCTTTCATTGACGCAGAAAGCCTGGCGCTTTTGGTTGCTGTTGTTGTTGTTGTTTTGTTTTTTCAACAATTGGAACCGTAACCCCATACATCAGTGCAGCAGGTGTGTCGGTGTGTTGACGTTGGCTGCCTGTAATAAGCAGGAAGAAGGATCAGGGTTGTCCTACTTGGGTAGCGGGCACAAACACTCGCACAAATGTGTCAGTAGTGTACATGCTCTAACAGGAAGAACAATCCGCCCCATAATCCCAACGTTGCTCGATCCTTGTCCCACCAAGGTATTTCACTTCCGTAAATATGCATGTATCAGATGTGGGTTTGAAAGTACAAACACGGATGATAAGTTGAGTATGGAGGGGTTTAAGTTTGTTTGTTTGTTTTAAGTAAGTGCCTAATATCATCTGTCGATGAAAAGATATTAAATAAACCACTCAACTGAACTGAACTGATCTGAAAAACGATTTTTCCAGAACATTCCCCATCCTTCTAGTCTTATTTTTCATTTCATTTCAAGCGCCATCATAAGGTTTCTGAAAATCTAACTGCTGCTGTCCGCATCCTCCCTCCTCCATCTCTCTCTCTCTCCCCTTTTCACTCACACACACACACACACACACACACACACACACACACACACACATACACACTCTCTCTCTCTCTCTCTCTCTCTCTCCTCTCTCTCATCTCTCTCTCTCATCTCTCTTTCCTCGCACCCCACTCTCACACTTCGCTCTTCACCTTTTCAACCCGTCATTTGTGTGTGGGCTTAATTAAATCTCTCACCATGTTTAACACCCTCCCGCTCCCCCTCTTCTCCCCCACCCTCCCCCCTTTTCCCAGCACCTTTCTCTCCAGTCTCCAGCACAACCCCCCCCCCCCCCCCCCGCCCCCCGACCCGCTAGCTAAACATTATTATGCCCCTGATAGCAAGACGAACTCTGCATAGCCTTATTACCTGTTTGTCAAAAGGCGCCACAGTTGTGAACACCACCTGCAGACAGGTGCGATAGGATGTGACGACATATCTGTAACCAACAACCTGAATAGCGGTGTCGTAGGACAGACACGTAGGATCTTTAAATACCGTTGAGATAGGGTGAAGATATGAAACAAACCGATGCCTTGCATGAGGTTGTTTGGAGTTTGACCCGAACCACCTCCCCACTCCCCTTCCCCCATTCTCCCTGTGTGTGTGTGTGTGTGTGTGTGTGTGTGTGTGGTGTGTGGGTGTTTGTTGTGTGTGTGTGTGTGTGTGTGTGTGTGTGTGTGTGTGTGTGGTGTGTGCGTGCGTGCGTGCGTGTGTGTTTTGGTGTGCGTGTGTGTGGTGTGTGTGTGGTGGGGTTTGTGGTGTGGTGTGGTGGTGTGTGTGTGTGTGTGTGTGTGTTTTGTGTGTGTGTGTGTGTGGTGTGTGTGCGTGCGTGCGTGCATGCGTGCGTGTGTGTTGCGGGGTGTTTGTTGTGTTGTGTTGTGTGTGTGTGTGTGTGTGTGTGTGTGTGTGTTTTGTGTGTGTGTGTGTGTGTTTGTGTGTGTGTGTGTGTGTGTGTGTGTGTGTGTCTGTGTGTGTGTGTGTGTGTGTGTGTGTGTGTGTGTGTGTGTGTGTATGTGCGCGCGCGTAAGTGCGTACATATGCATGCCCAAACACGCTTTACAGGTATTGCTGCCTATTGTTCCGTCTGAAGGAAGGAAGTACATTTTCATGAAAATCCTGAAACTGGATATTTTTGGTTCCTGTTATCATATTGTGTGGATGTTTGGATGAATGTGAGAATTACCAAGAATATATATAAATATATATATGAATATAATCAAAGAGCCTAAAATGATTTTAAAAGTGCTCGACCCCTTGGGGAGCAACATTTGTCAATGATGTTAAAAGGAAGGTTAAAACTCAAGGTTAAAACTCGACAAATTTGTTTCTAGCGGCGTTGCGCTGTCATCAGGATGATTTTTGTTTGCCCACCGCCGATTTATATAGCGTGTGGGCTCACGTTTGCGGTTTGTTAGCACGTGCGGGGTTTGGGTGCACGTGTTTTTTGGGCTTTCAGGTTTTTGTTTTGGATGTGTTCACTAACAACGATTTCCAAATTTTTGCCTGCAGTTGTTTACTATTTCTGTTTTGGTGTTTAAAGTTGCTAAGTGTGGTTTGCATAGTATTAACCATTTTTCAGTTAAACATAGGTTGCACCTTTTTGAAACATTGCTGTATGGTGATGCTCTTTTTATGATTTTCCAGGATATATTGTAGCTTGTTTTTGCGTCTTTAAGTTTCCAGATATATTTGCTCAGTTCTGTTTGGTTTTTTGTTTTTGGTTTTCTTTCTTTTTTGATTTCGGGTTTTTGGTTGTTTGGGTTGTGTTTTTGGTGTTTTGTTTTTTTTTGCTTTGGGTTGGGAAAAAGGGGTTTTTATTTGGGTTTGGGTTTTGGTTGGGTTTTTCTTTTTGTGAATGTGGGGGAAGGAGTTTTTGTTACCAAAATTGTTTCCTTTTTTAAAATTTTGCCAAGGTAAACGAAAAAAACAAAAATTTTTGGCCTAAAAATTTTTTTAAAATTGGGGGACAAATTTTTATTTAAAAAAGGTTAAAATCAATTTAAAAAATAAAAATTTTGTTTCACCTTGGGCAAAATTTTTTTTTAGGGGTTTAATAGGTTCTCACTTTTTTTTTGGGGGGGGGGCTGCACTTTTTTTTTTTGGGCCCCCCTTTTTTTTTTGGGATTTTTCCTCCGTTTCCCTTTACCCTGCGTTGTTTCACGTTTTTTTTTTTAAAAAGTTTTTTTGGGGTTGTGTTTAACCATTTTCTTTAAAACTAGGTTTCACTTTTAAAAAATTGCTTAGTGTGCTTTTTTTATTTTTTAGAATTTTTGTTTTTTTTTTTTTCCTTTTTTTTTTTTTCCTTATTTTCCTTTTTTTGGTTTTTTTTTTAAATTTTTTTTTATTTTTGTTTTTTTTCTTTTGGTTTTGGGTGGTTTTTTTCTTTTTTTTTTTTTTTTTTTTACTTTTAAATTTTTTGTAACATTTTTTGTCCCCCTTTTTTTAATTGAAAGTTTTTTTTTCCCCTTCTTTTCCGTTTTTTCATTTTTGGTGGTTCTTTTTTGGGTTGGGGAATAAGGTAAAATTTTTGCTTTTTTTTTTTTTTTTGGACAGTTTTGTTTTTGGGAAAATGTTGCTTTTTGGAATTTTCCCCCTATTTTGTTTTTTTCCCTGTTGGGGGTTTCCCTTGTTTTTCTTTTTTTTTTTTTTTCTTTTTTTTTTTTTTTTGGGGGTTTTTTTGTAGTTTGTAATTTTTCCCTTTTTGTATTCCGGTACCCCTTGGCATTGTTGAACCCCTCTATTCTTTGGGTTTGAAAGTTTGATGGGGGGTTTTTTTATCAATGGGGGGTCTTTTTAAAAAGGGTGAGTTTTTTTTGTATTTTAAAAATTTTTTGGGGGTTTCCGGGTTTTTTAAAATTTTTTTTTTTTTTTCCCCTTTTTTTTTTTGGGTTTAATTTGGGGTTTAAAAACCCCTTTTTTTTCTTTTGTTTTTTTGGGGTTTTTTCTGAAGGGCCCCCCTTTTTTTTCCATTTTTTAGTTTTTTTTTTGGGGGGTTTATCCGCCATTTCCTTTCTGCCCATCAAAACCCATGGTTACGTCGAATGTTGAGTTTCTGTTGGTTTTCCTATCCTTTTTTTCTGTGTAGTTTGTTTTCTTGGGGTGGGAATTTTTCCATTTTTGCCCTTTTGTCTGGTGGGCGGAAATTGGGCTTTGGGGGAAATTTTCCTCATCGGAGGGTAAAAGTTACTATGTCAAATTGATAAAACGTTTACTTTTTTATTGGTTTTTTTTTGGAAAATTCGTTTGTGTTTTCCAGGGTTGTTTTCGAGTTTTTTTATGTTTTGTTTTTTAAAAAAAAAAAAAAGGAAAAAAACAAAACTCATTCCCTTTTGGGAAAAAAAACGAGTTTAAAAATTAAAAAATTTTAGTTTTATCCTTTGGTTCTTTTACCTTAATAGGAACTCTCAAAGCCCCCAATTTGGAACCCCAAAATTATCAGTTTTTATTTCCCCAAAAAAAATTTTTGCAAATAAAGGTTTTGGAAAAAAAACCCCAATTTACAAATTTTTTTTGATTTTGGAAAAATGTTTAATGGTTATTTGGGTGTTTAATTTTAAAAAAAATGGAAAAAATTTTATGTTCGAAGTCCCTTTTTTGCCCAAAAAAACCCAAGAAATGAAAAAAAAAAAAAATTTTTTTCTTTTTTCCCCCCAAAAAAAACCTTTTTTTTTAAAAAAAAAGGGAGGAAAATTAATTAAATGGTAAAACATATTTTTTGCCCCCAAAACCCCTTTTTTTAACCCGAACTCCACCATTTTTTAAAGAATAACCCCAAAAGGCCAAAAAAAAAAAATTTTAAAGGGGGTTTAAAAGCAAGGGAAAAAGGGCCTAAAACAAGGGTAAATTAAAAATACAATTTCCCCGGGGGCCAAAAAAATAAAAAGGAAAAAAAAGGGAAAAAAAAATCGCCCCCCCCCCGGGGTAAAAAAAAGGGGGAATTTTTTTGCCTTTTTTTTAAAAGACAAAACTTCCTTTTCAAAAATTAATATGTTTGTATAATCAAAATGTTGGGATAAAAATTAAAAAAAAACCCCAAAAATGAAAAAAATCCCTTTTGGGAAATTCCGAAAAGGAATTTTCTTTTTTTCCCCAAAAATTTAAAAAGGTCTTAAAAAAAAAAAAAAAGGAAAAAAAAATGGGTCATAAAAAAATTTAAAAGTTCAACCCAAAAATTCTTTAAAAAAATAAAAAAAACGAAACAAATTTGGAAATTGGCCCAACCTTTTTTGGAAAAAAAAAAAACCCCCCCCCGCTGTTTAAAAACAAATTTTCGAAAAAAGGGTTTTTGCCCCCAAATTCAATTTTAAAAAAAAAAAAATTTTTAAAAAATGGGTTTTGGAAATGTTGTTTGGAAAAAAAACCCCCCCCCCCTTTTTAGCCCCCCCCGGAAAACCCAAATTTTCCCAACCCTTTAAAAGGGGTGGGGGCCCAAAAAATTTTAACCCCAAGGTAAACAAAATTTTGGGTTTTCCTGGTTTCCCCCTTTTTAACTCTTAAAAAAAGTTTAAAAATTTTTATGAAAAATTTTTTTTTTAAAATAAAAAAGGATGATTTTTTTTTAATTTTTTTCTTTGGAAAAGGGGAGGGAAAAAGGGGAAAGAAAAGGGGGGGAGGGAGGGAGGGTTTTAATCTTTTTTTCTTGGTTTTGGTTTTTGGGGGGTTTTTTAAAAAAATTTTTGGGAAAAATTGAAATGTTTTCAGTTTTTTTACACAAATTTTGAAAATCTTTTCACCTAAAGAAAGGAAAGGGGGAAAAGGGGAGGGGTTTTTTTGAAGCTAATGAAAAAATTTTTTTTGCCTTTTTGGGGGGAAAAAAAAAAAAAAAAAAAGGGGAAAACAAATTCGTTTTAAAATTTTTTTATTAAAAAAAAAAAATTGTTTTAAAAAATTTAAAAATGTTATTTAAAAAAACCCCCCAAAAAAAAACCCCAAACCCCAAAAAAAAAGGGGCCCGGGGGGGGCCCCCCAAAAAAAACCCCCAACCCGGGAAAAAAAAACACAAAAACCAAACAAAACCAAAAACCAAAAAACCCAAAACCGGGGCAATTTGAAAATTTTCTTTGTTTATTGAGTTTTTTGAACCATTGGATAACTTGTATGTGTTCTTCCAGAGGTTGTAATCAGAGTTTGATTTTTTTTTTCCTTTGTTATTGGAAAAAAAATAAAAAAGGGACATAAAATCAAACTCTGATTACAACCTCGGAAGAACAAAATACGAAGTTATCCAATGGTTTCAAAAACTAAATAAAACAAAGTAATACAGTATTTATCACATTTGACATAGAAAGACTTTTACCCATCCATAGATGAGGAACTACTCTCCAAAGCCCTGAAGTTTGCCATAACCACACAGACATAACAGGGTCAGAAATGGAAATTCATTCTCCACACCAAGAAAACATTACTCACAGCAGAAATGAAACCTGGATCAGGAAAACCAACAGAAACTCAACATTCGACGTAACCATGGGTTCATATGAGGGTGCAGAAACATGTGAACTGGTCGGACTATTCATGCTGTCCAACATCAAGAAAAAACTCGGAAAAACAAGTCGGACTGTACAGAGACGATGGCCTTGCTGCACTAACAAACAACCCAAGAACCACGAAACAAGAAGAAAAAACTATGCAAATATCTTCCAAAACCACAACAAAGATCACCATTAAAGCAAACAAAAAGGTAGTGAACTACTTAGACATAACACTGGACCTCAACAACCATATATATAAACCATACAAGAAACCCAACGATAACCTCTTTATGTACACACCAAAAGTTAACCATCCACCATCTTGTATTTAAAGACCATACCCCATGGCATAAACAAGAGACTATCAAACCTGTCATGCAATGAGAGAGTGTTCAACAATGCAGCAGTGGAATACCAGGAGGCACTACAAACAAGTGGATACAATTACAACTACAATACAACCCGGACAACAACACAAATAAAAGCAAGAAAAATAGGAGAAGAAAAATCATATGGTATTAAACCCCCCATACGAGGGGAAACTCAAAACAAACATAGGAAAGAATTCTTCAAAATCCTAGCAACTTCTTTTCCAAAAGAGCACAAACTGTCCAAAATATTTAACAAAAACACTGTCAAACTATCGTACTCATGTATGCCCAACCTCAAAAACCTGATTGACGCATCCAATAAAATGAAAATCAACACGGCAAAAGAAAGGGGTGAAGAAAGGAAATCTTGCAATTGCACGAGAAAGGAGCAGTGCCCATAAACAATAAATGTCTCCACAACAACATTTTATTTCCAGGCTACTGTAACTCAAAAAATGAAAAAGAAACATACATAGGGATCACTGAAAACCACTTCAAAACCAGATATAAAAAACCACAAACAGTCATTCAATAAAAAAAATATAAAAAAACCCAAAAAGAACTGAGCAAATATCTGGAAACTTTAAAAACGCAAAAACAAGCTACAATATATCCTGGAAAATCATAAAAAGAGCATACCATACAGCAATGTTTCAAAAAGGTGCACCATGTTTAACTGAAAATGTTTAATACTATGCAAACCACATTAGCAACTTTAAACACCAAAACAAAATAGTAAACAACTGCAGGCATAATGGAAATCGTTGTTGTGAACACATCCAAAACAAAAACCTGAAAGCCCCAAAAAACACGTGCAGCCAACCCGCACGTGCTAACAACCGCAAACGTGAGCCCACACGCTATATAACATCGGCGGTGGGCAAACAAAAATCATCCTGATGACAGCGCAACGCCGCTAGAAACAAATTTGTCGAGTTTTAACCTTGAGTTTTAACCTTCCTTTTTAACATCATTGACATATATATATATATATATATATATATATATATATATATATATATATGTGAACTAAACCTAAAACATGCGAGTGCATTTCCCCTTTTCATTCTCTTAAATTCTGCCTCATTTTGGAGAGAGAGAGAGAGAGAGAGAGAGAGAGAGAGAGAGAGAGAGAGAGAGAGAGGAGAGAGAGACTGACACTGACACTTTTTATTGACATTGGCCTAACTAGCCCTTATGTCAAGGGGTGTGTGCATTGTCTTCGTAAACTTATCAAAGGCGAAAAGTAGAAATGATAATCAGAAACCATAGCTACACAAATGTAGGAAAATCTTTTAACACATGAGAGAGAGAGAGAGAGAGAGAGAGAGAGAGAGAGAGAGAGAGAGAGATTTTTTAGTGAAGCAACTGAATAAGAACAAAAAGATTTGTTTTACAACTTGCCTGATTGGTGGGAAAAAACAATAAAGTTACAACAGTAAAAGGTGAAAACACAATGTCGACAATATATCAAACATGTTTTTACGTTAAAAAAAAAAATCACAAAGTGTGTTGTATTAAGATAAACTTACAGACAGTGTTATGCATTCAAGCCACACACACACACACACACACACACACACACACACACACACACACACACACGCGCGCGCGCGCGCGCGCGCGCGCGCGAGCACACACACACACACACGCGCACACACGCGCGCACACACACACACACACACACACACACACACACACACACACACACACACAGAGGCACGGCATAAACCTGCTCTGTAAAACACTGGTTGGGGGACAAAAAATAGACAGCTGTTTCGGATCCTGAATACTAGACAGCGTCACTCACGCACATGCAGTGTGTCTTTTTACTGCTGTGTGACTACCTGGCTCTTTACATCACCGCTCAACTGGGGGAGAACCCGTTTTGATTAGAAACAAGACTAGTGAGATGACGTAATGAAACCTAAGGTGACTCAGAGGTCTGTTCTTTCTCAGCCCCGTTCAGGTTTGGCAAACCCAGTATCAGACTGTAGCCGAGGCCCTCCATGCCCTGCTCTCCTCGTGACCTCACTCTCCATGTCCTCTCCAGGTCTGTGGCCTTGCTTGGATTCCGTCGGGGTCACCAGTATCGGCGAGTCCATGGAGACGGGGGCTGGCTGTCGTTGAATGGACGTTGTGGCGTCCTCCGGGGGGAGAGCTCACTCGTGCCGGCTCCGCGGCTCCGCGACTAAGCAATTAATGTCGTCAGAAGGGGCTTAGTAGGTGGTGTCCTGCGTATGGAGGATCGGAACAGGCGTCACTGAACACTAACGGAAGTGACTCGGCAGCAGTGCAGTGTCTCCTCCAGTGGGGTGCCTCCTGACGACTTGACATTGACTGCTCCCTGTGGATTGGTGACGCCGGGGGCTGCGACGGGGCGGGGCGGACCGGGCTGTGGTTGTGGACGGGGTGTCGGAATGAGCGGCGTGGGTGCACTGCCACTGAGGTGGCACAGAAGATAGGACAACACACACACACACACACACACACACACACACACACACACACGCGCGCGCGCGTGACTGTCCCTAACGTCCCTCAAAACATGAGCCGAGTTCACATGGATAGTCCCTATGTCCCGAGCATTTTTCTACATAGCTTTCAACAAAGAATGGAGGAGAGGGGGTCAAACTCAGGTACAGGAAATGGTGGAGGTGGGTGG
>CM031613.1:74088938-74098938 GCA_018398815.1 Conus ventricosus | reverse complement strand
GAAGTGAATCTCTGTCTCTTTCCTTTGCTTCTCAGCAGATGGCTCCCTGTATTTGATCCATTCAACACTCCGGGATAGGTGAAGTGAATCTCTGTCTCTTTCCTTTGCTTCGCAGCAGATGGCTCCCTGTATCTGATCCATTCCCCCAACACAGAACGAACCAAACACGTAAACAAGAAAACTCTATGTAGATAAGCGTCACTCAAAGACTGCTGTGAAAAGCCATGAGGCCACACAGTGAGTGCCTGGCTTCAGGCTACAGTCACCAGCCTTGAAGGAGTTCATGCTGCCACGATGTGAGAGAGAAAGTGAAAGGAGATGCCATCTCTGTTTACAAGGCCAAAGCAACTGAACCTAAAATGAGTTTTCTAGCTTGTTCTACTCTTGAAGTCTGTGGCATCTATTCTTGTGCCAGATGTCATCTGTGTGTGTGTGTGTGTGTGTGTGTGTGTGTGTGTGTGTGTGTGGGTGCGTATGTGCGTGCGTGTGTGTGTGTGTGTGCCTGTGCATAGTAGAGCGGGCATCCATACATGTGCTTGTGTATGAGTCTTAACAGTTAAACGTGTGAGCAAGCTTGTGCCGATTTATACAGATTATTCAATACAATGAATATTACTTCCATGCTTCACAAATTCATAATATCACAAAGTTTATTCACTTCTTCACAGTTGTCTTTTTTTTAAAAAACACAAAAGATCACCATAGGTGCTAGTCTGCACATACAATGACAAAGTACACATGACCAAGCCAGGGGTGTTCTCATTGCTCTAAACACAAAGAATCACATTCACCACATGGACGGATGTAGGACACCAAAAAGATTCAGTGGAACAGCTTCAAGTTTTGCTCCTATTTTCCCATGATTACATTAAACACTCATGGTAGACTTTTCCAAAATACACCATGCTCATTTTCAGTCTAAAGTTATAATACTCATCATTAAGTCTAATCTGGATCGGTAGTTAAGTCGCTCATGAGTGAACCTGTTAGTTGAATTCTCCACCGAAATTGTCAACCACAGCACTGAAAAAGACCTAAGTTCCAAGTGTTTATGCTGCGCCCTTTCTAAAAGATCTTGATCTCTTCTATGTCCACGTTTAGTTCTTCTTAATCTGGATCCTGCACTATGTCCTTAAACGTTTTCTACACTGAACCTGCTGCTGTTCAAACTGGCTGTATCACAGGTTGTGGATGTTAAAGCTTTGGTTGCTTGTGCCGATTCATTCACACTGGTATTGCTCCCCCTTCCACACCGTTTCTTTTTTTCTTTCTTATTTATCTCGCTTTTTTCCCCAAATCCCATGTTCATCCTTTTAGATAAATAATCTCTGGGAAAATACGCAGAATTAGCTGCTGGATTTGTAGTGATGGAGAACTGTACTGGAGCGCTGTGGACCTGAGGAATGCTGCAGGGCCTTGCCTGTCTTAACGATCCAGGATTCTGAAGAAATATTCCACCTGAAACAGACAATGAGTCAGTGACAGTCGCGACAGAGCTTGATACCTGTGTAAGATTATACTGAGAAACTTCAAAGTCATGACCATGAATAAAGACTCTGTCTTTTAACACCTTTCCCTTTTTTTCAACGGAACATTTTTGCCTTTATCTTTACCAACCAGACCTCCTTTTAAAGGCTCCTTCCTCCATACAAACTTTCCTTTTTTCTAGGATAATTTTGCCTTTGTCTGCTCTAAACTTACCTCCTAACCAAGCACTCCCTTACTTCACACTTGATTTTGCTTTCTCAGCAACATTTTTGTCTTTGTCAATTCCAGGTTTACCTCCAAAGATTCCCTGTGACAACTTCTTTCCTCTGGTATATTTCTGTCCATGTCAACACTGGATCCCCCCCCTTACAGAGATTCCTTCTCTGCAAAGACTTGTTTTTCTTAAATATCTTTTTTTTTTCATCTTTGTCACCACAGATTCAATTTCCAACAAAAACTCCCATTCGAAGATTATATTCTGGATTATTTTTGTCCATGTCAATACCAGATTCACCTCTCACAAAGATTCCTTTTCTGCAAAGGCTTGTTTTTCTTAATTTTTTTTTCTTTTTATCTTTGTCACCACAGATTCAATTTCCAACAAAAACTCCTGATGAACATTTTATCTGGAATATTTCTGTCCACGTTATCACCAGATCCACCTCAAAGACTCCGTCACTGCAAAGACCTGTTTTTCTCAAAAACACCTCTGTCTTTGTCAACACCAGATTCAACTTCCAACAAAAACTCCCCATGCAGATTTTATTCTGGAATACAAAACACCACATTCACCTCCCACGAATATCATTCCTTCCTGGCAGAGACTTCTATTTTCCTAAACATCACTAATGTCACCACCAGATTCAACTTTCAACAAAAACTCCTGATAAAGATTTCATTCTGGAAATAAAACTGTGTCGGCAGCATTGCCAACACTGTGCATGGTGAGATGCACTCCCTTTCTTTCTCCCTCGTGGTCAAGCATCACACGTGCACCTTCACAGGTACGTTGTCATCCACTTGGGCTGTTGGTCTTATGCACTCTTTCCTCAGTGGGAAGGGCAAGAAGACAATTTGTTGGACTGTTTGATCTTTTTTCATTTACATGTCCCCAGGACAACTAAAAATTGTATGGGATTTTCAATGGGAAAATACTGCATTCACAGACCAGGCTTTACACCAGACTACATGGGAGGTTCTAAGTGTCACTGCATCAGAGGGATAACCTGATGTTCAAAGACCAGAACTAACATCAGTCTACACAGAGCACTTCTGACAGTCAAGTAGATTCTTCTTCTTCTTTGTTCTTGGGCCATGATGAGGGCGTTCACCATTAGTGACAGATTTTGCACATTTGAACGATTTCAAGCCAACACGTGGATGAATTAATGTGAACAGACATGTCTTTAGACAAATCCACAACATATACACAGGAAACAGGCATGTACATACTTACATGAACATAATACCACAAACCTGTGGTCTCTCTCTCTCTCACACACACATACACACACAAGGTGCACACATGTGAGCATGCGAGCATGCACATGCGCTCTCACACATGCATAAGCCCATATTCATATTTCCACACACACACACACACAAATGCACACACACAAACATGCACACACACAGACACCACATACACACACACCACACAAACAAATGTACATGCACAAACACACACAGACACCACACACACAGACACACACACACACACACACACACACACACACACACACACATACACACACACACACACATACACACACACACACACACACACACACACACACCTCTAGCTCTCCATCGTCAGGCAGGTCTGTGCAGTGCACAGCGTTGTTCACTTTGGTTTTTCCATAAATAGCGCGCAGGGTTCGTGGACGCAGGTGGCGCGCTATCTCCTGCCGACAAACAGCGCTCCCATCAGACAACACACAAACATTCACATCCACATTCAGGCACCTAGATGCAAAACATTTTTTTTTTCTTTTTGCTGTCCCATCTTCTGTGCCACCTCAGCGGCAGTGCACCCATGCTGCTCATTCCGACCTCCCCCGTCCACAGCCACAGCCCGGTCAGTCCTACCGCAACCCTGGCAATCCACAGGGAGCAGTCAATGTCCAGTTGTCAAGAGACAACTCACCGGAGGAGACACTGCACTGCTGCCGAGTCACTTTGGTGGTGTTCAGTGGCGCCTGTTCTGATCCAACATATGCAGGACACCACCTTTTAAGCCCCCTACTGACGACAATAATTGCTTAGTCGCGAAGCTGGCGCATGTGAGCTCTCCCTCCGGAGGGCGCCACCATGTTCGTCCAATGACAGCCCCCATGGACTCGCCGATGCGGGTGACCCTGACAGAATCAAACCAAGGCCACAGACGCGAGAGGACATCGAAAATGAGGTCACCCTGAGAGAGGGCATGAAGGGCCGGAGAATTTGAGACCTTTTCTTTTGATGATTGATGAGAATGAGGATGATGAAGCTATGGATTTCCATTCCGGTCTGAGATTGCATGACAGGGCTGTACTCTACACTGCAATGTTGCAATGTTGGTCAGGAAATCTGAGCAACGTTCTCAGAGAAGCATCCATAACTAGATGGAAATCGACTGTGTGGTCCCAGTCTTCCTAACTGAGTCTGTAGCAAACCCAACTCTGGGTAGGATCCGGTTGGGGAGGAAAAATCCCACATGACTCTGATGGGAATCAAACCCATGATCTCCCAGCGGGAGTCCGCGACGCTAACCACTTCGCTACTGCGGCTGGTCAGATGCAGATCATTGATGACAGTCAGTCTGACGCTATTCAAACTCTGCAATGAGGAGTCATTCTCTTCAAAAAATGAGAGTGCTGAGACTTGCATGATCTGAGACATAAACATTTTACAGCAGACTCCATGAAAACCTTGCTCACAGAGGATGTCCCACGTGACGTTATCTTTGAATTTCTGAAAAAGATCAACATTTTTTCATCCGATCTGAGATTTTTACTGAAGAAAAATTTTTAACAGCATTTCTGGTGTGTTTTTAGAAAGTGTATTTTAAAAGGTTGTGTGAATGAGGTGGTTTCTTTTCTTTCTTCTTTTTTCTTAATATGACTTGTGAGTTGACTTCAACACAGTGACAGCCCTGATGTGGCCCTTTGTGGTCAGCTGGGCTATAAGCAACATGACCTCACCTTACCTTTAAAAATGTCCATTTTTTTGCGACAACATTTTGTCTTTTGCCTTTTGCCTATGCAAGGTTCACCAGTACCAGCTGCCATGGTGAAGTGCTCAGCATGGTAGACTTGCATCTTGGGAAGTTTTAGTTCAATTACAATCAGAGGCATTCATTTGTGCAATTTTTCAGCATGACAAGTTTGGGTGGGGCTGTATACGTGAAGCCGGAATGGGTAACACAGGGGGTAATGCTACCGGGCAAATGAGGTAGTGGTGGTGGTGGTGGCGGCATGAGAATGAGATGGGGAAAAAAGCTTGCATGCAAAAAGACCCAAACAAACAACCAAAAAACCCTCTCCAAGCACTCACAGGATCAGCGGGCCCGCACAGCTCCCTGAAGGCTGGGGCGACGGGTTTGCCGTCGCATGCCAGGATCTCCAGTGCCAGGCAGGGCCCCAGGATGAGCTCCGACACCATCTCCGGGTACTCGTGCACCACCCCCTTGTACACCTCCAGAAACTCCTCCGCGTTGGCCTTCTCCAGCGTGAACATCTGGGTCGCCCCCACCCGGAACCCTGCCTCTGTGATGGCATTGATGATCTTGCCAGCAATGCCTGTCAAACAAAGATACCCATCAAACAAAGGAACCCTGCCTCTGAGATGACGTTGATGATCTTGCCAGCAATGCCTGTCAAACAAAGGTACCCATCAAACAAAGGAACCCTGCCTTTGAGATGGCACTGGTGATCTTGCCAGCGATGCCTGTCAAACAAAGAAACCCTGCCTCTGACATGGAGTTGGTGATCTTGCCAGCGATGCCTGTCAAACAAAGAAACCCCGCCTCTGAGATGGCACTGGTGATCTTGCCAGCAATGCCTGTCAAACAAAGAAACCCTGCCTCTGAGATGGCACTGGTGATCTTGCCAGCAATGCCTGTCAAACAAAGAAACCCTGCCTCTGAGATGGCACTGGTGATCTTGCCAGCAATGCCTGTCAAACAAAGAAACCCAGCCTCTGAGATGGCACTGGTGATCTTGCCAGCAATGCCTGTCAAACAAAGAAACCCCGCCTCTGAGATGGTACTGGTGATCTTGCCAGCAATGCCTGTCAAACAAAGAAACCCCGCCTCTGAGATGGCACTGGTGATCTTGCCAGCAATGCCTGTCAAACAAAGAAACCCGCCTCTGAGATGGCACTGGTGATCTTGCCAGCAATGCCTGTCAAACAAAGAAACCCCGCCTCTGAGATGGCACTGGTGATCTTGCCAGCAATGCCTGTCAAACAAAAAACACCGCCTCTGAGATGGCACTTGTGATCTTGCCAGCAATGTCTTTCAAACAAAGAAACCCTGCCTCTGACATGGAGTTGGTGATATTGCCAGCAATGTCTGTCAAACAAAGAAACCCCACCTCTGAGATGGCACTGGTGATCTTGCCAGCAATGCCTGTCAAACAAAGAAACACCGCCTCTGAGATGGCACTGGTGATCTTGCCAGCAATGCCTGTCAAACAAAGAAACCCCGCCTCTGAGATGGCACTGGTGATCTTGCCAGCAATGCCTGTCAAAGAAACACCGCCTCTGAGATGGCACTGGTGATCTTGCCAGCAATGCCTGTCAAACAAAGAAACCCCGCCTCTGAGATGGCACTGGTGATCTTGCCAGCAATGCCTGTCAAACAAAGAAACACCGCCTCTGAGATGGCACTGGTGATCTTGCCAGCAATGCCTGTCAAACAAAGAAACCCCGCCTCTGAGATGGCGTTGGTGATCTTGCCAGCAATGCCTGTCAAACAAAGAAACACCGCCTCTGAGATGGCACTGGTGATCTTGCCAGCAATGCCTGTCAAACGAAAGGTTTACTTCTTGAAACAACACGACAAACACTGACATGATCTTTTCACAAATATGCACTATGTAAACAAGCATTTACGATGCGGTGTGAACATCACAAAAGAGACGGTATTTTACTTGTATAATTTTATCATCACAGCAGATCTCTTTGTGTAAAATGTCTTGTCCTGGGAGGGAGCATGGCACCACATACCAACGCTGCCCATGGCGGGGCTTGGGTCTCTGTTCCTGTTTACCTATTAACCTTCATCAGATGTTGCAGTCCTGGTGAACATGTATTTGTCAGTCCTTGAGAGTACTTTCAGTACATATAAGGTTCACCTGGATCCATGCTTAATGCACTTTGATATCCAATTATCACTCTATAAAGTACCACTCACCATGACCCGCGGCGCTTCATTGGAAGTGTAGAGTTCAAATGATTCTCTGAATTTTCTTTCGCTTTTGCTGAACCAATACCAACATATCAGAAATACAGTAAATTACATTAAAAAAAAACACTAAAATTTTACTGGACCATTTCTAATGGTCCCAGAAATGTTGAAAAAACTTTGGATACTGAGAGACCCTGGAAGCATTGTGAAGGCTAAAATGTACGTTTCTTAGGAATTTTTCCAGTGGAAACTCCTGCTTTCTACAGGGTTCGTGTGTGTGTGTGTGTGTGGTGTGTGTGTGTGTGTGTGTGTGTGTGTGTGTGTGTAGTGTGTGTGTGTGTGTGTGTGTGTGTGTGTGTGTGTGTGTGTGTGTGTGTGTGTGTGCGTGTGTTGTGTGTGTGTGTTGTCAGTACAACCTTGAGTTAATCTGACAATAAATTGGTTTCAGTCAGTCAGTGTGTGTGCGCAGTTTTTTTCCCCTTGTAATGGTAAGTGCTGTACATGTGAAGCTGGATTGTTGTTTCAACTAAAAGGCTAGCACTCAGACCATCCCAACTGGAAAGAAGGAGGGAAAAACCCTGCCCCAGGTGAGATTCCAACCACAGACCTAGGATTTTCTTGTTTCTAAGGAAAGCGCATTATCTATTGGGGCCAATCTTTCCACCTTTGGACTGAAGACAGAAATCCAGATGACCTGAAAGAGTTGTTGGACTTGCTCAAACAACAGTTTCATTCAGATTCATAGGCTGATAAATATTTACAATTAAAATTATCCTCTCTTAGAGGAAAAAGATACATCCGAAGGCGCCAGTGGGACCAGTGAAATGCTGTCCTCATCTATCAAACCAGCCAGCTGGGAGTGCTCATGCAGCACCCTTGGGAGCTTGTGCTGGGTGGACATTGGGGTGCAGGCAGGACACATCATACACGAGACAATCACCTGCATTCACATATTCAACAGTTCGCACTGAAGCGTAGAATATGCTGATCAAGACCAATGGATTTGCGTTGGATGAAGGCATTCCATGTCAGTGAAGATGGAGGATGGTTTGTTTGGGTGATTAGCAACATCCACATTTACCTACCCCTGTTAAGAAGGTAATCTATCGACAAAGAAGCTCAGCAAAAGATTCAAAACGGTTCTTTCCACCAGAAGATCATCTTCTTGAATAGGGATAAATGTGGATAGAGCCAGATTAGCATGTTAAAGATAACAAAGTTGTTAATTCATAATAATCAGCCGGCCACAACCCCTACCCCCTTCTTCGATTCCACCCTCCCCCAACCCCCTAACTGACGGTAACAGTAAAGACACCTTTTGAACCGTCATCCCTTGATCAATGTAAAGCCTTTAACCGAAAAGACCATAAACTTGGGTCATGCTTGATGTCCATTTGTGGTTGTCATACACACAGACTCTCTGTATCCATGAACCACACTCTCCATGAATCCCCAGCTGTGACAATCCAACAGCCTGGCCTACCACGTCACCACAGGCCAGGACAGCGAGCTTCACCACCCTTCATGAATTCCCAGCTGTGACAATCCGACAGCCTGGCCTACCACGTCACCACAGGCCAGGACAGCGAGCTTCACCACCCTTCATGAATCCCCAGCTGTGACAATCCGACAGCCTGGCCTACCACGTCACCACAGGCCAGGACAGGGAGCTTCACCACCCTTCATGTCTTTCCTCCAACCTCTCCCTCCTCTCTGAGGCCTCCCTTTCACCCTTCTTTTACAACCATTCTCCCCCCCCCCCCAGCCCCCCTCCCTTTCCTCCTGCCCTCCTTCCATCCACCCAACTACTGACCGTCTTTGAGGGCGGAAGGCTTGATAATGCAGCAGGTGCAGTTGCCCAGGGTGGACGTGTTGGGCGGCACGGAGCCGGAGCTGGGGAAGAAGAACTCGATCTCGCGTGCAGCGGAGGCCGTGCTGTCTGAGCCGTGGACGGCATTGCAGGTCTTGTCTGTCGGACAGACAGAAACATGCCTGGAACACTGTTTATATTCTCCATGCTTTGTTGTCGATCTACGTGGACAGTTACTACATTTTCCCTTTATTGGAGGAGATCTGCTGTCTGAAATTCAACCTAAGGTTTTCACGCAGAGCATGTTAACGTTTTCTGTGAAAGCATTTTGCATGAATGTACACACACATATGCACCCATACACACACACACACATGCACGAACACACACACACACGCATACACATGCATGCGCACTCACACATGCACACACACACACATGCACACACACACACACACACACACACAGACACACAGACACGAATTGAATCACTGCACACTCATGATGCTTTAAGAGGCTGCTGTACCGTTCTGACACCGACAGATTTACCTATTTTTCTTAAAGTTATCGGCTATTCTGGACATACTAACAAGACAACGGGACTCATCTTCTGTCAACTGCAAAAAGTACAACATTTTACTATGCATCTTTCATGCATGCTTATAACAGACAAACCTAATCCAAATTCAACAGTATCTGAGAGAAAATTTTTCTGCTCGCAATGATGAACTACAACAATGATCAGCAGAGTGTTTTATCACAATCATGGGATAAAATAAAAGAAGCTGAAGAAAAGTCGGTGTTGGAGACGGTGCCAGACAGACTACCCCTGTTTTGCAGGACAACTCACCTGTACCAAACTGTGCACGGACGCTGGTCGACGCCTGCTTGCGAGCTTCTGACGGGTCAGTCGGCCCGATGGCCTCTCTCCAGGCATCGACCGCGTTCTCTCCGATGATCTCAAAGGCAACCACAGGGCCGGAAGTGATGTAGTCCAACAGAGAGCTGGAACCAAGCAAGGCACAGAGGGAGGGCTGACTCCTTGGGTTACTGTCACCTGCACCAGGTGATTGACACTTTTCACGATTGAACTGATTTCACTGCACTGGAACCAAGCATGGCACAGAGAGAGGGCTAACACCTTGGGTTACTGTCACCTGCACCAGGTGATTGACACTTTTCACGATTGAACTGATTTCACTGCACTGGAACCAAGCATGGCACAGAGAGAGGGCTAACACCTTGGGTTACTGTCACCTGCACCAGGTGATTGACACTTTTCATGACTGAATTGATTTCACTGCACTGGAACC
>CM031613.1:74001438-74081438 GCA_018398815.1 Conus ventricosus | reverse complement strand
TTTTTAATAGTATCGATGACATTAACTAGATACATTTTTTTCTGTTTCACACTTTAAAATCACAAAAAGTTCAAAAAGTAAAATTTCCATAAAATACTGTGAGTTTCACAACAGAAAACATTCTTTTTCTCACTGAGCTGTTAACTATGGGAACAAACTTACTGCTAACATCAAATTTTCAGACGATGTTAACCACTTCAAGACTATTCTGGACAAAATTCTGAAACTAGAAGAATGAAAAGAAAATGATTTTGACTATTAATGATTGATGATTTTCAACAAAACCGAATCCCACTTTCATTTCATATTAACTGATTGATGAGATGATATTCACATAGACCACAAGGCCTTGGCTAATGGAAATCAGTCGATACAAATACTACTTCTACCAGCTTCATAGAGACTTTCATTGGATGGGCAAACAGCTGAAGTCAGTCAAGCTGGCTCCCCATCTAATAGTATCAGCACAGCATTATCAGCAGGTGGCTTATCAGGTTGTGTCCCCCATTTGTTGGATCAGAGCTGGCACCACTGAACATCACCAAAGGGCCTCAACAACAGTTTAGTGTTTGTTAAAGTGTCACCTCATGATGACCTCATGAATGAGTTCATTTTGCACCAACCTTCTCCAACCTTGCACGAAATCCATATGGAACGACACAAGCCATTTTCTTTCCTGCCATGAATCATTCAGGTGTCTAATGAATTTCTTCAAACAACTGCTGAGGCCAAACCTCTCAATGTTTCTTTAGCAGCGGCCTCTAAACACATCACTGAAGGCTATCTTTAACTTTTTCACAGCATGCCGTGAGACTGATTGGGGCGTGCGACTTACCACTTGGCGATGTGGGGCGAAAATACTTGCGGCAAGCAATCTGTCACTCAGGGCATGTCATGAGAATGATAGTGACGGTCTTCTAAAAATAAATATGACCAAACTTCCAAGAGAATTTTTAACCAGTGGTGTCAGTGTACAGACACAGTCCTTCCTACATCATATCAAACCAGGTAGAAAGCTACTAACAGTAGATTTTTGGTTAATTTGAAAGAAAGCAACAAACCCATTGGCGTCTTCAAGCACTGAATCTGTGACTCTTTGTTAGAAGTATGTCATTTTCAAGTCTATCAAGCAACAACAAAATAATTACTTTGACTTTTAAAGCATTTATCATCAAGAAGATGAAAGATAGCTCTATTTCACTGTACAAATTCCGTCGAATTTAGGCTTTTAATGAAAATTAATTACAAATGGTACAAATCAGGTGTCCTGAGGGAATTTCAGTGCTGTGACTGCAGTGTTCATTGGGCACATACAGCACAAACCCTGTGTCTGTGTTTACAGTGTTAACACAGGACTGATCCTCTACAGTGACAAAATGATCACATATATTTATGTTAATGTGACTGTTATACAGGAGAAAACGACATATGTGTAAGTTGTTTTGCATTAAGCAAAAGAAAATGCGTGGAAAAAAGAGGTCTTTAAGTTTCTTCTTATTTCTGAGATATCTGCCACCATAATTTTTACGATCCTGATGGAGAATTTTCTTTCAATGAATCTACCTTCAACTGGTTGAAGGTGGACAGATAAGAAAGAAGGGAATACATTAACTGTTTAATACTGGGTCAACACAGGGCAAAATTCTAGTTTTAGAGGCTCCCCTGTGTGTCAACATAATTGACCAGTGCTCTCATGCATTGAAAGGCTTTTATTCATAAGAGCACAAACAACCAGGCCGACAGAAGAGGGCGCCTGCTGCAGAACACTGCCATAATTCAGACCAGTAACACTAACAGTGAATTTCAGTGCCACTACTTAATTAAATCTTTTTACACTGTTAAGTAACCTGCACTTACCCTGCAAATGTGACACGACACAAATTAAAGACATGATTCTGGTTTTAGTAACTACTACCAGCACGAGAATCATTATCGGATTATTTTAAAATTTAAGGTTTGCCATTCCGGTCTTGATATATATATACACGGCAAATTACGGGGGTAAAAACCCGCAGTTGCCACATAAAGTTTTCTTTGCCAAAGCAGTGGTGCTCTTCAGTAAAAACACACGTGATAAAAAGCTGCTTACCATGATGGGGAGTGTGAGTTTGAAAAGTTCCTCAGAAATATTAGTCCCCTGTCTCCAGTCTTGTTCTTCTTGGCACTTGTTGTAGCAACAGCAACTTCCGAGGCGCCGGGCAATTGGTCGAAAATAGTCACGTCTGTTTCCGGTTTAGGTAAAACTTCCGGGGCGTCAGTGGGTGTCGGAGAATAATACTTTTTAGACGAGGACAGTATTTATAAATCCCTTTAACTTGCAAGAACAGAGGTATGGTAATACATTTTGGTAGTGTTTGAAGAGAAAATTATTTAAATCAATAGCGAAATGTTTCGTTGATGGCCAAAACCTTATGAATGCTTATCAGATGTTTGTTTTACTAAAATTATGCCTACTTTGATTACGTCGACCAGTTCAGAAATACTTAGTAGTAGTAGTAGTAGTAGTAGTAGTATGTAGGGACGTAATCAATACATAGGCCGTTAAGCCTTTCAATGTCCCCTCGTGTTATTTTACTTTTATGACAGGGTTGAAAATGCATGCAATATAAATTTTCCTTCTTATTCATCAAAGCTTCTAAACTGTACTTTAAATTTCAAGTCTTCATCCATTCCAGCAAATTCTTAAAAACGTTAGTATTTTTAGCAAATTTAAGTGCAGTTGGCAAACTGTTCCAGTTAGCAATAACTCTGTTACTGAACTTGAATCTCCCCATATTAGTATGAAACTGCTTAACAAATATTTTGCCTTCCGAATTTCTTGTTCTATCTGTTTTAACAGCCTCAAAAAAATAGTCCCACTGTATGTCCGTTTGCTGGTGAAATATTTTGAACACTTCAATCAAATCCCCTCTAATACGTCTGCCTTTTAAAGAGTGCAAATTTAAGTGATTTAATCTATCTGTATAAGACATGTTTGTACATTCTTGCAAGATTTTAGTAGCTCTTCTCTGTACTCTTTCGATTGCTATTGACTTGTCTTTTCAAGTGTGGGTACCAGATTATATTGCCATATTCAAGATGCGGTCTAACCATAGCTTTATATAACTTTAAAAACGTTTCTTTATTTAGGTAAATAAAACTTAAATGCATAGTCGTAAATTTTCAATCTCTTATTAAGAAAAAGGAAGAACTCAGTAATTTAGTCACTGAAAAAAACATTGATGTTGTAATTGGAACAGAAACTTGGCTAGAAACTGGAACACCCAGTAGTGAACTTTTAATGGAGGATTTTGATATTTATAGAAAGGACAGACTTGGAAAAAGAGGTGGGGAGTCTTGATTGCCATTAGGAAGAATTTAGCCAGTGAGTTTTTATATCAAGGCAAAAATAGTGAAAGTTTATTTTGTAGGATTAATTTTAAGAATAAGAGACCTGTCATTGTTGGATCAGTTTACAGACCTCCAGACTCAGATGAAAATGTATGTTTGTCTATTTGCAGAGACATTTCTAACATTGTTTTGGCCAATAGGAAGGCAATATTATGGATTGGTGGAGACTTTAATTTACCAGATATTGATTGGGGTGAAGATGCCATACTTGGTAATCAATACAGTAAAAATATCAATACTCAGTTTTTTGATGCCACCAAAGACCTTGGATTAGTACAGTCAGTTGAATCACCAACTCGTGGTAAGGCATTCCTGGATTTATTTTTTACCAATTGTCCAGGCGCTTTAGGCAATCAGGAATTAATTGCAGGCCTGGGTGATCATGACATAGTTCTTTTAGAGAGTAATTTTCAACCCTTTCGAAGAAAACCCCCTAAACGTACCATCAGACTCTGGAACCAAGCAGATTTACCAAAATTGCGCAGGGATACTCATAATTTCAGTCGTCTTTTTTTGAGGTCCCATAGTGTTAAAGATAATGTCAGTGATCTTTGGAAGTGTATAAAAACTAATTTGGAATTTATTATGGATGACAACATACCTACTAAAATAACTTCAAGCAAGAACCACCAGCCATGGATTACTACTAAAACTAAACGTTTGTTGAGAAGGAAACATCGTTTCTTTAAGAAATTGAAACTACATCCTAATTCAGAAAGATTACTGGTTAGGTATAAACATATTAAGAGAAGGTGTCAGAGAGAATGTAGACTTGCTCACTCCAATTATGTTAATTCGATGATTTCGGAAGGTGATCATCAAAACAAGAAATTATGGTCTTACATAAGGAGTAAGAGACAGGACAACATTGGGATTCCAGACCTGAGAAATAACCAGAATAACCTAATACAGGACCCTGAAGGAAAGCAAACTTACTAAACAAGCAGTTTTGTTCAGTTTTCTCAAATCCCAAACCTTTAATTAATGTTAGACTAAAGGATGATGATAAACTCCCTGAAATGCAAAACATCAAAGTAAACAAAGCAGGAGTATTTAAGTTACTGACCAATATCAATGAAAACAAAGCTACTGGTCCCGATGGCGTTCCTGGCAAGCTCTTAAAATTATGTGCCAGTGAATTGAGTGAGGTATACCAATTACTTTACCAAGCTTCACTGGACCAGGGAGTAATACCTGATGAGTGGCGAGATGCGAGCATTGTTCCCTTATTTAAAAAGGGTGACAAAACAAAAGCAGAGAATTATAGACCTGTATCTCTTACATCCATATCAGCTAAATTACTTGAACACATAATATATAGTAGCATAATGGACCATTTTGACAAATATGATTTCTTAAATAACGCCCAGCATGGTTTTAGACAGCGAAGGAGTTGTGAGACTCAACTTATAACAACTCTCAATGATTTTAGTAACTGTCTTAACAACAGACAGCAAATAGATGCAATTTTATTAGATTTTTCTAAAGCCTTTGATAAGGTTGACCATGAGGGCCTGCTGCTTAAATTAGAACACATTGGCATTGGCGGTTCTTTGCTAAAATGGGCTAGATCATTCCTCGTTGGGAGAACGCAGAAAGTTGTTGTGGAAGGGTCGTCATCCCATTGTAAACCAGTCTTGTCAGGTGTACCACAGGGAACTGTTCTGGGGCCCTTGTTTTTCTTAATTTATATAAATGACATAAGTAGAAATCTCTCTCCTGGAACTACTATAAGGCTTTTTGCAGATGACAGTTTAGTATATAAGAACAATTAGAAGCAAGAATGATACACGCATTCTACAAGAAGATCTAAACGCTTTACAAGAGTGGGAAAGAACTTGGAAAATGGAATTTCATCCTCAAAAGTGCCAAGTGTTGCGTATATGTAACAAACGCTCACTAATTAGATCAGATTATTCTATCCATAATACTATTCTTAAAGAAACTAATGCTGCAAAATATTTAGGCGTGATTATAGATAGTCGTCTCAAATGGAAAGAACATTACAATTTAGTATGTAAGAAAGCAAATAACATCTTAGCTTTCTTACACAGGAATATCAATGACTGCCCCCAAAAGGTTAAAGACGACTGCTACAAAACACTGGTTAGACCAGTACTGGAATATGGTTGCTCAGTTTGGGATCCTTACCATCTAAAGGACATTGATAACCTTGAAAAGATTCAGAAGAGAGCAGCACGGTTCGTAACAGGGAACCACATCAGAGAAAAGGGGAATACTAGGAAGAACATGAGGAAATTAGAATGGAAACCCTTAGAAGAGAGAAGAGCTTTTATTAAACTTAACAACCTTTTTCAAAGGCAGAGCTAAAGTAATTGATATTCCAATGGAACAACTAGTATTGAATAAAAGTAGCACCAGGAGTGGCGGTCAGTGTTATACCATACCTGCATCAAATATTGACAGCCACTTACATTCTTTTTATCCCAGTTCTGTACGGCTGTGGAACTCACTGCCGGGTGCCATCAAGATTGCCACAAATGCAATCTCTTTTAAAAAACAAATTGATACAACAGTTTTGAGATCTGCATATTGATGTTTTTCTATTTTTTACTTCCCCAGATATTTTACTGTTAACTGGGCCTGAATTTGGCCATTGCTTTTAACTTCTTGAATATCGAGTGCGACCCCTTGTTGCCAAATTTGCTCCAGGGGCCAACAGTCTGAGTCGCACTATTTTATGTTATTTTTTTTACTTTTTAACATGCGCGCTGGTGACCTACTCGTTTTTGAGTGAACCAGTATTTTAGGAAGAAGAAGAAGAAGAAGAAGAAAAGTTCTTTTTATTAATCCAATCATTTGGTTTGCTTTATTTATACACTTTTGAATGTGAGTATCAAAAAGTAAATCTTTATCAAAGATTACACCCAGATCCTTTTCTTCCTCACATTTCTGTACCAGCCTATTTCCACCATCTATTTTCATGTTGTATTCATGTTCTGGATTGTTTTTGCCAACATGCAAAACTTTACATTTTTCAACATTAAAATATAGATTCCACTTGTCTGACCAGTTTTGGAGGCAATTTAAATTTTCTTGCAGACTATTATAGTTATCTGATTTGTCATATATTTTTGTATCATCAGCAAAAATTTTACAAAAACTGTTTACCTCATCTGGAAGGTCATTTATAAAAATAGTAAACAGTAGTAAACTTCGACGATTCATAGAGAGACAGAGGACAAATGAGGACGGAGGAGAACTGTCAGTCTGTCTAGTGCCCCAACGACTGTGAATGTAAGGACTGATTGTGATGGCGACAAATTTTCAGTTGCACAGGGGAGTGTCTTAGAACCTGGAGTTCACAGTGTCATAACCCGGGCTCCCAAACGGCCAAAGTGAGACCCACTGATATGAGTGAGACTGATGGGGTGGTGGTGGGGGTTGCTAAAACTGTGGAGAGTTTATCCCTGACATAGATAGTATACCAGTGTAAATAAGGAACAGCGGAGTTAAGACTATCCTGCCCATACCTCTGCCTTTCAAAACGCAGGAGGAGTGAAATGTTCTTCATCTTCATCCATTGAACATCCTCAGTCATCATGTTGAGTATTCTGACATTTTGAATGTGGGCTGGCGCAGTACAAAAAAACAACAACAAAAAACAACAACAGAGGTTTAATGTAGTTTTCTTGCTCTTGACACGAACATGTCAAGAGACTTTGCCTCGACGACTGTGTCGGGCAGGGCGTTCCAGTCCTTTATAGTATGTGGATAAAAGGACCCCTGTTGATACAAAGTTCGGCACTGTGGTTGTTTAAATTGCTGTTCATGTCCTCTACGCTGTCAGGTTGGAGCAGGAATCAGCTGGGATAGATTGTAGAGATCCATGCAGACCAAGCCATGTATGATTTTAAACAGCATGGCCAATCTGGTGATCTTCCTTCACTGCCTTAGGGGATGCCAGTCCAGTTGCTTGATGAGGCTGCTGACGTTGGAGGAGTTATGATAACGTCCTGTGACAAAGCGTGCAGCCCTCCTTTTGGACTGATTCCAGCTTGCCCTCATTAGTCGTCATGTAGGGGTCCCACATGGTGCAGGCATATTCCAGCGTGGGTTGTACCATGGCTTTGTAGGCTGTGGCCTTTAGCTGGGTGGTGCTGATCTTGAGGTTACACCTGAGGAAGCCAGGGGTCTTGTTGGCCTTTGTGCAGATAATGTTGGTGATTAGACGAAAGAATTGGATTAACACAGTGAAGTTCTAAGCGAGAATTTGATGCTTGCATGTATCAAATTTGCTGAGTTATTGCAGCATGTTTGTGGATGGGTTTGGTTGGATGGAAAATTGTTTGTATCGACTTGATTGTAACAAAGTTTGCATATGATCAGATGGTCTTTATGTACCACTGGGCCTTCTCTTTATAATAAAAGTGCATCCTTGATCAAGGTGAAGAGTCGGTATTACTTTCATGTACATGTATGTGTTCAAATGCAAGCCCTAAGACAGGGGTTCCACTGACTTTTTAGTTTTTGCGTCAAGAAACGCACGCCTCCGCAAAAATTGCGTCAGCGCTGAACAAAATGCGTAACAAAGTAAACTGTACTCACTCCCGTCAAAACAGCTCTGAATCACGCGCCTTAACACCGCTGAAGTGCAGAGCAGCTCGTGTGTGCGTGGGAAGTCATAACGATTGGAAGATGGAAGATGGCACCATCGCAGACGCGGGAAAGATTCCATTTTATTTCGAGGGGAGAAAGGATGAGGCGTTTTGGAACATTCTTGATCTAGCAAAAAGTCAGCGAGTGCCACAGAGTAAAATGTGCACGCACTATCACTAATTGGCGGTGTCAAGCAGTCTGCTGTAGGTCTGTGCCGTGTTTTGCCCCTCTGACATAGGCTTGCGGTTGAGAACAGGGTCCTGGGAAAATTGCGTCGCTAAACGCACGGCCGCGAAAAAAATGCGTAGGAAGGCAGAAAAACGCAATAATTACGCACAATTTTGCAATAAATGGAACCCCTGCCTAAGAGTAAGACTACAAAAGACACAGACTACTACTTTGTACGTAACTAAAGATAAGGCAGTCATAAGCGTAACACACAGCAGTACTCGCTGCTGATGTTCGTTGCACAACACAGTGTGTTTGGTATTCTTGCTGTTGTTGATAACAAAGGACAGTTTCTGTCATGGACAGTTTTTCTGCTTATCATAATTACACACAGATTATGTCATGGTACTAGCAGATTTTGGGTGGCTGTCAGAAAAAAGGTATATTCTTTCAGGATGAATTGGAATCAACTTCTAGAAGACTAGTATTATTATACTGATAACTGGATGAATGGTTGGATGTGATATTGATCACTTGACTGACAGAAGAGTCCATGGAATTTCTTCTTCAGTTAACTGATTCAATGTCTGTCTGATCTGTCAGCCTGTGTTTTACGTTCTGTTTGTCTGAAAAATGTAAAGAGATAATTCATGCTTAGTGTTTAATTATTTGTTCTTTTATGTTTTTAATTTTCAGACTGGAAGAATTACGAACCTTGAAGTGAATCAAACCTCTCATTCGTGCAACGTAGTACCATGGCACAGACACAGGGATCAAACAAGGAAGTGGCGGAGACCATCCTGGTGAGAAATCCTCTCCCCAAGTACAGCTTCCAGGGCAAGAAGCTGCCCAAAGAGCCAGCCACCAGTCAGTCAACCAGCCAGAGCACGAAACTTCCTCCACGCCCAGCACACCCACAGGAAGCAAGAGGGACAGTCTCAGCAGCCACTCCGGTTAGTGCCACAAGTCAGAAGACTCTGGAATTTACGTCAGCGGGGCTGGACAGAAAGTCAGCTGCTGTAAGACCTATCCCTGCACCAACCAGGTCGGACCCTGTGCCAGCTCATAGTTTGAAACCCAATGCTGCTGTGGTGGCTCCCAATGTGCGCAGCGTGGGAGCTGAGAAAGGAAGAGCAGGCGCCAGAAAGAACGGTGAAGCGTCAGACTGTGCTGCTCGTGACCCTCTGAAGGTGGCGCCGTCTGCTGGAGAGTTGAGCAAGGGCAAAGAAGTGAAGATGACGTATTTGCCCACTCCTGCTGCCAGCCCAGAATATGTTGGTAAGGGAGAAGAGCATAGAAGAGAATGGTGGTGTGGGGTTGGGTAGAAGAGTAGGAGGACATGAGAGGAGAGTGAGGGGGGTGAAGAATGGCAGCATTTCAAGGTCAGAAACTAAGTTTCAGCCTGTTAGGTACATTTTACTAAAGGCTGCTCACTTCGATTTTGTTTGTATTTAAACTATTTCATCCATAGATGAAAGTGTACAGTCCTTCAGAGTCAAAGGTGCACAGGTCTGAGTAATAAAACTGTAAAAGAAGCCTGAGTTTGTACCAGTGGTCAACCCACAAGCCCCAAATAGGTAAATGTTGTCAAATATACTTCAGATATATAGTGAAGTGTGAAACTTACCAAGATTCAGTGATGGGTGTAACTTTTGGAAAAAAAAATGGAGAAGCAAACTAATCGGTAATTACTATCTTAATGAGACTCGGATCAGATCGTGGTCACAGACAAGACTTATAAAATAAAATTTTGGCATGAGCTTTTATTAGTTTAAAGTTTGTTGTGCTTGATGGGTGTCCCATGACAGAGACACAATAAATAATTTTACCTCTTGAATTACTTAACTTTTAACAAAATTTTGGCTGTGTGTGTGTGTGTGTGTGTGTGTGTGTGTGCGTGCATGCATGCATGCAAGCAGCTTTGTATTTTATAAATGTGCTACACTGCCTATGACTTTGAGTGTCTTGAAACATCTTTCAATTTAACAACAACAGCCATAATGAAAATAGTGCAAAACGACATAATCCACACAATCCACACTGCTTAATCTCTCCCCCCCCACCCCCCACCCCCCGTGAAAAACACCACATTCTCTTGGACACTGGTTTTGTTACTCTTTTGCAAATTGTAAACAAGCAGCTAGATGTTCTTTGTTGTTTACTATTTCGTTTGTAACCAAGAGACCCTCAATCACTTGTGATCAGTCACTGACCTTGCAAACAACAATATGATGACTACAGGGTTCATACAGATCTTATAATAAAGTCTGGAAATTTGAAGTCCATTTTCCAGGCCCTGGAAAAGTGGAAAATTGCACTGTGGCCTGGAATAGCTGGGAAATGGAAGAATCAAGCACAATTGCTTGATATTATGCATGGCTGTTTTAATGTTTAGCGTCATGTAGCGTTTATAATGCAAGAAAAAAAAAATTATTCCGTGCCCTCAAACGTGATGTTTCGTGATTTAATCTTACGTACTTTCACTTTTGCCATCAAATTACTTCTGAGTTACTTCCCCTATATTAAGGTCTTATCAACATCCAGGTCTTCAGGTCATTTCTGCCATTGCTGCTTGTTTTTGTTTCAAGATGGGAAAGTGTTTCTTCAGTGTGCTTTGGCTTTATAACATCACTTTAAGACATTGCATTATGAACAAAGTCTTGAAAGTGGTGTTGAAAATGCAGGTCTTGGCCTGGAAAATGTCTGGAAAAGTCTGGAATTTGAGTTGCATTTCCTGTATGAACCTGATCTCCCAAACTGTTTTTAAATTGTAGCAAAACACACTGTACAGTGTAGGCAAGGGTAAACTCAACATCAAATTAACATTCTCATTTTGTGTCCTGTCTGATACTACAGATATCTCGGCGCCAAATGCAGAATGACATTCACTGTGTTGTTTGTCTGACAGACAACCCAGTGCCAGACAAAGAATGACCATTCACTGTGTTATATGTGTTGTGTGTCTAACGGACATCTCAATGCCAGACAAAGAATGACCATTCACTGTGTTGTGTGTTGTGTGTCTAACAGACATCCCAATGCCAGACAATGACCATTCACTGTGTGTGTGTGTAACAGACATCCCAATGCCAGACAAAGAATGACCATTCACTGTGTTTTGTGTTGTGTGTCTAACAGACATCCCAATGCCAGACAAAGAATGACCATTCACTGTGTTGTGTGTCTAACAGATATCCCAATACCAGACAAAGAATGACCATTCACTGTGTTGTGTGTCTAACAGACATCCCAGTGCCAGACAAAGAATGACCATTCACTGTGTTGTGTGTCTAACAGACATCCCAATGCCAGACAAAGAATGACCATTCACTGTGTTGTGTGTCTAACAGACATCCCAGTGCCAGACAAAGAATGACCATTCACTGTGTTGTGTGTCTAACAGACATCCCAATGCCAGACAAAGAATGACCATTCACTGTGTTGTGTGTTGTGTGTCTAACAGACATCCCAATGCCAGACAAAGAATGACCATTCACTGTGTTGTGTGTCTAACACACATCCTGATGCCAGACAGACAATGACCGTTCACTGTGTTGTGTGTGTAACAGACAACCTAATGCCAGACAAAGAATGACCATTCACTGTGTTGTGTGTCTAACACACATCCTGATGCCAGACAGACAATGACCGTTCACTGTGTTGTGTGTGTAACAGACAACCTAATGCCAGACAAAGAATGACCATTCACTGTGTTGTGTGTCTAACACACATCCTAATGCCAGACAAAGAATGACCATTCACTGTGTTGTGTGTGTAACAGACATCCTAATGCCAGACAAAGAATGACCATTCACTGTGTTGTGTGTTGTGTGTGTAACAGACATCCTAATGCCGGACAAAGAATGACCATTCACTGTGTTGTGTGTTCTCTGACAGACATTCCAGTCCCAGATGCAGCACTGTTGGCCCATGCAGTGGAGGGTCCCAGCGTGTCGGAGAAGCTGGAGAAGGCGGAGAAGGAGATCACCATGCTGAGGTCACAGCTGGACGTTCAGCTGCAGGTCAACGCCGAGATCAAGCGCCTCCTGGTGGCCTCCGTGGGCGAGGACTTTGAGAGGAAGGTGGAGAACTTGGCCAGGTGAGGTTGTGGACAGTTAGGGTGGGTGAAGTATGCAGCAGATGTTTGCATACAAAAGTGCACACTTGTTAATGTGTGAGTAAACAATACACACTCCTTGCACACCCACACCCACATGAATAGGCACAGGCACAACAGTCTTGATACAAGCACAGAATCCATGTATAGATATACAAGTGCTTGCGTGCATATACATGTGCCCACATATGTACAGATGCGCAAATATACTTGCATGCATACGTGTGTGCAGCAGCTCGGATACATGTGTATGCACACACTTTTTCTCATTGCCAACACACTTCCAGGGTTCAAACTGATTAGGGAAAACTGGAAAGGTCGGACAATTTCCTACATTTTCCTGTCCCTTGAAAGTCATGGAAATGAAAAATTCAATAGAAATTTAGGGAAAGTCATCAAATTTTACTCATTGTGACAGACTTGTTTTGTCATTGAACTGATCCAAAAGAATAATGTGCATTTTGTCTTGCAAAGACATGTTGACCCTGAACTTACATGTAAAGATTTTACACTGTCTTACTGTCACATTTGGTTTGCATAAGGTTGGGACACATCACCATACAGTCCAACCTGAAATCCCACATGTGAGGACATTAAGTTTCAATTTTGATGTGGTGTCACCGTTTTGAAAAAATGTTGAAAAGCAGACCTACTTTGATAACGTGTCACTCCAGTCATTTTAGATTTATGGCTCAATCTGGTTAGAAAACAAACAAGCAAACAAACAAGAAAAATCCAGCCCAGAGTGACTCATTGATGGATATTTCATATTGCCTCATGTTCCCTGCCCCTCTTTTTCTCCTCCCCATCCCCCTCCCTTCCCCTCTTCCTCTTCTCGCCCAATTACTGTCTGTTTGTCTAACGTATAATGTTTATTCTGAACTTCTTGTATTTATAGGATCTGCTTACAGTGTGAAGTTTCGTTTTTCTTTCTTTTTTTTGCTCTGGAGGGCTGGATGTGAAAAAGAAGTTATGCTTATTTCATTACCCTCTGTGACCAGCATTCAATTGTTCGTTCTTTTGTTTGTTCATCAGACATGTAAAAGTACAGTTTTATTTTTTGTAATGTTAGGCATTCATGAGATAAAAGCAGAATAGAAGAAGAGCATTTCATGCATGTTTTGTAGATTTCCTTCTGTGCTAGCAGGTATGCTGACATCTAGACACAGTTTTTATTGGTATATCCCGACTGCTTGCTCTGGGTTGCCGGTGTTGGGGCTGCAGTGGGACAAGCCAGGCTGTGACTGTTGAGGTGAAGCCTAAATGTGGGGGTCTGGGTGCAGTGCCACAGAGATGGCGTGGAAGATCAGACAGTGCTTGCACACAAAAAGTGTTGATTGCTATTAACCTGATCCACTTCAACAGGGATCGTGCCCAGCTGGCGATGGAGGTGGGCGACTTCACGAAGAAGATGACGGAGGACTATGAGAACCTGGACCAGATCTCCATCCAGGCCGACATGTGGCGCAGCAAGTACCTGGCCAGCAGGTAGACACCTTCGTGTGGCATGGATGTGTGGAGTAGATGGACTGTCGGCTGGGTTCGCTGGGGTATGTGTATGTTTGTGTGTGTAAAACCTACACCACTGCTGCTCCTTTTGTACTTGTAGCATGGATTTGTGGAGTGCATGGGTGGAAGTAGTTCCGTATTATACAGGTTTCCATATTGTGGTGGTGGTGATTTTTTGCCCCCGTTTGCACTTCGATGGATGCGTACGCTGGTTCTTCAATCCCTATTTTTTTACTCTTCCGCCTCTACTCCGTTGGACGTTTGTTGCTGTTCTGTTGTTTTTTGTCTGAAATAGTTTTAACTATATAGTACTGATCAGTGTAAAATTCAGGGCTTGTATCAAAGGGGAACGCAGTAAACTGTCCTTAAATGTCAAGTTTTTGTTAGCGTCAGGGGGGCCAAGCCCCTTAGACCCCCCAGTAGGGCATTTGCCCCTGCACCCCACCAGGTGCCTTGACCAGCCCCTGGAATCCCAGTATTACAGACATTTCTCACTCCCACCCATGGGAGTAGATGGGCTGTAGGCTGGGTTGAATAGGGTATGTGTATGTTTGTGTGTGTGAAACCTACACCACCGCTGCTCCTTTGGTGGCATGGATGTGTGGAGTTCATGGACTGTAGGCTGGGTTGGGTAGGGTATGTGTATGTTTGTGTGTGTAAAACCTGATCGATTCCTGCAATCTGTTTTCGTTTTCAGTTCATGCTACACATAGGTCATGCTGAGGCGGATGGCTTACCAGTTTCTGTTAATTTTTGATTATGTTTTTTAACAAATAAGGTTTATAGTGAGATGGTCAGGATAGATTGAGATGAATTACTGTATGAGGTAATAAAGTCTTGTTCATGTTGAAAGTTTCATTTTCATGGAGACATTACTGCTTATGGACAGTTCATCAGCTAAGCCATGGGGACCACAGTCCATGGGAGTGGGAGGGTTGGGGTGATCAAAAAAAGAGAGGGGGTCAGTCATCCATCATTTCAGCTTAACGAAGGGTTCGTGCAGAAAGTTCATTTAGCCACAACAGTGTGTTCTTTGTACATCTTCAGACCATTAAACAAATGAAATGAAGTGAATGTAGAGAGAAAACAAACAAAATGAAGGATGGGGGGTCCCTTTGGATGCACATGCCTGAACGACATGTGTGGAAAGAGAAGAAACAAAAAGTGTGTGTTGAGTGTGATGGGGGTGGCGGTGCGTTGTGTCAGGGTGATGGTGGAGGAGCTGGCGTCGGCGCGGGCGTTCTACAGCAGTCAGTTCCAGGACTCCCAGCTGACCCTGCAGGAGCTGCTGAACGAGAGATACGAGCTGCGCACCACGCTGCTGCACTCCTACAAGTCTGTGGATGTTGTGCGCTTTTTGTCTTCTTTACTTCTCTGTGTCTGCTTTCTTCTCTCTCTCTGTATGTCTGTCCCTGTCATTCATTCTCACATGCCCTGTGTGTCTTCCATGCTGTGTGTGTGTCTCGCTTGAAATCTTTCTCTCTCTCTCTCTCCTTGCTCTCTGTTTCTCTCTCTTTCCCCACTTTCTCTGTCTTTCTTTACCCATTTTTTTTAATGATGAAATTGTTGTTCTTATGTGCAATTTACTCAGCACTGACTGGTTATAGTGTTAAAGCAGTGTGTTCAGTATGCCTACGCTGTAAGGGGGGAGGGGGGGGGGGGGGGTTAAGGGGGGGGGGGGGGGGGGGGGGGAGTGGGATGGGGAGGGGAGGGAGAACTGGGGGTGGAGGTGGGGAGAGGATAGGGGCTAAAGAAAATTCTGAAAGGAGTATTGTAACGTGTACATTTGTCAGTCAGCGTATACATATCTGTGTGTGTGTGTCTGTTTCTTCGTATGTGGGTGCGGCAAAAATCAGAACTTCTGTATGAAAAGAAATTTTACGTCAGGCAGGGAGGGAGGTGGATGGAGCAAGTACTAAACAAAAATGAAAACTTTTTCTTCCATATTAAATCAGTTACATGCATGGAAGTCCTCACTTCCTCTGCCTGCGGTGCCTATTCGCCACACACATAAGTAGACAAGAGGCACACAGAACGAAGAAAAGGGAGTTTCAAATTTGCCATGCACAACTCAGAGCGCGCACGTTTTGTGGGAAATAAACGGTAGTCAGAGTAACAAGTGACGGGTGATACGGTTCTCCTTGCAGGATCTTGCAGCAGGTCAAGGAGGCCTTCGACCCTCTCAACAGCCAGAAGTCGCACAGTCTGGCGTCCACCAACGTCCTTGACCTTTCCAAGCAGATCAAGCAGCTGTCGGAGGCCGTTCGATTCCGCCTGCTGCCGGCCCACGCCGGGTCCCACGTGATGATGCCGCTGGAGGAATCATGGGAAAGCACCATGACCAAGGCGGAGCTGCTTGCTTATGACGTAGGTGGCTTTCTGCAGGGTGATGCAGAGATGATGCTGTCAGTAGTTTCCCCATATGGTTCTCTCTGTCATCTTCTTCTCTCTGTTTTTTTTTGTTTTTGTTCTTTGTACTCCCAGTTCTTATAGAACAGGGAGTACTTTACAATGGGAACAAGGAAATGCTGTCTGTTTGTGTGTGTGTATGTCTGTGTGTCTGTCCATGGTCAAAATGGGTTCCACTCGCTCCAGACAAACTTCAGGGCCGATCTTTCTGAAAATTTGTAGGTATGTTCATTATGGGTCACGGATGATGCCCAACGTTTTATTTTACCAGAATAGCCGTTACTAACAGCTATAAATGTAAAAAAATCTAGTCTGATAAGGGAAATAACCACAGCGCTGTTGAGATTTTTCCTTCCACAAACTGGAAATTGTCTCCCTTCTTTGTCACTGTGTTTCGCAGAAGAGGGTGTAGAGAAGGAGTGTAAGAGTGTTCATATAGGCCCAAAATGACGACTGTAGTTTTCAGCAATAACGGTTTATAAACTTATGTGTAACCAAACTTTGTAAGCTCCTTGGCAGTATAGTGGTTAGTTTCCCCTCCTGTCATGCGGGAGACTGGGGTTCTCTATTCCCCGCCGGGTAGAGCAACATTTTTTGTTTGTTTGTTTGTTTTTTCTCTTAAATACAAAATATCTACCACCAAAATGGGAGAATGTGCTATAGTGACTGATTTATATATATATATATATATATTTCTTTTTGATGGGAGCACGTTTATGTGCTTTGCATCTTGTTTTTTTCTGGTGGGAAGTACAGTTATCTTCTCAGTTCTCCATCCATCGACAGTCACCCATGAACTTGTCAATGGTGGCGACCTTGACACAAGTTCACCAAGGGCACTGACATGGAGAGGAAATTTAAACTGAGGTCACAATGAGAACAGGACGTGAAGCGCCACAGGATTTCAAACTTGTGTTTCATTGTTGATCGATGAGGACGATGAAGATGATGCTATGGCAGACCTGTTTACCCCTATGATTTGCCGTAATTTTCATGGGAAAAAAATCAAAGTTATGGGAATTATGCCCCCTCCCCCCAAAAAAAAAAATTACAGGAAAAAATCAAAGAAAGACAATTGTTAAAAGCGAAGTTTCATCTGCTACTGTTTCGGTCAAAAACAGTAAAAAGACTTTCCCAGCGTGCCTTGCGTCTTTTACCTTGTCACAGATGGCGACGAAGCAGTATTACGCGCCAATGGCCGGCTCTTCCAAATCTTCGAAAGTTGCAAAGTATTGCGATTATGAAGATTACAGTTTTTTTTTCAAATTACAGGTTTTTGTCCAAGATATTACAGGTACCTGAATTGGGGTAAACAGGTCTGCTATGGAGTTCCATTGTGGTTGAAGACTGTATGATAGGTCCTGCTGTTAGCCAGGCCCAGGAGATGCAAACCTGCAGTGTTGGTCAAGACATTTGAGCAACACTGTCAGAGACACATCCATTAACTTTTTTGCAGCACGCCGTGAGAATGATCGCGGCACCCGACGTACCCTCCGTGATGTGGGGCGAAAGTACTCATGGCAAGCGATCTGTCCCTCAGGAGATTTCGCGAGAATGATAGGGATGGTCTTCTTAGAATAAATATGACCAAATTTCCTAGAGAATTTTTAACAAGTGATGTCAGCCGTACAGATACAGTCCTTCCTACATCATATCATACCAGTTAGCTAGCTACTAACAGTTGATTTCATTGGTTAATTTGAAGAGAAAGCAACCAACCCGTTGGCATCTTCAAGTACTGAATTAGTGGTCCATGTTCGAAGTATGTCATTTTCAACTCAATCAAACAACAAAAAGATCGTTTTGACTTTGAAAACATTTGTCATCAAGAAGATGAAAGACAGCTCTATTTCACTGTACAAAAAATAAAGTCACTGTTGGATTTAGGCTTTTAAGGAAAAATAAATAAAAAATGGTCAAAACCAGATGTCTTGAGGGAATGTCAGTGCTGTGACTGCAGTGTTAACTGGGCACATAGAGCAGAACGAGGGTCTGTGTTGACAGTGTTTAGTGGCTAGAACTTTATGGTTCCGCTCTTCCCAACTGTGTCCATAGCAACCTCAACTCTAGGTAGGAGCTGGTTATGGGCCGAAATATGCCACAAAATGTAGATGGCTCTGGTGGGAATCGGCTCATGTCTTTGATCGCTACAGTGGAACCTGCCTATCAAAAGATTCAATCCGATAACAATTTTTCTTCTTACTGCTGTAAGGAAACCCATTGATCAGTCTGACATTTCTTTGGTTGCCACAATGAAGCCTGTTTTGATAAGTTTGCTAACTTGTTTGGTTGCTGCATTGGTGCCTATTGATCCACCTAATAACATTTCCTTGTTACTGCCTCAAGGAAACCTGTTGATCAGTCTGAAATTTCGTTGGTTGCCACAATGGAGCCTGTTGATGTGTTTGCTTGACTTGTTTGGCTGCTGCATTGGTGCCTATTGAATCGCCTAATAACAGTTTATTTTGTTGGTACAGTGGAACATGATGATCAATCTGATCACAGTTTGTTTTGTTGGTACAGTGGAACATGATGATCAATCTGATCACAGTTTGTTTTGTTGGTACAGTGGAACATGATGATCAATCTGATCACAGTTTCTTTTGTTGCTGCAGTGGTACCTGTTGGTTCATCTGGTAACAGTTTCTTTTGTTGCTGCAGTGGTACCTGTTGGTTCATCTGGTAACAGTTTATTTTGTTGCTGCAATGGTACCTGTTGGTTCATCTGGTAACAGTTTATTTTGTTGCTGCAATGGTACCTGTTGGTTCATCTGGTAACAGTTTATTTTGTTGCTGCAATGGTACCTGTTAGTTCATCTGGTAACAGTTTATTTTGTTGCTGCAATGGTACCTGTTGGTTCATCTGGTAACAGTTTATTTTGTTGCTGCAATGGTACCTGTTGGTTCATCTGGTAACAGTTTATTTTGTTGCTGCAGTGGAACCTGATGATCAGTCTGATAACAGTTTCTTGGGTTGCTACAGTGAAAATTGTTGATCAGTCTGCTAAGATTACAATGTCTTTAAGATTTTATATGCATAAGATAGTCAGAGTGATAAGAAGGAAGGCAGGACTGTTAGGGTTGCAAAATGATCATTTAATGATTTTAGAGAACAAAGTGATAAGAAGGAAGGCAGGACTGTTAGGGTTGCAAAATGATCATTTAATGATTTTAGAGAACAAGAGAAAAGATATTTAAGATGTAAATCTCATGTTGGATTAATTCTTAGGCTTATTGCTTTTTTTGGTGTTTTTGTTTTCAGTAAGTTTTTTCCTGAATGTGTGTGTATGTGTGCATGTGTGCACATGGTCTTATTTCTCTTTTAATATATGTTTTAGTATTTCCTCCACAGTGTTTATTCTTGTTTTATTTATTGATTTATGTATTTATTTGTATTTCTTTGTTTTGGGCTAGATTTCCAAACAGATTACATTGCTATTTATAACTGCAAAGACTATTTCTGGAACATTCTGCATGCACTTTTCTCTCTAATCGTCCTGTGGATGACTGTGTTGTCCCCCAGCAACTGTCCAAAGACGCAGCGCCCCCTAGCTTCAAGCACAGCATGCCCAGCTGTCCCACACCAACCTCGCCCAAGTCCTACGAACGATTCCACCCCATGGCACGACATGACAACCTCACTGTCAACTGCTGCTCCAGCTGCAAAGGGAGATCAAGCTGGCCTGAGGGCAGGACACTGGGGGGGGGGGGGGGGGGGGGGGGGGGGGGGTTGACATGGGGATGGGTTCGGGGCCTTGTGTGGAGCAGACTGACCATGGTGGGATCTGACAGGGGTGAAGAGTGCTGGGATTGATTTGTGTGTGTGTGTGCGTGTTGTGTGTGTGTGTGTGTGTGTTTTTGTGTGTGTGTGAGTGCGCATGTGTGATTTTTGGGGTTATGATTTGATTTGGAATGTGTTGCCCCTGTTGTTTGGACAGGAACGGGTGGAGATTGTGAAAGATATATACACACACATACACATGTGTGTGGTGTGTGTGTTTGGAGCAGACTGACCATGGTGGTATCCGACAGGGCTGGAGAGTGCTGGGATTGATGTGTGTGTGTGTGTGTGCGTGTGTGTGTGTGTGTGTGTGTGTGTGTGTGTGTGTGTGTGTGTGTGTGCGTGTGTGTGTGTGTGCGTGCGTGCCTGCCTGCCTGCGTGCGTGTGTGTGCGATTTTGGGGGTTGCGATTTGATTTGGAGTGTGTTGCCCCTGTTGTTTGGACAGGAAAGGATGGAGATTTACGAAAGTTTTGAGGAGATGGATTTCGTCAGTGGCTGCTGTGTTCAAGCCCATTTTCTGGTCGTCCTGTCTTTTTTCTTTTGTCTTTTTTTTCTTTTTGATTTTGTTCTTTGCTGTTTCGGTATTGTATTTAGTTTTGACTATTTCATTTCATTTGATTTAGCATAATGCTCTGTTACATTGTTCCTCAGATTATTTATTTATCTTTTTATTTTTATATTTATTTATTCTTTTTTCTGGTAATTTTGTTTATTATCAGGCTTTATCACTCTCAATTTTATGAAGCTGATGATTTAAAAAGAAATATTTAGATTTTCTTTGTATTCATATCTGATAAGTTTGCATGTTAGAACACTAACACAAATAGATAGAGACAGAAATAGAAAGAGAGATAGACAGATGTAAGTGGGTCAATGTACAGAGATAGATGAAAATAGATATAAGTGGATAGATAGATAGATATATATAGGGGCCTGTAGTCAAAATGTTTGGAGGCTTTATTTGTGGGGTTGATGTTGTCATGGAATTTAAATCACAGTGGGGTTGACGTAGTCAGGAGTTGAAATCACCTGTGGGGTTGACATAGTCATGAAGTTGAAATCACCTGTGGGGTTGACGTAGTCATGAGTTGAAATCACCTGTGGGGTTGACATAGTCATGAAGTTGAAATCACCTGTGGGGTTGACGTAGTCATGAAGTTGAAATCACCTGTGGGATTGACATAGTCATGAAGTTTAAATCACCTGTGGGGTTGACATAGTCATGAGTTTAAATCACCTGTGGGGTTGACATAGTCATGGAATTTAAATCACCTGTGGGGTTGACGTAGTCATGAGTTGAAATCACCTGTGGGGTTGACATAGTATGAAGTTGAAATCACCTGTGGGGTTGACGTAGTCATAGAGTTTAAAATCACCTGTGGGGTTGACATAGTCATGAGTTTAAATCACCTGTGGGGTTGACGTAGTCATGAAGTTGAAATCACCTGTGGGGTTGACATAGTCATGAAGTTGAAATCACCATGGGGTAGACGTAGTGATGAGGTTTAAATCACCTGTGGGGTTGATGTCGCCATGAGTTTACATCACCTATGGGGTTGACATAGTCATGGAGTTTAAATCACCTGTGGCGTTGGATGTTTGGGGTTGAAAACTCCCTCTGTCTGCCAGGCGGAAAATGGGGACCTGACTGACCTCAGGAAAGGTTAAGGGCTGCAAAAGGAGAGGGTGGGGACCCATGTTCCTTCTTGCTGTGACCCAGACATGGTGAACACTGACAGGTGACTGCCTCTACGGTCATTGGCTCATGGGACTTGATCCTTTTCTACCTTTTTCTTTTGTTGTTGACATTTTCAACCATTTTTGTTTATCTCTCTTTCTCAGTGTATACCTATATCTGTCAAAGTGTATGTGCGTGTGTATACATGTATATATATAAATCTCTCTCTCTCTCTCTCTCTCTCTCTCTTTCAAATTGTATTTATATATCTAAATGTATCTTTTCTCTCTCTCTCTCTCTCTCTTTTCTCTGTCCCTCTTTCTCTGTCTCTATCTCTGAGTCTCTCTCTCTCTTTCTCCCTTTCTGTCCCTTTCTGCGTGTGTGTATGTATGGTTATTTGTCTGTCTGCCTGTCAGTCTGTCTATCTTTTTGTCCATCTGTCTGTCTCTCTCTTTTGTACCATATGTAAGATGTATGCATATATTTTGTTTCGCTGTTGGTGTGTATATGTTGGTTAATTTTTGTTTAGTTGGATTTTCTTTTAATATTTTAAACAATGTTGCTTCAAACGTCAAGTGAACATTATATTCCAGTGTGTGTATGTCTATCTGTGTCTCTCACTCTCTGTAGTTCTCTTTCAGACTGTCTGTCTGAAAGAGAGAGTGGGAGGAGAGATAGAGATAGAGAGAGAGAGGGTGAGTGTGTGAATGAATCCAGTTGTGTCATGAACAGTCTCTGCCCGTTGACATATCATTTCATTGTGAACAAATATTTCTGAGTTGCCTGTACAGTGACGTCGTCTTCTCCACTGTGTAACTGATGAACCCCTTTGGTTTATGATTGTCTGTAACCTTCAGCATTAACGACAACACAAACAGAGAGGATGGAGCAAGTTGTGTTAAAGGTTTTTATGTCTTTTATTCTGTTGATTCCCCCGACATGGTCTTGATCTGGGGTCCAGAGACACTGATGTGATGACAGGGGTTGAGTGTTGCTGCTGAAGGAGAGCTGCAGAGATGTCTGGCATTTTTAAGATGAATTTTTAACCCATTCTAAGGGTGGTGTCGTGTTCATGACCCAGTCTCAGGGTTTCACATCCACTGATACAGAGATGCCAGTCTTTACGGTTTGTCTGTTTGCCACCCAAACACAAATCTGTAGTTTTTTCCCTTCTTTTTTTTTTTCTTTTTAAAAATTTTTAAACTGGCATCAGTAATTTTACAGTGAAAATAATTTTGACCCCGTGTGTGGCAATGAATTAGCCAGTGAGAAACTGTTGAACTTGATGGGTATGCGTTGTGCGACACCGCTCAGCCAAAAGACAGATGCGAGGGAATGCCTAGCTGGTACTGCTTATGTCTGATAATGCAAGGTGACTCCACAAACTGGTTGTCAGAGAGGAAAAGATCTGTGAAGGAAGCGCAGTATGGATTGGCTGATGATGAGGATGGGAAACAGGAAGAAGGGGTGGGGGGGGGGGGGAGGGCAGTTGAAGGACAGGTGGACAGTGCATGGAGGGGGAGGAGGAGGTGGCTGAGGTAAAGGGTCCTAACAGTAGCACAGTGAAACTTCTGGTCAGGTGTTTGGCGGAGTGCCGTCTCCTCCCAGCAAGGTGCATCTACACACTACAACATGAAGATGTTGTCACACTTGAACTGAAATGGTAGGCTGTTCTCATACCCCATGTCATTTTTTTTTTATACCCTGCAGTGATCTCATGGGTTTTTTTTTTCCTTCATCATCATTTTTTTTTTTTCTTTTAGCGATATCATTTTGACATACAAACTGTGTCAGCAAGCACACCAGTCCGTATTTCGCGTTCAGACATTAATCCCTTCTGACACAGAAAAGTACTGACATTAAAGGCAAAGTACACTTTATCTGCGCCTGTTGTAGACACACTTGGCTTTTTTTTTTTTTTTTTTTTTTTTTTTACACATGTGACAGTTGCAAATATTGTTTTCAAAGCATGTCATGGAAGTTAGGTCAGTAAACACATGTATCAGCTTGCAGACAAGCACAGCCATGACATCTCATCGAAGTCCCTGCCTGTGGCTGTGTACTGTTGGCAGAGTACTGAAGTGAAATGACAAAGCAGTTTAGAATGGCACAGGCAGAAGTGCTCTTCAATTTTTTGTGATGCTCAAGCTGTGTGTGGGTGTGTGTGTTTTCTTTGCTTTGCGCAAACTGTACGCACCAAACTCTGGAAAGGTTTTATGTTCATTTTGTTTTGTTTTCCATGAGCCAAACTCGGGAAAGAGTGACAAAACATCCATGTTCAGGCCCTAGCATTTTCTGAGAAAGTAAGCACTCACTGTCTTATTGTAACTGTTGACAGACCAAAAAAGTAGAACTAAAATGGAGAAAATGGAAATTGGTTTGCCACCTGTTCCTAATGCAATGCAGACTGAATATTGTATAATGTAGATAAAAAATAAATCAGAAGAGGTACCACAGTGGCTCAAGTCCATGAAAGCTTAGTTTTTTTTTCTTCTTGTTAATCCCTCTCTTCACTATGGACACATACTGCAGCAGTTTCATTTCCTCTGCATTTTTTTGCTACTAAACTGGGCAGACCATTTTTGTTTCCTTCAGGTGAGAAGGAAGAACTTGTCTACCCGGATTGGTTAATTATCGTCTGTTCTTTGAAAACTATTCACGCTGCCATGATGTGGATGCAGACTTTTGATTGCAGTGTTATACACTTAAAAGAGGTCAGCAGATTTTCTGCTGCTGTGAACTGTTGTAAAGTGTGCATGCTGGTTTTAATCAGGACCGGCAGTTTCTGTTTGAGGATCAGGACACGGCTGTTTTTTTTCCCCCAACCCTGTGTGGTGCCGGCTCTGAGTGGCCCATGTTGTGAGGTGGCTACAGTGAAACTGATACTGAACTACATGTCACTGTGTGTGCAGACACTGAACTACTGTCACTGTGTGTGCACTGACATGAACTACCTGTCACTGTGTGTGCACTGACACTGAAGTACCATGTCACTGTGTGTGTTTTGACAGATCAGTGCTGAGGTTGGAAGGTTGCCACACGAAAAACGTGACAGAGGGTTTATACCATCATAACAGTTTGGCCTGCTGAGCTCAAACGGTGGAGTTCTGTGTTTCTGAAATAAAACCATGGACACACTGTGAATTCCAGTAGGAGATCTGAAGTATTGTTTTCCCCACAGTCATGTTAACCCATGCAGTCTGTTTGCTAAGATGAGATGAATACTGTTAGTATTATTTTCTTTTACTGGAAAAAAAAATCGTATCTAAATTGCAAATCTGTATTCTCTGATGACTTGGCCACCAATACAGAAAAACTCCCTTGTGAATTGAAAACACCAGTTTGTGATCAAACAGAAGTGGTGGATAGACAAGAAGTGGCTGCGGTCAAAGAAGAAGAGCTGTAGAAAATGTCTGCCTACATCTCAGGGCCTGCTCTGACACTGTGGTAGAGGGAACAGGAAGAAGAAGGAGGATCAAAGTGAAATGGCAGCAGGAATTTCTGCATCCTTACTGCAACGTTGAGCAAGGCTCACACAAATCGTATGTGCGGAAGATAACCGTGATGTGCTCATTTTGAAATAGTGAAATGTAGTTTCACAGGAAAAAACAAGATTCTGAAAATATTGTAAGGGTTACCTTGTCTGCTGCATTTGCTTTGATCACAAATTTTCTTTTTGTTTGGTGTAAGAAAATAACATTTTTGTTCCAAGTGTGTGTGTGTGTGTGTGTGTGTGTGTGTGTGTGTGTGTGTGTGTGTGATTTTCTGTTTCCTTGGAGGAAAAACAGAAATTCACTTTGTTTCTGTTCATAGAGAGAAGAATCAAAACAAGCAGTCTGCGAACTGACTGAATCTCATTGTTGGTGCTTTGTTGATGTTTTTGTACAGACAGCGACGGGGGTTTGCTTTCTCCTTTTACATTCCCAGATCTTTGCAAACCAGTGTGCAGGCATCAGTGAGTGTTATTGACTGTTAACATTGTTTTGGATGAGACTTTTTTTTACACTGCTTTGTTGAGTTTTGAGTTCTTGTTCTTCTGAAAGATTTTGGGACTTCTCTCTCACATGTCTATCAGTCTGTCTCTCCTTTGCTGCACTCTGTCAGTCTTTCTGACTGTCTCTCTAGATGTTCCCTTCACTCTGTTTGTCTGTGTCTACCTGTCTCTGATTTTTTTTTATCTCTCTCTCTCATTTGCAACTTAATTAAAAGATCTTCCTGTGTGTTTCCTTCTCTGTCTGTCTCTCCCTCTCTTTTATCCTTTTCACTCTTGCAGTTATGTTTACAGCTTGTTAACGATGCATGATGCTAATGATGAGTTATCCTCCATAGAGCCAACATAAAGGCATTTATGAATGTTTCTGTTTGGTTGATTTCATTGTTTTTATGTCTACCTTTGTTGATAATACCTGGTCATGGGTTTTCTTGATTTTTTTTTTCTGGAACAGTGGCAATTTTTCTTTTTTAAAAAATTAATCGTATGGATTTCTGAAGGATGAATGTTGTTTCTCCTCTCACCTGTCTGATAAATTTTGTGTTTCTTGTTGGGCTCAGGACAATTTATTTCTGATCATGATGCTGTAAATAATTCAAGTCAATCATAGACATTTCATGAACTACAGACAGCATTATTATTGATTATCACCGAGTGATATTTTTTCCCTCATGTCAAAATGTGGGTGCTGATAGTTAGTGGAGTTTGTAGTAGAGAAGGGAAAGTGGTATGGCCTAGAGCAGGAAATACGGTTTTAGACAGCTGTTTTCATACAGAACATTTTAAAACTATGTTTGAAAACAACTTGCCAAATGCACAGCAGCTTGGTTAATTACAAAACGAAGTAAAAGGTTTAATAGTAACTGATGTATGGCTTTTAACAATCTGGGAATGGTATTTAACACAATCTTTGCTTGGTGATTAACATTTAAACTCTCATTACTTACGAATAGGGCTGTAAAACTTATGCTAGATAATTTTTTTTGCAAGGGAATGGATCATTGTAAGATAATCTACATATGAATTGTGACTGAGCTAAAACTGTGTTAATGGTAATGCTGATAAACTTTAAGAATTCAGTGAAAAGTATATAATGAAAAGAGGAACAGGCTGTATAAGTGGACGTGTTCTCTTTATACTCCTAGAAAGAGGGGTCAAGGGTGACAAATTGAGGAAGTTGATGTCCTCCTGTAACCATCAGTATTATAGAACTGTACAGAAATATGTATACTATTTTTGCACCAAATGTACCTTCATATTTTAATCTGGAAAACGTGGACATGAGTTGTTATTCCACTCCAGACTTTTTAAACATGATTTTTTTTTTCTTCTTTCCAGGCATGATTAGGGTATCATGTCTGTGGAGATGTGTACAAGAGACATGGAGAAAGCTTGAAATGTTCTGTCATCAGTCAGATCTCGAGACTTTTTTTTTTTTTTTTTTTTTTTAGGGGGGGGGGGGGGGGGGGGGGGGGGGGGGGGGGGGGGGGGGGGTGGGGGGGGGGGGAGATGGGAGATTAGGGTATTTTAAAAGGTGAGAGGAAAGGACAGCCATCTTTGTTATGGTAATTTCCTGTGTACGCTGGGTTTATGCAAAGTCGTGAACTTAAGGGAAAGTTTGTGGAGAAAACTGAAATGGGTTTCCTAAGGTCCTGAAAAGTTCGTGGAAAACTTTTTTTTTTTTAACTGGTTCTGGAGATGTCCTGGAATTGGGCCAAACTGGCGAGAGCTTTTATGATTGAGATGATGTTGCTTTGCTGTTGGTTTCTTCTTCAGGTGGGAATCTTTTTCCATGGTGTGACCTGTTAAGGTATGATGAAACCAAGGAGAAATTGTTCATGGATTTGCTCAGGGGTTGGGTGAGGGATGTGTGTTGCGCCGTTTTTTGTCATCCTGAACCACTTGTATCACCTCACGAGTTTTGTCGTCCATTTCAACCATTTATGTCGCACCTTACGATGTTTGTTGTCACTTAACAACCATTTATGTCTCCACAACCACTTATGTCGTCCATTTTTCATGGAGACGACAAATCTCGTGACCTTGCCTGGACCCATGGACGACAAAAGCAGTTAAGGGCGACAAAAATGGTTACCAAATTGGGAACAAAACTCGTGAGGTACGACAAAATTCGTGAGGTACGTCAAAAGTGGTTAAAGACGACAAAAATGGGCGCTAGAGATGTGTCGGGTTGGGTGAGGGATGCGACACATTGCATCCTTTTCAGCTTTAGAGTGCTGGAGAACAATGAGGCACAAGTGTTGACTTTTTCAGGAGATACGTGTGTGAGAAGAAAGAGTTGAAAGAGATATGACATCTCCAAGCCTTTTTTTGTTTTTTTTTTCCAGTTGTGGTGTAAACATGGGTAAATGGAAAGTTCATGGGGACTGTGGTGGTGCTGTCCAGAAGAGAAAACTCGCTGACACTGCCCCTGAAACCAACTCATTATTGTCTTATCTGTATGGGTGCTATCTATCAGCAGGAACCTGACCTTGCCCAGTGCCTCTTTGGATGGGTGTTTTTTTTATTCTCGGATGACCTGATGCTGGTTGTTGTTGAGGCAGTGTTGTGGCTGTAAGAGAGATCAGTGAAAGGCGATTGATGCTCGGAAAGCATTGAGGACCAAAATGTCTTCCTCCCCTCATTCTTTCCCCTATTGTCTCCGTAAAAAAGAAAAAGAAAATAATTTTAAAAAGATGGATGGAATGGTGAAAATGAGGGAGAGGCGAGGGAGAAGAGGGGAGAGGGAGATGTGGAGGGGATACGGGGCATGGAATGGGGGGGGGGGGGGGTGCAGGGGGGGGTGGGGGGGGGGGGGGGTAATTAGCACTGGCCCCGAATCTTTGGTACATATCATTATACATGGCAAAAGTATTGACCAGGTGGATGAAGAGAGGGCAGAATATTATCATACATGTTTCTGTTGTTATTCAGCATGTGGAACACACTGTGGATATGATGTAGAAGATTCTGTGTATACGATGTAATTTTCTGGTCGATGATGTATATTGTGGGAGGTGATTGGTGACGTCATTAGTGACTGTAGGTGATTGTTAATTCTGTTGGTGGTTGTGGTCTACTGTTGGGGCACTTCTCCACATGACAAATAAAGTGGTGTGGGATGTACAGGGGCCAGAATTGCGTTTGTTGTCTGTGGATGTCGCATGTGTGTGTGTGTGTGGTGTGTGTGTGTGTGTGCGTGTTACAGTAATCGATATAATTCTCAAATTCATTATACCAGTGACAAGTCTGTTACACCCCCGATGGAACTGCTGTATTCCTTTGTGTGTGTGTGTGTGTGTTTGCGTGCATGCATGCGTGCGCACGCTCGCGTGTGTGTGTGTGTTCATCGCTGTAACAGTAATCGGTATAACTCTCAAATTCATTATACCAGTGACAGACTGTTACACCGCTGATAGAACTGTTGTATTCCTTTCTGTGTGTGTGCATGCGTGCACAAGCGTGTGTGTGTAAGTGTATATGTATGTGAGCGCAAGAGTGTGTACGTGCGTGTGTGCGCGTGCGTTCGTGTGGGCACGCGGTGTGTGCGTGTGTATATGTGTGTGTGTGTGTGTTGCGTGCGTGCGTGTGTATATGTATGTTTGTGTGCAAGTGCATGTGCATGTGTGTATGCATGTATCCATGACAACAAAAGGATAGTGGCTGAGCCAGCATGAGCGAGTGTTTCCATCAGGACAGCCCCACTACGTTCCTATGATAAAGTCCCTGGACATTGCCGATAGTAACCACCCTGACACCGAGTCACTGAGGGCAGAAACGTGGAAAATTCATCGAAACTGAGGTCACCATGAGAGAAGGGCCACCCAATTTGAGACTTGGGGAGTGAGAACTGGGGGATGTGGAGGAGGGGGGGGGGGTGGTCACTGACCAGTGAAGATGATGATGATGATGACGATGCTTAACGTTTCACTCTGGTCACAGACTACATGACAGGGATGTGCTCCACGCTTTCATTCATGATGTACTGGCGACAACCAAACCCGGGAAATACAGGCACCTGCAGTGTTGATCTAGAAATGGGAACACCACTCTGAGAGACACATCCATTAAGTGGATGAAATTAAATGTGTGGTCCCACTCCTCCGAATTGAGCCCAAAAGCATATTCAACTCTAGGCAGGAGCTCGTTGGAGCCTAAAAATCCCACAAATAAATGGCTATGACAGGAATCGAGCCCACAACCTCCGTTCTGCAGCCTAAGACGCTCCTCACTGCGCCACAGTACCTGGTCGATGTATGCATACTTATTCATACCACTGAAATTATGGAAAAGGGCAAGTACCAAGTGTTGAAGCACAACAAAATAGTTTCAGCAATGCCATCTAATATAAAAAGTGCATTCTGTCTGTCTGCATGTATCTCTGCTTGCAATCTGCAGTCCTTATTGTTGGTTAGACACATCCACAGTTCTCGTCTAATCCACTCACTCATCGGCATACTGTTCTGATCAAGACCGAATCACAGTTGTGTCGGGGAGTTGTGTTTGCCACATCATAATAGCGACCATGGAGAAGTGAAGCGATATTGCGATTCTAAGAAAGTCAAACATGGCTCACTGTTGGCGTTCATATGGAATTGAAGCGCTGTGCGTTCTGTCAGCCGTAGTAGCTCGGCTGGAAGAGCGCAAGACTGAAGATGTAAGGGTCCCTGGTTCCATCATGGGATTTGAAGCGGATCTGAGACAACGTGTAGGGGAGACTAAGGGAGGGGGCAGGGGAGGGATGGAGTAGGAGAGGAGGGAAACGGGAAATGGAAGAATAAGAATAGGGAGGAGGAGAAAGAGCAACCCACCTTAGGCTGAAGCAGGGCGCAGGGCGAAAGGCTCTTGCCTCAAGATCAGGGAGGACAACCTACGTCAGGAAGTGTGGCTTCCTACAGCTGGTCTTCCCTTCAACTCCCACAACTATCCAGGATGGAGGAGACCAGCAAGAACCGGTGAACGATGGCGATGACGAGGACAAAATGACAGATGCAGTTGGCATGTCCACAGCGCCACGAGGGGTGAAGTGAAGGGTGAGAAGGAAGGCCACTGAGTGAAAAAAGAACTAATGTTTTAAGTGTTCCACATGTGGTCGGTGAGGGCGCCAACTGTTAGTACAATTGACACTGTATTACAAAACAAAAATGGAATGTGGAGGGGGTGGAGGGTGCAAAAGGAAAACTTGTGACACTCGCACAGATGTCGCAGCGAGAAGTGACGTTTCTGAACATTGGTTAAGCCGACCTGAAAACATGTTGGACTATTTCACTTTCCCAAAATTCGAGATGATTTGGTTGATGATCCGGGAGGTGAGACATTACATTTGTAAATAAATTAAATCCACATTTCGAAAATATTTTTGATAAACCGGCTTCGATAAAACGATTGCAATAGGAGGAACCCTCTGGGTTTCAAGAACAATATGTAGCGACCTGTCGGGCTGGTTTGCCTATCCTGGTTTAATTCATTATGCATCATTCAGGCACAAAATCCCAGTTTAATCAATGGAGAGTAATCTTGCAATGGATTTAGAATATTTCCGGGGGCCGGAATAGCTCAGTGGTAGAGCGCCGGACTCGGAATCTTGGGGATCCTGGGTTGCGGTTTGCATCTGCGGGCTTTGGTACTGTTCTTTTCCCTCGGAGTTAAAAACGGTTGTGCGTGACTGCATTTCCATACAGTTTCGGAGAGAAGGCCTGTTTGACCGTTAGTATGGATAACACGTTACACAAGCATGCACTTCCCCGAAGCTGGAGTATGGCTACCTTAACGGCGGATAAAATACGGTCATAATCACAAAGTTCCTCTCCCTTTGTTGGGTAGATGGGATTAACCCTTACCAGTCTATACAGGGAGTGTGCACAGGAGTTCAGCCTGCATACCAGAAAGAAAGAAAAAAGAGTATTTCCCAACCTGTTCCTTCTTGTTCCATGCCTAACTACCGGCGTGTTAAGGGTAATGCGCAGGTCAGACATCTGCTAAATCGTAGCATAAGACCTTCTCTTATCCCATCTTTCATCTTTTCTCATCTTGTCATCAATTCATTTATTCATCAGCTATAAATCGTGTGCAGTGTGATCTCGAAACTTAGCATATGTGGCGTAGCGTATTTGGACTTGTTCCACCATGACACCTCCTTGGTGAAGCTGAAACTGAAACATGCGCATAACGCCGAAATGTATCCCATGTCCTCCATAAGTTTGTTTTGAAGTAGTTTGAGTATCTGTCAAATACCAAAATCACCCCGTCATTCCATGTCAAAATTATGTGTCTTTGGAGGTGGATGGAGTGACTTTGTGCACGAGGCTAAAATCATTTCCAAGCCGCGCAGCAGATACATCAATGAAATGTGTAATTTGGGCAAATTGCCAAAATGTGTTCCCATACTCTCACCCCCCACCCCCATCTCCCTTTCCCTGTCTGTTATGGATGCGATAAGAAAAATATTGGGAGACTGTCTAGGCATAAGGCCCAAATCAATCAATTCACATTCATGCGCTAGACAATCTACTTTGAAAAAAAGAAACACACTTCCACCAACCCATGCATATGAGTTTGGGTGTGGACGAGTTTGGGTGTGGATGAGTTTGGGTGTGGATGAGTTTGGGTGTGATGAGTTGGTGTGGATGTGTTTGGGTGTGGATGAGTTTGGGTGTGGATGTGTTTGGGTGAGTGGGGAGAGATTCTCAGCATCATGACAAAAGGGCTCCCACCATTGTGCTGGAAATGTGTGTTGAAGAGGAGTGTCCGCATCAGGCCAAGGTCACTCCTGTCCCCCTACGTTATGTGTGTTTGATGCAGATAGTGGTTAGTGCATGCTTAAGACCACAATCTCTCCTCATTGACATGTTGGGTACGTTGAAATGAGGCGATCTCGGGCATAGGGGTCAGCCTATTCTCTGCTGTTCTCTAGTCAGTCTTGTGTGTGTGTGTGTCAAGAAGTGGATTGGGAGAGGAGGTGAGGGTTGGGACACAAATATAGAAATATAGCCCATATCACTCCAAACATTCAGAAATGTGCAAAAAACCAGGGTTAGGGGTGGGGGTGGGGGGAGATTATGGGAACATGAAGCCAAATTCACCCTCCACTTCCGTGTGTAAGTTGTTTGCGATCAGGTGTGAGGTGGGGTGGGGGTGGGGGCAGACCGCACAGATGTCCTGCATGTGATTTTTAAATGAAGTGATTTCGGGCGTAATGCAAGCATAATTCCTCTGCATCCATATTTTCAGTCAGTTGTTGGTATGATGAACAGAGCCAAAGGGGTGAAGAGGTAAGAAGGGGAGGGGGAAGGGGGGCATTCTGAGTTTTTAGTACAATGTAGAGGGGGAGTGATTTGGGCATTGTGCTAAAACTCAGAATGCCCCCCCCCCCCCCCCCCCCCCCCCCCCCCCTTGTGATATTGATTTAATTACGACGACGACTATGAGTATGATGATGATGATCATGATGACGATGGCAAACATTAATCAGGGTACAGTAAGTTGACCCGACACGGGCATGTATCACACCATGACTCCCTGTCCAAGGCCATCCTACAGGGTCCAGTGGAGGGTGGACATGTATCACACCATGACTCCCTGTCCGAGGCCTTCCTACAGGGTCCAGTGGAGAGTGAACATGTATCACACCATGACCCCCTGTCCAAGGCCATCCTAGAGGTCCAGTGGAGGTGAACATGTATCTCACCATGACTCCCTGTCCAAGGCCATCCTAGAGGGTCCAGTGGAGGGTGAATATGTATCTCACCATGACTCCCTGTCCAAGGCCATCCTAGAGGGTCCAGTGGAGGGTGGACATGTATCTCACCATGACTCCCTGTCCAAGGCCATCCTACAGGTCCAGTGGAAGGTGGACTCACCAGACACAATCCCAAGAAGTCTTCCATGGACAGAAGTGAGGGGCTGACTTCTCACAATACTACTTCCCGTGGCTCAGCATGCTTGTCTGGGTATTAGTTTGACACTTGGGGAATGTACCCCTGCATGGCATCAGAAACTCACCTGGAGCAGGCTGTTGTATGCTGTGCTGATATTTGGCATATGTGTGTGTGTGTGTGTGTGTGTGTGTGTGTGCGTGCGTGCGTGCGTGCGTGCGTGCGTGCGTGGTGCGTGCGTGGTGTGTGTGCGTGCGTGCATGTGTGTATGCGTCGTGTGTGTGTGTGTGTGTGTTGTGTGTGTGTGTGTGCATGCGTGAGTGTGTGTGCGCGCGTATATGGATATTGCGTGCCTGTATGCTTAAGATTTTTTGTTGATATGTTTTAAATGATTCACTGTGTTTATGTTCTGTTCTTGGAAACCAAAGGTGAAGAGTAGGACAGTTTTCTGCAGGAGGGGGGGAGGTATTTTGGTACAACGTTTTATCATGCAACGGATCTGAGTGCGAGTACATTTCAGACTGTATAACACAGCGAACCTGCATCTGCTTTTACAGCAATAAATGGCAAACCCACACCCACTGCTTCAGCATTACAGGAATAAATGGCAAACCCACACCCACTGCTTCAGCATTACAGAATAAATGGCAAACCCACACCCACTGCTTCAGCTTACAGGAATAAATGGCAAACCCACACCACTGCTTCAGCGTTACAGCAATAAATGGCAAACCCACACCCACTGCTTCAGCGTTACAGCAATAAATGGCAAACCCACACACCCACTGTTTCAGCGTTACAGCAATAATGGCAAACCCACCAGTGCGTTCAGCATAATGGCAAACCCACCACTGTTCAGCGTTCGAAATGGCAAACCCACAACCACTGTTCAGCGTTACAGGAAATATAAATGGCAAACCCACACCCACTCTGCTTACAGCAATAAATGGCAAACCCACACATTTCACGTTACAGGAAAATGGCCAAACCCACGTTGCTGTTGCACTAGCAACCACGTATGTTACAGCGTGAATGGCAAACCACACATATCCACTGTTACAGTAATGAATGGCGAATCCAACCCACTGCCACTCAGTGAATGGCAAACCACATCCACTCTTACAGCAATAAATGGCAAACCCATTCACCGTTTAAAGCAAAAATGGCAAACCACACCCACTGTTTACAGCAGCGTATGGCAAACCTGCATCCACTGTTACAGCAGTGAATGGCAAACCATACCCACTGTCACAGCAGTGCAAGGCAATCCTACATCCACTGTTACAGCAGTGAAGGCAAACCATACCCACTGCCACAGCAGTGCAAGGCAATCCTACACCACTGTTACAGCAGTGAAAGGCAAACCATACCCACTTTTACAGCAGTGAAAGGCAAACCATACCCACTTTTACAGCAGTGAATGGCAAACCATACCCACTGTTACAGCAGTGAATGGCAAACCATACCCACTGTTACAGCAGTGAAAGGCAAACCATACCCACTGTTACAGCAGTGAATGGCAAACCATACCCACATTTACAGCAGTGAATGGCAAACCATACCCACTTTTACAGCAGTGAAAGGCAAACCATACCACTTTTACAGCAGTGAAAGGCAAACCATACCCACATTTACAGCAGTGAATGGCAAACCATACCCACTTTTACAGCAGTGAAAGGCAAACCATACCACTGTACAGCAGTGAAAGGCAAACCATACCACGTCACAGCAGTGAATGGCAAACCATACCCACATTTACAGCAGTGAATGGCAAACCATACCCACTTTTACAGCAGTGAAAGGCAAACCATACCCACTTTTACAGCAGTGAAAGGCAAACCATACCCACTGTTACAGCAGTGAATGGCAAACCATACCCACATTTACAGCAGTGAATGGCAAACCTGCATCCACTGTCACAGCAATAAATGGCAAACCCATTCACCGTTTAAAGCAACAAATGGCAAACCATACCCACTGTTACAGCGTGAATGGCCCCTCAATAACCCACATCCACTGTTACAGCAATAATGGCAAACCCACATTCACCGTTAAAGCAACAAATGGCAAACCCACACCCACTGTTACAGCAGCGTATGGCAAACTGCATCCACTTTTACAGCAGTGCAAGGCAAACCTACATCCACTTTTACCTAGCAGTGAAAGGCAAACCATACCCACTGTTACAGCAGTGAATAGGCAAACCATACCCACTTTTACAGCAGTAATGCAAACCTACCACTTTTACAGCGTGAATGGCAAACCATACCCACTGTTACAGCAGTGAATGGCAAACCAATCCACTGTTACAGCAGTGAAATGGCAAACCACCACTTACACGTTAAATGCAAACAACCACTGTTACAGCAGTAAGCAAACCATACCCACTGTTACAGCAGTGAATGGCAAACCATACCCACTGTTACAGCAGTGAATAGGCAAACCATACCACTGTCACAGCAGTGAATGGCAAACCATACCCACTGTTACAGCAGTGAATGGCAAACCATACCCACTGTTACAGCAGTGAAAGCAAACCATACCCACTTTACAGCAGTGAATAGGCAAACCATACCACTTTACAGCAGTGAATGGCAAACCATACCCACTGTTACAGCAAGTAGAATGGCAAACCATACCCACTGTTACAGCAGTGAAAGGCAAACCATACCCACTGTTACAGCAGTGAATGGCAAACCATACCCACTGTTACAGCAGTGAAAGGCAAACCATACCCACTGTTACAGCAGTGAATGGCAAACCATACCCACTGTTACAGCAGTGAAAGGCAAACCATACATCCCACATGTACAGCAGTGAATGGCAAACCATACCCACTGTTACAGCAGTGAATGGCAAACCATACCCACTGTTACAGCAGTGAAAGGCAAAACCATACCCACTGTTACAGCAGTGAAAGGCAAACCATACCCACTGTTACAGCAGTGAAAGGCAAACCATACCCACTGTTACAGCAGTGAAAGGCAAACCATACCACTGTTACAGCAGTGAAAGGCAAACCATACCACTGTTACAGCAGTGAAAGGCAAACCATACCCACTGTCACAGCAGTGAAAGGCAAACCATACCACTGTTACAGCAGTGAAAGGCAAACCATACCCATGTTACAGCAGTGAAAGGCAAACCATACCCACTGTTACAGCAGTGAAAGGCAAACCATACCCACTGTTACAGCATGAAAGGCAAACATACCCACTGTCACAGCAGTGAAAGCAAACCATACCACAGTCACAGCAGTGAAAGGCAAACCATACCCACTGTCACAGCAGTGAAAGGCAAACCATACCCACAGTCACAGCAGTGAATGGCACAGCATAGTCATCCAGCAGAGGAAGAAAGCTGTCAGTCACTAGAATGCCAAAACCCTCCCGAAGATAATGTTTAACAATAATGAAGTACCGCAGACATAGCAAGTTTCAACACTTGATGGGCTGACCACCGTCATTTGAAACGTTCGTAAAAAAAGAAAAGAAAAGATGTCCGCTACATTATGAATGGATAGTTGGCAGATTAGAGCAGTGATCTGTTCAGGTTATCTTTCCCTACCACTATTGCTCGTAATGTGCGATTAGAATCGCTAACCATCCGAGGCTTACTTCCTTGTCAATTGGTGATGAGATTTTAGTTACGTGGAATGACCAAAAGATACTTAGAAGGGAGGGTCTGATAGAAATGTTTCGACTTGCTGACCTCTATCTAACAGCATCCTCATGATAATCTTCATCAGACTTCAACTTTCAAGTAAGTTTCGTTCTTCAGGCGCTTCTCGTCCGCGATTTGTTCAGACGTATTCTTGTGGGGATTCTAACGTGGGAACTCACAAGTGACTTCCATGCTAATGAATCTTTCAGAAGGAAACAAACCATGAATTTTTTTATATCTTTTTCTACAAACGTGTCCAACACTGATTTAGGAAATGTTCCCCCCATCTTCTAAGAGGAAAAAAAGCTTGATATAGTTTATATTGCTCCGTGTTAATGTGGCAGAATGTGAAGGATGTGAAAACGTTCCTGCTGGACCATCCTCTTAGTTGCAGGATGCTGTCTATCAGTACACCCCCTGCTTACAGCTGTCAAAATGCTGGCGGCCCAAGCGCCGTAAGCTAAATAATTTGTAATGATGTCTGTAGCTGCCACAGATAGCATGTTTGATACGGCGATAAGTGGTGTCTGCTTTCACAGATGCACGGGGTTTTCTGCACATAGTACTCAGCGCTTTCCCAATTCCTGTATTCATTGACAGTCATTGCTTTTATTGCTAAATACTTCCATGAATTTTAAACAACTACAGCTTCGATTTGTTGGAAATAACGTTGTGTATGCTAGCACACATATTGGATCAGGACTTTCACATCATCAACAGCACGTTTGTTAAGCGTCTGTATCTATGGCGAGAGAATGAAGCGATTACGCTACCAAAGGTTTAGTTTCAAAGACTGTATCTGTATACTATGTGTCACAGCACTTAGGGGTTGATGGGGTCTGTTATCTAATGCATTTTAGTGTGTGTGTGTGTGTGTGTGTGTGGTGTGTGTGTGTGTGTGTGTGTGTGTGTGTGTGTGTGTGTGTGAGCGCGCGCGTGCGCGGCAACGCATTTTGTCATGTTCATGTGGGTGTGCTTGTGCGTATGTGTATTATTAGGTATGTACGTTTGAAAATGTGTGTGTGTGTGTGAGTGAGTGTGTGTGTGTGTGCGTGTGTGTGTGTGTGCGTGTGTGTGCGTGTGTGTGTGTGTGTGTGTGTGTGTGTGTGTGTGTGTGTGCATCTGAAACAGACTGGAAACGGAGGGATGATGCCCATTGCTTTTGTATCCTCCAGGCGTTGAAACACTTAAAACACCACATCTGGCAGTGTTAACTGTATTATAACTAGCACGTAGCAGCTACATTGTATAATCCTGTCCAGAAAAAAATGCAAATATTATTTCAGCGAACACATTTTGGTCATTTTGGGATGTAAGGGTTGTATGTCTTCTAGGTTTTAGGTCTTTAGGTATTCAGGTTAAGGGCGATTGAATCTCCTAGTAAAACAGCAATTAAAAATTGCAGACAAAAAGTGTAAGCAACGTCTATAGATGAGGGCATGCACAGCCTTGAGGTGTCTGGGTGTATGAAGAAGTCGAGGTCTGCATTTGAGTTCCAAAGAGGCGTCAAAGGCCGTCAAAGAAGATGATGAAGAACGGCTAATCACGATGGATCGGCCAGTTGAATGCCATGACTCTGCCCTGTGCCCGCTAACTCCCTCTGGACCTTCCGTAGCAGCTGTCCTGTGACACTGAGCGATGGAGGTGCATAGAACGGTAAATGTTCCCGTCAGGTGGCGAAATAATGAACTGCCCTGTATGAAACTTGCCGCCATATTTGACGGTTCAGCCTGGGAACTAACAGTTCAATCTGTGGAGAAACCTCCAGGTGCCAGAAGGCTGACTGCAATGTCTGAGTATCGAATTTTCCTCTCTGCATCCATATTCTGATCCCTGGACTCCTTGACAGCACTGATATTCTGCTTCCCCAGAGTATGTGCTGCACTGACCCAGACATTCTGAGCGAAGCATCATGACCAAAGTGCGAAGGTGATGTTATTACAAGCGTTTGAATGGTTTGGCCATATGTCATTTATACTGCTGATGGCTTTGGTATTGTTTGTCATGACCCTGATAGACTACATCTGTTGATTTTTTTTTCAGATTTCCCTGAAAACATCACGAGGCAAAGAAGACAGTTTTAATCATGATTAGTCAATGCAACATTACGTTTTCTTGTGGTAACCATTTTCTACCCGAGGCTGCATATTGGCATGCATACCCCAGCCTGTGCCAGTGGCGTCAGTGGTTACATTCGGCTCAGGATCACAGATGCCATTCTCTCCACTACTGGCAAAGTGAACTCCTCCTTCATTTCCTCTGACAGCTGCAAGAGTCGATCAAATAACTTTTTTGTTCTTTTTAAAAGCTTATTTTTCTTGAGTTATCTATAATGCAGTGGTCCACATCTGTCAGATGCAAAATTAATAGCAATTGTTTTTCCAGGAAACCTAATGGATCGTGTGGATATGGTCACCGAGTAGTTTTTCACAATTAGATTGAATATTGTAAGCCCTGTCAATATTGAGTGTGGTTTTGATGATAACAGAGTCTATGATAAGCCCAATATATTGCGCTTTGGCAGCTGGCAGAAGAACACACTTGTTCAGGTGAAAAACAAATCCTCTGTATTACTGAAATCAGTGGTATCCTTGGAACCTCGTAGGTAGTTATTCTGTATACAGCCGATCAACAAGGAGTTATCCCAAAAGCCTGTAGGTACATGACGCTTCAATCTGAAGGAAGCGTGGACAGGTGGTAACAGCTTGAGAGGAAGAGAGAAGTCTGTTCTGTTTTATGGTCCAGAGCCATGGAAAACTACAATGTCCAACAAGCTTCAAGCATTCATCAACAAGAGCTTCTGGTTTACACTCAACATCAGATGGTCGGATGTCATTTTGAATAAAAACGCTATGAAAACGAACCGAACAAACTTCTATAGACATAGAGATGTATAGAAAAAAGGGGAGGGTGGGGGGCGGGGGGCAGGACTGGCCATGGACTTCGACAGGCTCCAACCAACATCGCAAGGCAGCCACTTCAATGTAATCCACAGGGGGAAAAAAGGAGCTAGGTGGAAGGGATCCTGAAAGGAAAGCAGGTGCAGTAAACCTTGGCCCAGCTGAAAAGGTCAGCTCTGAAGCGATTCTTCCTGGAAGGTGTGCTGAAGGCCTAAGACCCCAGGGCACTGAAAGGGGAAGTCAAGGTAAAGAACAGGCAGTGAAGACCTGACAGTAAATGACTCTGGACTCCGGGCCCAAGACAAAGGCTTTCTTTACATCCTCTGCAATCACATCTCTCTCTCTCTCTCTCTCTCTCTCTCTCTCTCTCTCTCTCTCTCTCTCTCTCTCTCTCTCTCTCTCTCTCTCTCTCAACTCTGAAAGTCTGTCTATTCATCTATCTATCTGTCTGCCTGTATGTATGTCTATCTATCTGTCTGTCTGTCTCTGTCTACCTATCTATCTACTTAATCATTTATGTATATATTTAATTATGCATTTATTTACCTATTATTCAGTTATTTATTTGTTCATTGAATCTGACATTTATTCCTTTCTCCGTGTTTGAACAAGAGTTTATTCGCTAATTATTTCTATTGACTGATTCAATCTCTAATTACTGTCCTCAACTCGCGGCACAATCGGTCGTCCACTCAAATATGTTTAATGAAGTCTGTCTGTTCTAACTGAGCAACATTAAAAGAAAGCAGGCAACCTGTACGTTTTTATTTTTGAGCTCAATACTGAAGCATTTCAGCAGACTGCTTTAGTTGTGTTTAGCCACAGTCATCACCATGTCGCCACAGCCATTCTCAACATCACTGTTGACGGGAGATCTCACCATGTACATTGCTGGCTCAACTTGAGAACTGGCCATTACTGGTATCTTTGTCATTGATGGGGCAACCTTGAACACAGACATGACTTTAAGTTCTGTCGAATGACCCGATGATATAACAGTTTCTGTATGAAGGCTCCTCTGAACGTGATAACCATAACAGATATCATAATCATTGATGGGTCAATCTTGAACAAAGACATGATTTTAAGTTGTGTAGAGTGAACGAAACATGATTATAAGAAAATATTCTGCATGAAAGCTGCTCTGAGCTCACTAGCCATTACTAGCATTATTCTCATTGATGGGGCAACTTTGAACAAAGACATGACTTTGGGGTTGTGTAGAATGACCCAAAGTAATGACCTATTCTGTAGGAGAGCTGTTCTGAATTTACTAGCCATTACTGACATCTTTGTCATTGACAGGCAATTTTGAACAAAGACATGACTAAGTTGTATGAAATGACCCGAAAACGTGAAATATTCTATATTAAAGTTGTTCCGAATTTGCTAGCCATTACTGATATTGACTGGGCAACCTTGAACAAAGACACGATTTTAAGCTGCGTAGAATGACCCGAAAATCTGTATGAAAGCCACTCTGAATTGGCTATCCATTACTGATACCTTTGTCGTTGATGGGGCAACCTTGAACAAAGACTTGACTAAGTTGTGTAGAATGACCCGAAAATATAAAACATTCTGTACGAAATGCTGTCCAGACAGTACAGGTGAAAATTGATGGCGCTGTTGGAGTACACCAGAACATGGCTGGCAGCACCCAGCACATGGTGGCGACCAATTTGAATGGGGACAGAACTGTTCACGAACTGAGTCATGATCACATATACCTGCACTGGCGTGGTGAGGAGGAAGAAACAGAGACTTGTCACAACCAGGGTGACAGTCAGTGACGTCACTTTCTGTTGTCTGGAATCCTGGGCGTCTTGCTGTACTGGAGGGAGTTTGCCTGTTCTGAGAGATCGGAAAAGAGACCAGAGAAGAACGGAGTTGCTGACCCCTAACAATACGAAGGGGAGAAAACAATTCTCAGTTAAACCTATCCACGCCCAGATGGTGTCAAAAAACCATTCGTACGTTCGCGATAAGTCCCCATAACAGCATATTGTGGAACAAGATCCTATGTCGAATCCATAGAGGACGTGACAGTGAATCAGAGTGATAACAACAGTCATCACACCAGCGGTAACTCTCGACATTCCCTTCGTCCACACAGCATTGACACGAAGTGGCCATACCACAGAAGCTGCTCTCAGCATGGTGAGTCCCACCAGCATCCATGGGGATAAAGTCTGTGTCGTGTAATACACCAGCCTTTGCGCTTTACACTGCCAGGAACCAAGTGTGCGGAACAGTGGCACATTGAATGCCACAAAGACGAAAGTGTTGAAGGGCTGTATCAGCAAAATGAGCAGGTCAGAGCAGGCCAGAACTTGAAAGAAAACACTGGAAGTGGATGCCGGAAGACGAAGCATGATCAGAATGATCATAAGATTTCCGAATATTCCGAACACGAGCACAGTCGGCTCCCCTATGTCAAAGATCAGATGGGTGATTTTCCCATAGGGTCTGTACAGAGCGTACCACAGTTCTCTGTTCAGACGGGTTAAGTTATTCATTATCCTAAAACATGTAGGCAGCAGGATTTGACTCCGTTGTCGTGTCAGAGTCTTGTTTCGTGTCTTAACTGATGGATGGGACTGCCTTGCTCTCAATCACATTTGCAGAGTATTGATGACATACACGCCTCTGCATTGATGGTAGATTTGTCAACACACTGAAACTCAAAAATATGAACACATCTGTTACAGCCGTTTCAGCCGCGAATTTCAAGATGTGCTCGATATTGCTGGTCTCAGCCTGAAGAGAGTTATTTCTGCAATCGTCTTTAAAGGTATAAGTAAAATTCAAATACAGCATGCCGAAGAAGGAGGGAGAGAGTGAGTGAGGAGAGAGAGAGAGAGAGAGAGAGAGAGAGAGAGAGAGAGAGAGAGAGAGAGAGACAGACAGACAGAAGTAGGCAGGCAGGCAGGTAGGCAGGCAGGCAGGCAGATAGACAGATAAGCAAAGAGTACTTGAATTGTTTGGTTTCGTGACCTGTCTTGTGTTACATGTTGTAGACTGCAAATGTACGTGATGTGTTATTTTGTGTTGCGTTACGGTGTCATGCCTCGTGTCATGGTGTCTTGTGTAATGCTGTATGTAACCCGCCGATTTGTAAGCGCTTACAAATCGGCTTATATTGCATGACTTGTAAAACCGCCGATTTGTAAGCAGCGCCGATTTGTAGAGCGCTTACAAATCGGCGGGCTACGCCCCCGCCTATTTGTAAGCGCTGCTTAGAAATCGGCGGGTGCTTTACAAATCGGCGGGTTAATCCCCCTGCCGTTTTGTAAAGCGCTTTACAAAACGACAGGCGCTTTATATCCTGTTTCTTTGGATTAAAACGATAAACTATTATTACGATTATTTTTTTTCCACCTGTAAATTGACATTTTACCTTTTTGCTGTTTCACCTGTTGTGTCAACATGTTGTCAACATCATTTCTTTTTGCAAGTATTATTACGCTTTCAGTGATTATTCCTGCAATTGTGATGACTTTCTATTTCATCAAAACGATTGACTGGGCTGGCTTGGGGTGACTGGTCTTCTGGTTTCACTCTTTAATGTGGCTACACCAGTCGCCACCGATCCTTCAGTAGTACCCCTGGTCCCAAAGTTAATCAGAGAGAGAAGGTAAGGGTTTACTTCTCCGTGCAGCACGGACGTCAAAATTGGTAAGGTCAGTCCTCCCTCCCTCTCTCTAATTCTGACCAACTGGGCAGCCCTCTTAGGCCCTATCCCTGGCAGCATCTGACTAAGCTGCACGCAGTGGCTAAATGATATTCAGAGCCATTAGGGGAGTGACTGTATTTTCTGGGGTTCCTCTCTAATGTAGGGTATACCCACTCCCTTCCAATGCTAACTGCAAGGGTTGACAGTATATGACTGTATACTAGTATCTGTGTAAATAGTGCTTGGTGCTGAGCAGCAACACAATTCCAATAACTAGGACTAACACTGTGAATGCATGCACAACTAAGCTACGGGTAATCCCACTTCTGACACCATTAAAGTGTTTACCCTACACTTTAGAAGGGTGGCTTAGTGTGGCATGTCCAACTAGTGCGTTAGCCATTCCTAGTATTGGGGTTTCTTCTCATGCACACAAACGCATACACACGCACACAGTGCAACTCACCCTGCAGTACTGGAATGGCGAGTGGGTGGTCAGTCTGTGACGCGCTCTGTCCAAGCCGAGCTTGCAGTTTTCCTCAGAGGGTCAAACAGCTGACGGCGCAACCAGGGAAGGCGACGGCCACGTCTGGTTCCGCGGGTATGGTGGTTGGTCTTAGTCGGTGTTGTCTCCGGACGCCACACGTCGCTCCCTTGGCTTGAAGTAGAGGACGGGCGTCCGCTATGGTCAGGTAACTGTCTGGCTGGCTTTGAAGTGGTCGGGGGCTGACTTTGAGGTGACTCCACACTCGACGGGGGCGACGAGTGGAATGAGCCAGCTTCTTCCCGCCCTGTCGTCTGCTGGTGAGTGAGCACTGCTCATGCGAGGTGCACCTTCCGGTTCCGGTGGTGAACCGAGTGCGTATGCGCACTACACTCGTGCGTCACTACATCCCTTTATGATTCATGCAGACACATCTGCACCTGACTCATATTATGATTCTCAACAAAATGCAACCTCGTATTACCTTCTCACTGAACCCACGGAAATTAACATGAACTAATCACAACCAATATCTACATCACCGTCCATCAACGGTTATTATATCGAACCCACATTGTCTAGCCAAACTGTCACATGACAATCAGACTCAGGAACCACTATGTACACTACTTACAGAATATACAGAAAAGAGGTAACAACACAAACCGGCTGACAACAAATTTCAATCACGGAACCAAGACGACATCATACCAGGCAACCAGTATACGCAACGAACATAGTACAACTAAACACAGCATGAAGCAACTACAGTACAACTCGCCATAATACAAGACAACACGACGAACTACAACACCACGAACATAACAGATCACCAACCTGGACAGACAGACGATCAACCACACCAGTTCTGCAACTGGCTAAAAGTGGCTGTCAACGAAGACGACACAGAACCCGGCACAGGCCAAGGGCACACCAGACCCGACGAGGACCTGGCCCTAACTATGACTCGAAGTCACTCACTCAGAACTAACGGCGCTCCCGCCGCATCTACAAGGAGCACGTCCTCCGACGAACACCAGGGACCGAAGTGAAGCTACCCCAACGCATTCCGCCCTGGTCGGAATCAAGCGAACTCTACTCACAACACAAAACAGCGATTGGTCAGAGCAGCGTATCCCTCCGCAGAGCTGACACGCCCGACCAACGGACTAGTTGTTGCTCGTGCAACAACACGACAATTTACCACAACAACTCACGGACTTGACAACACAACAACAGCCGATATCCTGCCCCGCCTTCTCTGGTGTAGAACCAAAGTAACAAAAGGGTAACAATCGGGAACGAAACCAACCTCCCGCTTCCATCCCTTCAACAAGTGAAGACCGGAAAGTAAGAATATTGTATGTCCTACCTCCCCAGCCCCCCTACCTAGCCTAACCTTCCAGCCTAACCCAAAACCCCAATCTTACACACATGCGCGCACACACACACACACACACACACACACACACACACACACACACACACACACACACACACACACACACACACACACACGCGCGCACACTACACACGCACACGCTCTCTATTTCTGAGCTGCCATTACTCCAAACACATGGACGGCTGATTTAGTACCGCCGATCGGTGACAGAGGCGTTCCAGAGTTCTGCTGTACCTGGAAAGGTAAGAGCAAAGAAAAAATCTCATGGGTCGTCCCCTTCACATGATATGTCTTGATGTTCGTAAAAGACTCCATGTTCTTAAAGAGGAAAAGAACCTGGAGAGAGTATTATTTGACTGATAGAACGTTTCTTCTTAAAAGTCTCAGAACCTTGAATAAAGACGGACTTTCCGTTGTTTTAAAATTCAGAATTACAGAAATTTGCTTTCAAATGAACACCACAATGTAAAAAAAAAAAGGCTTGCCGGGACCGTTTTTGCAAACAATACTCTTAAAAAAGAAGTGATGAAAGAGTATGTTCTGCAAATTCCAGAAGATGGGTTTCACTTGAATTCGTATGCTAACAGTGACTAATTACATATCGTTGAAACCATGGTTTTGCCCAGCAATATCCTTTTTTTCTTCACGAGTACAGAAGACATTCAGATACAAAGATTATCAGATAGTGAAGGCTTCATACATGTCAATGTCAATGAACCAGTAAGTCAATTTAATGTGCTTGTTAAAGAACTGGCTACAATCATGGGGAAAAAAGAACAACAGTGAGCAAGAACATTAACCACAATAACTGGTATGACCAAAAATCGAAAATGTCCAAGCCCCAAATGCGTAGATTATTTAGAATATTCAAGAAAACGCTGGACAAAGAAGACAGGGTTTCGCTCCGTATAGCAAGGTATGGATGCAAGAGCTTTAATAAAAGAAAACAGAACGGGTATAATTATCAGTTGTTAGATTGATGAATTCAATCCAAAGTCAACAATCTTCTGGGAATCTGTTTATAACATATCAAAACGAATCTTAAATAAATGTTAGCGAACCGCCCAGAGACGTGGACAAACGAGTCACAAGACAAAACACAACGCGTTTCGACCTCTTAGGTCTTCCTCAGGTGAGACATAAACGAATAAAAACAACGGAAATTCACTTAGCTTTGATCGCTTCAGATCGCTTCAGAGTTCAGCGCAAGGAAGAAGGCGTTTGTCCACGTTCTCTGGGCGGTTCGCTAACATTTATTTAAGATTTGTTTATATTTCCGCCTGCAGTCGTCTCGCTTTGCAACTATATCAAAACGATCACAACCTTCAGACAACATTTTTGTTTTGTGTGAATGGTATTAACATTTTGGAAATTTGCCGGAAAAGGCTGGTGATGAGAATGAAGTTATGGAGGAAAGTCTTATCGATGATGATGAAAACAAAGTGCTTATACTTGACAGACCAATATCTAGAGAAAAGATACTGGTTGCAATACAGAAATTGAAAAATGGCAAATCTGCAAGGCCAGATGGTGTGATTGGTGTATTTTTCAAGAATACTGGCGAATTTATATAGAACGTTTTAGTGGCTGATTGGTTTGATTTGGTTTGGTTCTTCAACTGTTATGGGCTCGGTAATTGTTTCTTTCTGTGCTATAATTTGTGTGGGGTAAAGGTACCATTTTTTGTAAGGGTAGCGAGGTGAACTATACTCCTATTGCCACTTGAAAATACCAAACAATTTCACGATCTTTCAGTTTGTCAGGATAGAAAATTAATACGGCTGTTTTACTCTCCTCTTATTCTTGAAACGTATTTTGAAGTTCATCATGATGAAGTCGTGATCGCAATCAACATCAGCTCTAGAATTGCTCCGTTTTAGCCCTAATGATGCCAGAACTCTGCCATTTATTCACAAAGATGTAGTCTGTCTAGCTATGGATGTGACCATTAGTGGAATGCCACATCCATTGTGAACGTTGAATGTTTAATGAGAGTGTTGGCAAGAACAAAGTAATTATTGCTGGCAAATTCGAGCAATCATAGTCCTCACATGGCACTGGTCTCATTACAACAGCAGCTGTAGAATTTTTCCATTCTTCTTGGGTATCTGCAGCAACCTTGGTATTTGAGTCACCTTAAACAATGAGGATATATCTCTTGTCAAACTTAGTGATGACCGTTTGGAGCTTAGAGTAGAATCCTTTGCTCATTATAGTCTGATGTGGGAGCATACATTTGCTGTACTGTGGTGTTGTATAGTTTATGCTGATATTAATAACAGGCGCGTGGTTATAATTATATTTGAAAGCAAAGCAGCTTACCGCATTCGTCATGTCCGTGTAACCTAAAATCCCCATTCATTCTACGTGTTTCTCTTTTTTTCTCCGCTGTAATATAGGACAAGCGCTTCCTATTGTAATTTTTAATTGTTCTCCCATAATTTGAGAAGGCTGAGAACGAGTCAGGAATGTCTGTCTATTTCATTTTCAGTTTCCAGCCTACCTGTGTTTCGAACATTTCAGATGACAAATAGATTTTTTTTCTCACACATAATCTATGATTTTTCCCAAGTGTCATAACTGTTCACGTCCTCCCTGTGGAGATAAACGGATGACAAGGTTGTTGTTAGCCCGGGCTGTGACCAGTCCAGTTTGATCTTTGTACTTTACACTCTCATGTGTCTCCTGGGCAGAAAAGGTCAAACGTGGTGGAACGTATTCCCTTCAACGTCGATTTTCTGCTTTCAATTTCTCCTGACATGTCGCAGGTAGTGCAGGGTTTACATAGTTACCAGAAGCAGTGAGAACACCGTGCCTCACTTCTATACAGCTGCTAACACAGTCAAGAATTCATCGCGCACTAACTGGCGTGATGTGGTTTCAGTTGCCTGTATTTTGACTAATTCACTGACAGTCACTAAATCGTGTAAGCTCTACTTACCACTTTTTGCTTATATTTAAAGTTTTGCTGTTTGATAGGGAAATTTGTGACCTAAACACTTTTAGTATTCTGTCCTCTTGTTCTTGCCTACGTAGCTGTGTGACGACTGTCCATTGGTAAAGACACGGATGAAGAGCAGAGTTCAGTGGTAACACGTACACAACCATAACGTCACGAATCATATTCAACCCAGTGATACCAGCTGAATCTACCAACCCAATTGGACCAAGAGGCAGCCAGCAAAAAGCGTTTGTGATGACTATTTTCCAGTGAGGTGAACTGAGGAATACACTGATCTCTGGGCAGAACTCAGCGCTATTCTGTATTCTGGAGTTCGTCTGTAGATGACAACAAGAAGACTTGTGCTCACTGAGGTCAGAATGAAATTGATGACCAGAACAACTGTGATCCACTTGAATCCTCGGTTGGTGTCGTGACAATGAAACAGAGCTAGACGACACAGACCAGACTGACCACGCAGGCCCCAGTGTGATAAACCAGGAAGAAACGGTATCACTGACAACACGATTCCTGAACACCACGCTGCACAACAAGCTATGGTTGCTGAACGTTTACTGGCCCTCCTGGATTCACTGGGACGACACAGGATGATGATATGGTCCACACTGATCAGCAAGGGGATGAGAACTGACACCTTGCTGTACACTAAGGACAGAAAGCCACTCACCTTGCAGGTCACACTGCTGGTCCATTCTTTTTCTAGTTGGATGTAGTTTCCATGCAACACTGTATCTGCTATGGCAGTAATGCAGACGTGACAGCCCATACACAGATTTACTAACTGTAAATGGAAAACGCTAACGGAAAAAACGGCTTCCAAACACATTCTTGACCCTCAAAGACACAACAAAACAAAGCAAATGTCCCATAATAGCAGAAGTGCCAACAAGCCAAATAAATACCTGATTCACCTGTGTTGGTATCAACATTTCACAGGACTGGAATACTGGTTGAGGTGCTGCACATTTATTCCGCTTGATTCCTGAGGAAGAATGCTCGTACAACACAATCTGTAGTTCGAGGAAAGGATGATTTTAAAAGTGGTGTTCCAGAGAAAATATCCTGCGGGAAGCTGTTCACGGGATTTCCCCTCATGTCCAGTTCAGTTAGTCTTGGTGCATTTCTAAAACCCATTGACCCAATCCCCTCAATCGCAGAGAAGGAATGTTTAAATATTCCACATTTGGGAGATATATTGACAAAATATTTCTATAAACACTGAAAAATGTCTCCGATATATCCACTCGTTGAAGTGAGAACTGAACATACTTCGGTAGGCTGTTAGTCATTTTGACTAGAGGGTTGTTTTCCACGTACAGAGTTCTTAAATTTGGCAACACAAGAAAATTTGCGATGTTGAGAAACCTTATTCGATTATTGGAAATATCTATGAACTGTAGATTGGTAAGATATATCACAGAAATATTGAACAGGGAACAAGCAGCCATACTCAGACGAACGAGATACCCATTGTGGACGACATCATGCAGCACCATTCCTGAACCCTGGGCGTCCAGGGAGCGTAGTTCAGGGAACAGACTGGCAGCAAAAGGTTTTCTACACAGAAACAGGTGACCTTGGCACAGGCAGTGTTCAGGACAGGTCCTGTCACACATCAGTTCATCATCCTGCTGTGGGCACTGACCCCAGCCATCACACAGGTGATCCCTGTGCACACACCCCCCAGAAGCTCGACAATGGTAAAAACCAGGACAGATTGGTATTTCACAGGCTTGTTCATCTTCCCCATAAACACAATCAGAAAACCCGTTGCATCTGGTGTAGACAGGGAGACAGTACAGCCACTGGCTTATACAACGGTAATGACTGTCTGGACAGACTGCGTCAGCTGCCATCACCTGCTGAGTGAAGTAACCAGAGCCATCTAAATTGATGTACAGTGATTCTTCGTTCCGTCCATAGTAGGTTGGATAATGCATTGCCGTGTTAGCAGGACAGCTGGCCTCATCAGAACTGTCCACACAGTCAGAGTGTTCGTTACAGTGTTGACTGTCTAACATAGACTGGCCGTTCACACACCCAAATCCGTTACGTGAGGGGTGGACACAGAATGACTCATCACTTTCATCTGGACAATGCTGTCTAAAGTCACATACCAGGGTGTAATGCACTGATGTGATGCCATCGTCACATCTAAACATTGTGTCTGTGCACATGAATCCTCTGAAAGAAAACGCTGTCACGTTGTGCTCATGACTTTCTGTCAACATCGTGTCGTCCTGTGGAACCATGACTCTTCTGCAGTGACTGTCAGCGTCACACAACAGGAAGAGGTGGGTCAGGTGGCTGCCTGGACAAATCCATAACAACTGCAGTGTGATTCTGTAGGTAGGTGGAGGCGCCGGGGAATGAGCCAGCGAGACAGGAAGAGGGACAATATTGGGGAGTAGTGATGGTAGTTCACACACAGCTGAATTAATCCTAAAATCTAATACAGTGAGGGACAGTTTCATGTTATATAAATACATTGATTTGTCAACTTTTGAAGGACAATATTCATGCACTGAGTGCAAGTGATCAATGCCATAGATAAGAGTGTGGTCCGACCAAACAAGAAATCTACTGTATATAAAGGGCAATAATCTGCTTCCTGACCAGCCACCGTATGTTTGCCCTAAACAGAATATTATTTATAAAAATACGTGTCAGATCACCCTTCTCCTGACATGTTTTTATTGAAGCTAGCCTTCCTCCCCTCATCTTGCACTGATAACTGAACATTTTATAAGGAATAATGATATCTAGGTCGACAAACAGAAAACATTTGTTTCGTGAAGCCACCAGACCCTGGCAGCCAGGACCACTGAAGGGACAGTGTTCTGTTTCATCACGTCCATCTTCACACTCTGGCTTTAGGTTACAGTGCATGTGATCTTGAAATGTGGAGTAATGATCCACAGAACAGTTGTATAAACTGCTGGGCAGCCTTTGGGGTTGATGATGCAAAGAGACAGAGGAGAAATATAGTCTACAATAAGAGCCCCTTGAAGAAGGGCGGTGAACGTAAATTTGAACATGTGAGGTAGCCAAAACAAACACTGGTAAGGATCTATTGATGAGTACTTTTTCTTGAGACTGATGTTGTGTCTTTGGCTTTCTATAAGCAAATGTCATATGCGTTTTTGAAATCGCTCTGTTTCCCAATGCCTGCTGAATACTGATGAGGACAACACACGTTGTTGGCACCGCCAGTGTTGTTCTGTACACAGCACTGGGGCGGAACAACAGTACGGGCAGTATCACAAATCCAGAATACTCCTGAAGAGAAATCATAGCATAACTATGGTTTTGAACTGCCTGGATACTGATGTTTATTTGGGGATTATTTATGTATTTTACTAACATGACATTTTTACCCGACTCAACGAACACGTCTTTAATTGAATGTACTCTGCTTTCTATATGAAAAAGTCTAGATCCAGACTCAATACTCATCTTCCAGTGCCAGGAACTACACCCGTATGCTAACCGCTCGACACGGGCAAGCACAATGCTGCCATGAGGTATTTGAATGTGCAACTTACAGAAAGATGAGGCATCCTCACACACCCCGTACACCAGTCCCCGGTGGGCTGTAAACGGTGGTAAATTGTTCTCACAGTCTGACACATTGACCTGCAGGAACGTGGGATGTGTACTATTCTGATTCAGGAGATGTTCAACTCCTGGGCAGATGGCGCTAATGTTCTTCTCATCAGAGGGGATTCTGTCCCTTATGTTGTACTGGTTCTTTTGATCTGTAGTGAGCAGAGTACAACCAGCAACGTATGCACGAATAATGTTAACCATCCTAGCTGTACAGATCTTCCTGTACAGTTTCTTAATCTCTGCTTCGTAATCTGACATATGAGTGAAACATATTAGCCATAATGCTTATGTACCTTTTTCTCTCAAATGGCCTCAAATGTGTTTCATAAATTGATATATGAATCAAAATTGAAAAACAAAAAAATCACTCTGTCGCCAAAGGAAAGAACAAATAAATGACAAAAGGAACCCTACGAGTTTCACCCTCAACAGACAATCACGTTTGTCAATCAAATTCAGCGCATTAAAAAAAAAGTTTCAATTTACGTCTGCGGTGAACTCACTTTAAAATCGATGAATGAATGGCTAATACTAAGCATACTGACTGTATAGCTCCTGTTACAATTCTTGACTTTTCCTTTGAACGTTGACATGTAAATGAGTAACATCAACCACACTGATTGTACAACTTTCTTTCCGATTAAATTTCTTACCTTTTTTATTTTGAAATCTGACCTGTATTTAATCTTAACCACACTGATTTCACAGCCTTTTTCAGTTAAACGTCTTAACGTGTGCTCTTTAACCTGACGTATGTCTAATATTAAGCATACTGATTTTACAGCCTTTTTCTATTAAATTTCTTAATATGTGCTTTGTATGTTGACGTTATATAATGTTCACCATACTGATTTCCCCAAAGTTGGAGTATGGCTACCTTAGTAGCGGGATAAAAACAACAACAACAAAAACAAACTAAAAAAAAAAACGGCCATGAACTTACAACTGCACTCCTTTTGTTAAGTAGATAGAATTAATCCTAACCTGTCAGTACAGGCAGTGTCCACAAGAGTATCGGCCTGCACACACAAAGGCAATACTGATGGGATGTCACAGCCTTTTCTGTTAAATTTCTTAACCAGGTGCTTTCCAAGCTGTGTCACACTGGTTTCAGTTTCAGTTTCTTCAAGGGAGATTCACTGCGTGTGGATTAGTCCATATGCGTTACACCTCATCTGTTACCACACTGCACACGACGCAGAGCTGAGGAATAATGGAGCTGATGATTAAGATGAGAGAATGCAGGATGAGGGCCTCATGACTATGACTTAGCAGACATGTTATCTGTGCATGAGGCAAATGACCTTATCAGACCTTGGTACATACATAACATTGCAAATAGGGTGAGCTGATATCCATGAAAAAACATCGCTTGCCGGAACGCAGCAAGAGTGGCAGTCAGGTGCAGGCGCCTTTGGAAACCCTGTCTAGATCCATATAGACATCTGCAACTGACCCAGTCACAGCTGTTCAGAGCGAGTTATTTAGTGTTGAGAAGCAGGGAGTTAACACCTTTCGAAGCAGTTGCAGAGGCAAAGCCGTGAGTGCAGGTCAGTGAAAGGGGTGTTTTTTCTGCAGTCTGCTCCCTTCCAGCCGGTATCTCACTATACTCGGCAAATCGCATGTCAGCTGTGCACAGCGGGTCTGGCATCAATGTGTTCAGCATTGCTGAGTGGCCATTACAAATGGGGTTGTCAGTTTGATCATTAGTGGTTGTCGTGAAGAATGTTACATGTGGGCACTCCTGAGACTACAGAATTGACGAATTCCAGACAATTCCTTTAATATTTACCTCGACTAGTTTTTTTTCCCCACAGATAACGAAGGCATGGCATGGGAAATTGTTTGCAAGTGGTCACGCAATATTGTTGTTAGCAATGGAGTCCCGGAGGACAATGCTTCAAGCACCAAGCAGCGCCTGGTGTGCACCACACAACATTGAAATAATGGCAATGCACACACAAAATCTTCAAAAATAATTCACGTCAGCGCTTTGTGGACAGTTGATTTTCCCTACTTAAGTAGTACACAAGTTTGAGACATGCCTCTGCTCAGATAACAGCAATAAAAAAAAATGTCCAATCAGAAACGTTTAAAGCTTGGTGTTTTTTTCCCGATATGTGTAATGTAACTGACAATGCCAGTTTCATTTAGCTAACTTCGGCAGCCACAAGCTGCCTGAAGCTTTGCATCAAACTAGTAAGTGGTTTGGTTGCAAACAATTCTAACCCTGTATTGCTTCTGTAATAAAGAACAAAATCAAACAGTCTATTGATTCTTTTTCATCTTACACACACACACACACACACACACACACACACACACACACACACACACACACACACACACACACATACACACACACACACACACACACACACACACATGCATGCGCGCGCGCGCGCGCGCAGAGACACTCACACACACGCACACACACACACACACACACACACACACACACACACACACACACACACACACACACACACACACACACACACACACACACACACACACATACTATAAATGGGTATACACACTGGGTACAACTATTTGCTGCAAAAAAACACACACAAAAACTGTGTGTGTGTGTTGTGTGTGTGTGTGTGTGTGTGTGGTGTGTGTGTTTGGTGTGTGGTGTGTGTGTGTGTTGTGTGTGTACATGCTAATGCATTCATGCATTTTCAAAAGATTGTAGGTGGTGTGTAAGCAGTGGGCACAGGAAAATTAAGTGATATAGCATCCTTCCAAGCAAACCGGCTGACCTTTGGAACATACATAGTGCCCTGGTCTGTCAGGACACAGCAGTATGAGCTGTATAGGTGACACGTATGCAGCTCACATGCGCATCCTTGTCCCACTGAGAAAGAGTAGTGAACCAGGGGCATGTAAACATTTCGCCGGATGACCCAGTGCTCGATCCACACAAAGACCTTGTTTTTCAGTATCAGATAACACAGGAACGTACGAGGGCCAGCTGAACAGCTATTCCGTGTAAGAAGGGCATGAGGGAATGAAAGGTGGGTGTATGTCAATAAAGGATAGATAAGTCTCGGTTTCATCATGGAAGTGCCACTGCGTGCAAACTATTCCATATGCACTGTGCCACACCTGCTAATTTTCAAGACAAACCTACATACTATTTAAAGCTGATGGGAAACAGAATGATACACTAGATGCAAGAATTGAAGAAGATGGTCTCGTGGCTTTGACTTAGATGTCAGACATGTGCATTTTCCGGATGCACTGATGAGACTTTTAGTACCTACCTAACGTTGTCTGTGCCTTTATTTCATTGTATGTGTTTGTGGCGAGTGTACACATGTGCATGTATGTGCCCGCACGCGCGCGCATGTGTGTGTGTGTGTGTGTGTGTGTGTGTGTGTGTGTGTGTGTGTGTGTGTGTGTGTGTGTGTGTGTGTGTGTGTGTGTGTGTGTGTGTGTGTGTGTGTGTGTGTGTGTGTGTGTGTGTGCGCGCTACCAAGACTGAGCTATGATTAATAAAAATAAAAGAACATGTACACCCTTATATATGAAGATCCAGAGTAAATGAGAATGAAAATTACTTGGAATCAACAAACAAGAACACAAAAGGTAAATTTCGATCTGAATAAAGTAACTTTCAAAATATAATGAGTGCAGGCAGAGGTCAAGCAAGAAAACAAATTTAAATTTAAAGTTTAACTGTGGACAGAGTTACAAAATCAAAACTGATGGCATAAATCCTGCATACAAATATAAATTAATGACCTTTCCAACCACACTGTTCACACATGCACAAGCAGCAGGATTTCAAAGTAACTCAGACCACTCCCCACACACCGACACCTCACCGTGACCCCTTGGACCAGTTAGACGGGACACTGGAACGTTCGGGTACCTGGCCATCGTTCAGCTCACACATAACTGTGACAGAACTCACAGTCGCAAATCAGGGTATTTGTCCCAGAGGACTCTTACCACGGGTCAAGAACGGTCACAACACAATTGGTGTGACTCAAAGAAGACAAAACGTAAGCCAAAAAGAATATACAGCCGATGTTGGGCACTCATGAAAATCTCCACTGTTGGCTCTGTCCTTAATAATCAGAAAGTTGATGCTGCCCTCGTTATGTAAGTAAGAGAGCAAGAACAAGATGTATTATATCTGTTGTAACATCTCCATCTTCAGTATCGCAAGAAGAGGCCACAACATGGCGGGTTCCATTCCAGTTATGATAGTTTTAGATTTAGAAGCAAGCCATAGACTTTTAACATTAGTATTCTCCATTCAGGTTTACGTAAGGCTTCATATTAAACTCAACTAGTTTACGCAGTATTGTATGAATAATAAAGATGACGGGTATGCATAGTTCGCCAGGCCCAATTCATCCACCCAGTACTCCAGTGATGCCTCCTTTCTGCACTAACAAACCTGTGAAGTTTTTAGCTTACTCTGCTGTCATCACAGATTAATTTGTTGAGGTCTGTAGGTAAAAGAACAAACACTTCGTTCTCGATTCGAAACATTCCTGTCTCAGTTTCCATGATAAATCATGTGTGGTGCTGGACCTGTCAAACGTTTCCACTCGCAGATCTCAACATCTCATGGAGAAAGATGTAACCTGACACAACGTGTCGTCGTCTTCACGTTCGTCCCTGTGAGTCTGGACACGATTTGACCAGAACAGTTTCTCTTTAGTACAGTCCTATACACACAGCAGTGCCCTGCAGCAATGTTGTGAGAAGTGATACACAAGACAGACACACGCAGTGACTGCAGTGCAAATGCATATCTAGTAACGACATGAGCATGCTGAAGGATAGAATGAACAGTTGCATCCCATAGAGCTTATATCATGGTAGGCTCCTCTAGTTAACAGCATGCTACCTTATGAAGTGGTCTCAAAACAACTGTATAGAAAGAGGTCTAATTTCACGAAAGCCCTGATATGGCTCTTTGTGGTCAGCTAGGCTATAAGCAACATCACCTTATCTTCAGGAAAGTCACGGGCTTTTGTTTAGTCACACTGTTGTCAGGCGGAAAAAAAGACTTTACATGGAATTCAGCAGGTGTGTGTGTGTGTGTGTGTGTGTGTGTGTGTGTGTGTGTGTGTGTGTGTGTGTGTGTGTGTGTGTGTGTGTGTGTGTGTGTGTGTGTGTGTGTGTGTGTTTCTCCTCCAACGTCATTATATCCACATCAACAGACTGACAGAAGTGTAATCATGGAGAGAGAGAGAGAGAGAAGAGAGAGAGAGAGAGAAGAGAGAGAGAGAGAGAGAGAGAGAGAGAGAGAGAGAGAGAGAGAGAGAGAGAGAGAGAGAGAGAGAGAGAGAGAGAGAGAGAAGAGAGTCAGACAGACAGACAGACAGACAGACAGAGACAGAGAGAGAGAAATAGAGAACGGATCTAATGTTTATAGCCTAGCCGACCGCAAAGTGCCATGTCAGGGCTGTCACCGCATTCTTGGACACCAGAAAGGTAATGTCAAATAAAGCCAGCCATTGGCCCTTTCTTGAAACAGCATGTCTCTGCATTAGCGAAAAGGTATGAATGACACCTTCCAGCAGAGCAGAGGTTTCCATTTCACCAGCTAAAGTCATGCACTTCTGGGTTTTATATCTGCACTGACCATTGGCTGGAAAGAACTTCTGATACCCAGAGCTGTACTTCGATCAGAACATCTCCACGTTTGTTATCAACATATCCCTGATGAAATGATACTTTAACAAGTTTGAAGCAACTTAAGCTCAAAGCTCATATTCTGTATCTGGTCCTTGTGTCTATACTTTAATGAATTTACTCTGCCATAAGATTAAATTGGTAGTAACTGATATATGTATTTAGCGTTGGATACCCAGTTGATTTCCTCACAGGTTTAAGGCATTACAAACCTGTCCATCGTATGGTGAAATCGTTTCCATGCATATTTCAAGACACAACTACAAGCCACTGTCCTTTTTTAGATTTACCTTCTGGACACACTCTTTTCTCAGAGTAAGTCATGTGGCACACAGTTGTAAGATTAAAAGTGCATTTTGCCATAGAGTAGTTGTTGTCCATCCTGTCATGTGGATAAACGATGATCAAGTCATAGTAGAGCCAGCTCGACCTGTTATGTTGATAAACGATGATCAAGTCATAGTAGAGCCAGCTCGACCTGTCATGTTGATGAACGATGATCAAGTCGTACTACAGCCAGCGTGTCCGGTCATGCCGATAATCGAGAGATTAAATCGTAGTACTGCCAGTTCGTCAGAAGTCAGTGTTTGCATATTGTTGTGTTCCTATAATGTGCAGCCTTTTGTACAAGCGTTTTATGATGGGACTGACAACAGAACAGTACATCTGTACCATACGCATCTTTGAATGCCAAACCATCCTCTGACTTTCTGCTACAACCCAGCGTTTGCATCACCTCAGCAGGCCAGATACGTTGTCATTCCATCATTGATTTTTGCCTGCAGAACGCATATTCTTTCTTTTGCTTGCAACCTTGCACCTCGCAGCAACCACCAGCCAGCCACCTGCCCACCCCAACATTTCTACAACAGTCTCTCCTGTGTTCTCCTAGATACGTTCTTTTCTAACTTCAAAACAAAAACACAACAACAACAAACAAACAAGCAAACACATAAATAAAAGTTTATTCTGCTTTTCTCTGTTGCTCCAGAGAACTGCACGGTGATAAATCATAAGTAAACAGAACGCACAGTACTGTTCTCCTCAATGATTTTATGTAAACGATATATATATATATATATATATATATATATATATATATATATATATATATATATATATATATATATATATATATAAAATCAGAGTTAAGCCACTCAGAACGCTAAAAGTGCTCAACCATGTAGGGAGCGACATACCAGTTTAAAATAGAATTAAAAAAAAAAAAAGAATAAAAAAAAAATTAAATTTTTTTATTTAAATTCTATTTAAACTGTATATATATATATATATATATATATATATATATATATATATATATATATATATATATATATATATATATATATATATATATATATATATATATATATATGTGTGTGTGTGTGTGTGTGTGTGTGTGTGTGTGTGTGTGTGTGTGTGTGTGTGTGTGTGGTGTGCGTGTGTGTGTGTGTGCGTGCGTGTGTGTGTGTGCGTGTGCTCTCTCTCTCTCTCTCTCTCTCCTCGTGTGTCTCTGCTCTCTCTCTGTCTCTTGTCTGTCTGCTCTCTCTCTCCTCTCTCTCTCTCTTCTCTCTCTCTCTCTCTCTCTCTCTCTTCTTCATAACATATTAAAATGCATGACATCGAAGGCATATAATGAATACAAGTTTGAAACATTGACAGAATATCAATTTAATTTTTTTTAATATAAAATTGATCTTGAAGCTTGATAGCTCAGTTAAGGTTCTGAAATCATCAAGTAGATACATTATTTGTATAGAAATGTATGTGAGTGGGAGAAGGGGAGGGAGAAGGGCATTCATGTGTGGTGCAAGTTGATGGGAGATCGGCCAGGTCAGATTGCGTAAGTGCAGTGAATGGTTGTTGTGTCAGAATAATTATGTGCCATGACAAAGACAAGAAACCCAAACGAACGATGGTTGTGGGAATAATTCCTTAATTTTGTTTAGTTGTGCAGGCCGAGTTTGCAGTGTTGTTGTTGTTTTTCTTTGTGCATGGATAGAAATGGCAGTGTACCCCCTCGACATAAAGGCTATTAACCAATGTGAATAAAAGATCTCCTCTCTCTCTCTCTCTCTCTCTCTCTCTCTCTTCTCTCTCTCTCTCTTCTCTCTCTCACTCTCTCTCCCTCTCTCTCTCTCTCTCTCTCTCTCTTCTTTATTATAAGGCAAGGCCTCTGGTCTTCATAAGTAAGAACAGCAAACAGATTTGGGGAGTGGGGAGGGTGGTAAGCAGGTTTCTGGAAAAAGAAAAGAAAACGGGGTTTGTAAAGATATAGCATATAACCAGCGGTGTGTACATTTCCCAAGACTGCTTAATGACACGAAGATCGGGACAAGTTATATCTCATTACATAATTAAGCACTGTCAGAGACATCAATTTCTAGTGGCGAACTTAATGCCATTTCTTACCAGGAGATTTATGACGCTATACTAAAATTTAAAATGGATAAAGTCCGTGAGCCTTACATCATTTCAGGTGAAATGTTAGATTTAGCTAACAGCGCAGCTATAAACTTTCTACTGGACACTATTTAACATTCTGTTTGACCAAGGTATGCACCTGGAGCAATGGGCCAAAGCAATCATTTGGTCTACTTTCGGGAAAGGGGAAATAACATTCGCCAACAATCACAGGTGTGTTTCTTTATCAAATTTAGTGGGTGAATATTATATTCTGAACTGAACAGTAGTAGTTAATTTGATTGAACTCAAGGTGAAGCATAAAAGAAGATAACTTGAGCAGCACCCAGAATTCAACAAGAAGGATGCATACTACCTGCTGCCCAGATCGGACCAAGTGAGCATTGTAAGACTGAAGACAGGGCACTCCAGACTGATACATCACGCTCACAAAATTCCACATTGGCGGGTCTTCAAGTATCCCATGCAGTACAGCCCCAATGATAGTGAAACACTTCCTGCAGGACTGTCCCACAAACAAAAGCTAAGGCCTGCCAACACACTGATGAGGGAAAGCCTTCGTGAGTGCCTCTGGGGTTCCTGTGTACTTGAATGAGGAAAAGAATTTGATTGCATAAAACGACAAACTGACAAAGTCACAGGATGGATTAAGACGTGGGTACTCCATACGGGATAACATTTTTACACTTAATGCCGTGGTTGAAAAAGAAAGCTGTTTCAAAGAAAGGAGGTCAACTTTATGTTCGATTTATTTTCGATCTGAGTAAGGCTTTTAATTTAGTTCAGCATGAACACTTGTTGAACGTTATGAATTAAAATGGGCTACAATGATGCAAAATGTCAATTGCTTGCATATTTCAAGTTAAGTTATCCGACCTGAAGACAGATTCACATGGCTACAAACCAGCATCAACAGGGTGGCACGAAACGAGATGCTGGGTGTGGACAATTTCTAACGTTTACCTAACTGAAGGTTTGACTCTCTCGATTAAGGGTCAGCCTTTTCTCAGCTTTAATGAGGGGATGGTGAATGGTTACCTATCAGAGTCACCTGGTGAAACGCTGATGTGGTGGCTTGCTAAAGGTTATCCTTCTAGAAATCAGATTCACCTGAAATCGAACTACTTTTATATCTACAATAGAATCCTAGCACATATGCCTATCCAGACTAAATCACACAGGTCTCTGGTCCTTATTTATCATTGAACTGGTAAGTAAAGCACAGTGACGACGTCGTTGAGATCCGTTGTGCCAGGGGACCCTGAAGCCGATGAACGTCCTCTTGATCTCTTTATTAGATTTCGTGTCTTTGAATTTGTTTTTTCATTTGTATCTAGTTGTCAGAGCATCGATTTTCAGACACGTTTCAAGGTGTGCATACATATACGTCAGTCAGTCTAACAGCATTCTTTTCATTATGGTGCTTCAGCAACCCTTAACACTTGATATTCACACTGCTTGATCAAACCAGTATAAAGTCATTCAAGAGTACAGTCTGCTTGCACACACACACACACACACACACACACACACACACACACACACACACACACACACACACACACACACACACACACAACACACACACACACACACACACAACACACACACGCACGCACGCACGCACGCACGCACGCACGCACACACACACGCACACACACACCTGAGATGGGTGTACCAGCCTAGTGTTTCGTTTCCATGTTGACACTGACAATCAAAAGAATTTTCAATACCATTTCTTAGAAGAATAAAAAAAAAGGATAGTGGGAGAGGCACAACAGCTAGTGTGACTGTTCATGGCTGATATTTTACCAGCCAGGTCACGGAACCAACGAAACACCTATGCTGGGAAGGCAAGCAGCCCAACTTCATTTACTTTGTTCGAATTGCCTGATCCATCACAGGGCCCCCTATGCTCACAACAAGAACCATATCCTAAAAGCACTCTAAACAGAGCATTTCGCGTTTATTTTGGCACTTCTGTCGATTCATCACAAATGAGTGTTGTGTAATTAATGCACAGAGGACAGAATCCACTACAAAGAAAGGATATTTCAAACGAAAATACCATTTCTCTCATCAAACACAATAATGCACTCTCCCCCAACTGATGAGTGAATGCCTACCATTGTATCATCTGGTTTAACTGCATTCAGTGAGACTCAGGTGACTGCCTCTGTCTGCACTGTCCCTGGACACTGTGAGAGAGAAGCATGTGGGAGATCAGTTCAGTTCAGTAGTTTATTTAACGTCTTTTCATCGCAAGATGATCTTAGACCTTTAAACTGCAATGTGCATTCCATTGTACTACCAGCACCCCCCCCCCACCCCCCAAAAAGAACCCAAAAAAAACCAACAACACTATTAACACACACACACACATCTCAAATGGCTTTTTTCACAATAGTTTTGCAAACTGGGGACTGAGCAATAACCAAAGCAACACAAAAAAGCAAGGGTTATTTACCACACTATCAACATGGTCAGAATTATTTATAATAGTATTCTTCGCCTTATAAGCTGGGGTTAGTATAGGGCATTCAAATAAAAGATGACGAATTTAGATATTCTCCTGAACATATACACGCTATACCTCGTGAATATTTTGTATTCCATGTATTTAACCGTAATTTATGAATTAATCTGGCTAGATACCTTGGACATGATGGCAGAACGAATAATTTCTCATTAAGATGTTTCTTCCACATGTTCGTTTCCAATCGCTGGATCAATTCATGCGGAGAAAAATTTAAGACTTTGTTGAAGGGTGTTTCAAAAATTGTACAAGCTCCCTGTTTTGCCAATTTGTCTGCTAATTCATTCCCTTTTAAGCCACAATGTGAAGTTACCCAGCAAAAATCAACTGCTATACCTCGGGAAAGTAAACAATGTAATAGATGCTTAATTTCAAAAAGAATATCAGTTCTAATTTTAGAGTTCCAGTGCTTTAATGATTGTAAAACTGATTTTGAATCAACACAAAATAGCACACTATAAAATGATACTGGCGTGTCATATAAGATATAATTCAGAGCTTTCATAATTGCATATAGCTCTGATGTATAAATGGAAAATTCTCTGCCTAGATAGAAAGACTTTTGCACATTTAAGGATGGTATAGTGAATCCAGCAAAACTGTCAGACGTTTCCATTATCGAACCATCTGTAAATATGTTAAAATGATTTGGATAAGTCTTTTCGAGATGTTCTCGAACTTCATTTACTAGAATATTTACATTGTCATCTTTCTTCAAAGTAGTATATTCATCATCAATTTTTGCGTTGAGATGCTCCCAAGGGGGCATTTGAGGAAAAATGGGAACCTCCGAAATTGCATCAATATCAATACTACATTCTGACATACGCTCACAAGTGAAATTTCTAATTGGCTCTATGTATGATATTTTTTAAACCTTTTGGGATATTCCTTGCTTGAATCCATAAGAATTTCGTCAGTAGCAGAGTTTTGTTTACAGATAGGCCGCTTACAAGGTATTTGGACACATCCAACGTTCGTTGTTCATTACGAGGTAAAATGTTTGTCTCCTTATAGCATTTCACTGTGTTTGTGTGCACTGGAACACCCAAAGCTGATTTTAAAGCTTTACTATCTAAGCTTTGCAGTTTCTGTAAGAGGTAGTTAGATGCACAGAAGTATACTTCCTGTCCATATATTAATTTTGATCGGACTAACGATGTATATAAATGTACAAGTGCAGTACAGTCTTGACCCCATGGTTGACAACATATAATTTTGAGCAAATTTAATCTTTTTCTAGCTTTATCTATCAAATTTCCAATATGCTTTTTCCAGTTCAGCTTCGGTGTTAAAAACACTCCTAAGAATTTGACTGTTTGCTTATATTGTAGAACATTGTCATTGGGCAGAGCTTTTGGGTTTTCACCATTATTAAAAAGCATTAAACACGTTTTCTCACCAGATAATTCAAGATCGTTCTCTTTCATGTAAGCAGACAATCTGTCCAATTCTCCTTGATACATTGTCTGTACAAATGTTACTGCCCTTTTATTCGAGTGTTTCCTTAATGAAGTATTAATCCAAATGGCAATATCATCTGCATACTGTACTACATTGGTGGATTTTGACAATGCCTTTGGGAGATCATGTATAAGGATCGTAAATAATAAAGGTGCAATAACAGATCCCTGAGGAATGCCCATATCTATTTTCCTGAATGATGAATATATTTTTCCAATTCGTGTACATACATTTCTTTCTTCTAGAAAGTTTTTTTTATATAATCATACATATTCCCAGAAATACCAATATTTTTCAGTTTATACAATAATCGAGCATGCCAAACATGGTCATATGCTTTCTTTACATCAAAGAATGTAGCTAATGTACTTTTTCTGCGTGAAAATTGCTTTTTTATATGAGAAGTTAGTTTCACTAATTGATCAGTTGTGCAACGCCCTTTTCTGAATCCAGCTTGCTGGACTGGAATAATGTCATTTTTTCACAATAATATAATAAACGTGTTTGTACAACTTTTTCAAGAAGTTTACCAACATGGGATGTTAAAGCAATGGGTCTATAGCTATTTACAGATGTTCTCGTTTTACCTTCTTTTCTACCACTACTTCTAGTACTACCACTGAACTTTTCCAGATTGTAGGAATAGTGCCGTACGTCCAACATTTTGGAACAACGAATGTAGTAATATTTTCCACAAAGAAGGCAAGTGACGAAGAAGCTCGTAAGAAATACCATCTAGGCCCACTGCTGAATCATAAGATGTAATGGATTCTATCGCTTCAAGAAGTTCTGATGATTGTAATGGAGAATTTAAGTAGTTATTATTGTCTCAATAAAAGTTGTGTTATATGATGCAAAAAAATCTGCTAGGCATCCCAGTTGGCAAGTTTATAATTAAACTTTGGAATTTTGTCTTCGATGTCTGTTACAACATTATTTATGTCATCATCAAAGATTATAGTAATGGGGAGGTGATCACTTCCCAAACAATTTTCTCCTATAGACCAATTACAGTTTACCGCAATGCTAGGTGAAACTAACGATAAATCTCTCGCACTAGGTTTGTGAGTTGAAACATCTGGAATTCTTGTGATTTGACCATCATTTAATAAAACTAAAGAGGAGAACCCATATGCCGGTACACATCATAAACAACCTCCTGACGTGTGCATGGAATTTTGCTGGAGGCGTGCGTTTGCTGAAACTGGCTCTATGACGAACAACGCATGTCATACGCGCAGCTGTGGGAAGGAATGAGAGAAGGCTACCTCCGTGAAGGAGTGTGCATTGCTGTTAACTGATGGTCAGCTGATAGCGTAAGAGGTCCACACTCTTTTTTTCTTTGTCAGATTAAGCCAGTGCCTTTAGCTGATTTGTACCCTCTCACGTGTCAGATTCACCACTCAGAAGGTGTGATGTGTTGCGTGGATTAGAGGTTGTGTGAAGTGTACAGACCCAGGAAAAGTACCAAGCCATTACTGGGGAAAGTAGCATATAAGACCGGATTCATTCAGTGCGTTTCAAGGCAAAACTGGCGAGTTGGGAATTAAACAATCATCATGGTGAGAAAATGGGGCATGAAAAGAAAAGAAAAAAAAACTCTGCGATATTAACATACGTACTCTAAAAAGGGTTTGAAATAAAATAAAAATTTTGAAATTGCTAGAATCGCATAAAATCTAACAGGAGAAAAAAGACATAACGAGAAAAACCCCTCCCAATTCATCTGCGGCAAACTTTTTTGTTTCGCGAAAGCAACACCTATAACAAAAAGAAAGGGGACGAATTTTTTTTTGATGTGATTAGCATAATCTTTAATCAAATTACGATACTATCAAGTTTAAGCAATAAAAAAAAATGGGAACGATTTTCCTCTGTTAAAAATACTACTAAAACATTGAAACTTCCTCTTTCTTTGCAATCTTAAACAGTGGGGAAAGTTTTTCCCATTTGATATTTTGCCGCTACAACATATACATACATTCATATCCCCCCAAAGTCCAAGTTCCCTCACACAAACACAATACAACACACACCACACACCACCACACACACACACACACAACACCACACACACCACACCCCACACACACACACACACACAACACACAGGCTCCTTATTTTTTATAGGCCATAATTATCCACCATTATGCAGCCTGACCATGCATCATGCTTTACCAATACCCTGTCGAATGCAAGGTGTAAAAAGTTGCGAAAGGCCTTCATCCCCCCAAACCCAAAAAGACCAAACCAAAACCCCCCAACGCTGTCTTAAAGGGTTTGTTTGCTATTTTCCCTGCTCGAAAAGGGTCTAGAGTGGTTCATAGACTGGGAGTCTGCCTAGGATTGGGCTTTTGACACTTAAAAAGGGAAAAAAAAGTCCCTTTCCGAAATACAGAAAATTAAAAAGTCATTCTTACCCCTGGCAAACTAAACAAGCAATTGAGCTACTGTACAACACACAAAACCCACACACACACACAAAACACACACACAAAACACACCCCAACACACACATATAATATATAAAAAATTTTATAAAATTTTAAATTTTTAAATATAAATATTTTTAATATATAAAATTAATAAAATATAATATATTTTAAAAAATTAGATTTAAAAAGACCATCAAAGTCAAAAAAGGGCTAAACCCAAAAGGGGGAGCGACATAACAGTTAAAATTTGGTTTTTAAAAACGAAAAAAAACACCCTACAAACTTGTTTCGAGCAAGTGCTCCCCTCAGGTATATAATCTGGGACGCCCCATTTTATATAGATTAGGGTTGGGGTGTGAGCTCTGCACTTTGGGGCAGGGGCCTGAGTTTTTTCTTTTTGGGGGGGCGGTTCAGGGGGACGTGCCGGGATGGTGCATTGACAAAGATTTCCTTTTGTGCCTGCAATTATTAATCATTTCTCTTTAGAGTTGGGGGATGCAGAGGGATTTACTAATATCACCCCACTTTTCTGAGTACATAAGTTCATTTTTTAAAATGTTGTTGTATGGTGCTGCCTTTTCATAATTTTCCCTGTATGTTGTAATCTTTTTCTTATGTTTAAAATTTCCAAAAATATTTCTTGTTCTGTTTGGGTTTTTTTTATTTTTCATTTTTTAAGGGGCTGTTTATGGTTTTCTATCTGGTTTTAAAAAAGGGTTTTCCGGATCCCCAGTAGTTTCTTATCAGTGTCTGTTTTTTACCGAACTTGGGACACAATGTTGCTGGGAGACTTTGTTATTCAGAGGGCAGGTTTTTTTGCAATTTTCAAGATATCCTTTCATAAACCCCCTTTGTTGTATTTTTTTTGGTTTTGGGGGAAGAATCAGTTATGTTTTTTAAGGTTTGGGCATACACGGTACGTAATTGCGATGTTTTATTTAATATTTTAGAATACATTCTTTTGGAATGATGTTTTAAGGATTCGAAATTCTTTTTCCCAGTTTTGGGTTTTTATTCTTTCCCTCAATGGAGGGTTTTTTCCATAAAATTTTTCTTTTCCTGTTTTTCTTATTTTCTGTTTCAGTTTTTTAAAACTGGTTTATTTAATTTGTAGTTTTAGCCACTTTTTTTTCAGTCCTCTTGGTATTCGGCTGCTGAAAGCTAATTCTTTTCATTGCATGACAGTTTTGATAACTTTTGTTTATGCCCTTGGTATGAAGTTATCCAATGGTTTAAGAATTTAACAAACAAAAAATACATGTTCATTACTTTTTTACATAGTGGTTTCTATCCTTTAATCGATGAGAATCACTCACTAAAGCCTAAGATTCCCAACAAATTAAAAATATAAAGATTCTGAGATGAAATCATTCTCCACATAAGAAAGCCCTTCTCCATACCAAAATGAAAATTGGATTAAAAAAAAAAGCAGATTTTCCAGTTCGATGTCCGATGGGTCTTATGAGGGCTGAAACTTTTGAATAGTTGGGCTTTTCATGTTGTTCATATACGAAAGACTTTGGGAAACAGGGTTTGGGTTATAAGAGATGACGCCTTGCCGCATTAAACAATAAACCAAAAAAAACATTTAAAAAAAAAAAAAAGAAATTTGTAAAATTTTCAAAACTACAACCTAAAAGTCACAGGAAGCCAACAAAAAAAAAAGTAAATTATTTTGCATAACATTAAACCTTAAGGCCCACTACAAACCATACAAAAAAACCCAAAGACACACCTGTCACATAGACATCAAAAGTAACCATCCACCCTCTGTTTTAAAAACCATACCTAATGGCATAAACAAAAGATTATCTAAACTGTCATGCAATGAGAAAGAATTTAACAGTGCAGCAGCCGAATACCAAGAGGCGCTGAATAAAAGTGGCTACAACTACAAATTACAATATAACCCAGATAATAACATGAACAGCAATAAGAAAAACAGGAAAAGAAAAAGTATATGGTATAACCCTCCATATGAATGGAAGAATAAAAACCAACATAGGAAAAGAATTCCTCAGAATCCTTAAAACATCATTCCCAAAAGAACATGTACTATCTAAAATATTCAATAAAAACACCGTCAAGCTATCGTACTCGTGTATGCCCAACCTTAAAAACATAATTGATTCTTCCAACAAAACCAAAAACAATGCAACCAAAGAGGGTGACGAAAGGATATCTTGTAATTGCACAAAAAAGACCAGTGCCCTCTGAAAAACAAATGTCTCTACAGCAACATTGTGTACCAAGCTTCGGCAACAACAGACAGTCATAAAAAAACATACATAGGGATCACGGCAAACCATTTTAAAACCAGATATGCAAACCATAAACAGTCCTTCAAAAATGAAAAATATAAAAACCAAACAGAACTAAGTAAATATGTTTGGAATCTTAAACATAAGAAAATAGTTTACAACATATCATGGAAAATTATAAAAAGAGCAGCACCATACAACAACATTTCTAAAAAATGCAACTTATGTACTACAGAAAAGTGGCTGATATTATGTAAACCCCATCTAGCAACCCTGAACTCTAAAGTAGAAATGATTAATAATTGCAGCCACAAACGGAAATCTTTGTCAATGCACCATTCCCTGGCACTCCCCCCTTAACGCGCCCCCAAAAAAAAAAATCTACAGGCCACGTGCCACACGCGCAGAGCTCACACGCCCACACACTAATCTATATAACACTGGTGGCGTGCCCAGATTATACATACCCTGAGGAGAGCACTTGCTCGAAACAAGTTTGTAGTGTGTTTTTTTATTCCATTTTAAAATCCTATTTTAAACTGGAATATATATATATATATATTATATATATATATATATATATATATATATATATATATATAATATATATATATATATATATATACCAGTTTAAAATAGGATTTTAAAATGAAGAGATAAAACCTACAAGCTTGTTTCAAGCTAAAACGCTCTCCTCAGGGTATACAATCTGTGCACGCCACCGGTGTTATATATTGTGGTGTGTGGGCGTGTGAGTTCTGTGCGAGTTGCACGTGCCTGCCGGTTTTTTCTTTTTTGGGGCGCGTTCAGGGGACGTGTTTACGAATGGTGCATTGACAAAGATTTCCATTTATGCCTGCAATTGTTTATCATTTCTACTTTAGAGTTCAGGATGCTAGGTGGGGTTTACATAATATCAGCCACTTTTCTGTAGTACATAAGTTGCATTTTTTAGAAATGTTGTTGTATGGTGTTGCTCTTTTATAATTTTCCATGATATGTTTGTAATCTATTTTCTTATTTTTTCAGCTTCCAAATATATTTACTAATTCTGTTTGGTGTTTATAATTTTCATTTTTGAAAGACTGTTTATGGTTTGCATATCTGGTTTTAAAGCGGTTTGCCGTGATTTCCTATGTATGTTTCTTTATCACTGTCTGTTGTTACCGTAGCTTGGTACACAATATTGTTGTAGAGACATTTATATTACAGAGGGCACTGGTCTTTTTTGTGCAATTACAAGATATCCTTTCATCACCCTCTTTGGTTGCGTTGTTTTTGGTTTTATGAAGAATCAATTATATTTTTAAGGTTGGGCATACACGAGTATGATAGCTTGACGGTATTTTTGTTGAATATTTTAGATAGTACCTGTTCTTTTGGAATGAATGTTTTGAAGGATTCTGAGGAATTCTTTTCCTACGTTAGTTTTTGTTCTTCATCATATGGAGGGTTATACCATATAATCTTTCTTTTCCTGTTTTCCTGTTGGCTGTTCATGTTGTTATCTGGGTTGTATTGTAATTTGTAGTGTAGCCACTTTTTTCAGCGCCTCTTGATATTCAGCTGCTGCACATGTTAAATTCTTTCTCATTGCATGACAGTTTAGATAATCTTTGTGTTTATACCATTAGGTATGGTTTTTTAAGATGGAGGGTGGGTGGTTACTATTGAAGTCTACGTAGACAGTGTGTCATTAGGTTTTTTATATGTTTGTATGTATGATCCTTAAGGTCTAATGTTATGTCTAAATAATTTACTGTTTTTGTTGGCTTCTACTGTGTTTTTTAGTTATGGCTTTGAAAATTTTTAAAAAGTTCTTTTTTCTTGTTTTCAATGGTTTTTGGTTTATTGTTTAACGTGGCAAGACCGTCATCTCTGTATAAGCCAACCTTTACCAAGTATTTTCTGTATATGAGACAACATGAAAAGTCCAACTAATTCACAAGTTTTTAGCTCCATCATAAGATCCCATCGTGACATCGAATGTGGAATTTCTGCTGGTTTTCTTTATCCAAGTTTCACTGTTGCTAAGGAGAAGGTTTTCTTAGTGTGGAGAATGATTTCATCTCAGAATCTGTTTATATTGTATATTTGTTGGCGAATCTTAGTGCTTTAGTAAGTAATTCCTCATCAATGGAAGGGTAGAAGTCCACTATGTCAAAAGTAATGAACACTGTATTTGTCTGTTTGTTCAATTCTTTAAACCATTGGATAACTTCGCAACTATGTTTCCAGAGATTGTATTCAGTGTTTGTTTTTATGTCCTCTATTGCTTTCTCCAATCCTATTTTAAACTGGTATGTCGCTCCCTACATGGTTGAGCACTTTTAACGTTCTGAGTGGCTTTTTAACTCTGATTTTATATATATATATATATATATATATAATATATATATATATATACTGCACTGACGGATTGGCGGCACTGGACAATACACCTAGAGGGTAGAGAATAAAAAAGAAGAACTGTGTAAGTTGTTCCAAAATCACAACTTTAAAAAATTACAATAGAAGCCAACAAAAAAGTAGTCAACTACTTGGATGTAACACTAGATTTAAACAAAAACCAGTACAGACCATACAAAAAACCCAATGATACACCATTATATGTAAATTCCATGAGTAAACCACCCACCACCAATCATACAAACTATACCACAAGGATAAACAAAAGTTATCCACCTTCTGCTATGAAGAAATATTCAACGAAAGCAGGCAACAGAACAAATACCAAGAATCACGTTGAAACTTGATACAACAACAAAGTGAAATATGAACCTGAAAGTACCACTGGAAGCAGGAAGAAAAAACAGAAAGAGGAAAAATAACCTGGTACAACCCACCATATGAATGTAAGAGTGAAACCAACATTGGCAAAGAATTTTTCAAAATATTAAACGGAATCGTTCCAGAAAGACCAAAAACTTTAAAAATATTCAATAGAACAACTATCAAACTATCGTTTTCTTGTAAGTCTAACTCTTAAAAACATAATTGATGCTTCAAAACAAAAAGAAAACCAAAGTCAAAAACGAGGGTGACAAACGAAAAAACTTTCAAACAGCACAATCAATAGCAATGCCCCTGAACAACCAATGTCCTCACTGCAAACATCGTAAACCAAGCTACAGTGACTCACGAAAGCAGAGCACAGAGACATACAAAGGTAATACAGAAAACAAATTCAAAGCAAGGAAACGCCAATCACAAACAATCTTTTTTTCAAGATGAAAAATACAAACACACCACACAGAAAATAAGTAAACACATATGGGATCTTAAGAAAACAATACAGATTATAACATCACATGGAAATAATCAGAAAAGCAGCAGCATACAAAAATAGCAAACAAAAGAGATGTAACTGTGCACAACAGAAAAGTGAATGATTCTGTGCAAACCAAGTATGGCAACATAGACACTAGAGTTGAAATCGTAACAGTTTTCACGGCACAAAAGGAAATTTATATCACAAAGTATAAAATAGCAACCCTGTATTAGGACCCCCCATACAGCAATACCCAATAAAGAAAGCCTTACAAAAACCTTAACATGGTCACTCCCCTTGCACAAGCACTAGCCACACAACCCAACTGGACCACAGTTTTCACACAATCCAAAAGCATAAATATACAATTGAGGTCAGTAGCAGGGGATAGGCACGGATCTTAGAGAGAGGACCTCGAAACAAGTTTGTCATCCCGTGTTTTAAAGAATTACTTTAATCAATTATATATAAAAAATATAATCTATATAATATCTATATATATTATATATATATATATATAAATATATATATAAATATATATAATATAAGCACCTAATATTTGTGTGTGTTGTTGTTGTGTTGTGCTGTGTTTCGTTTTTTTAGTTTTCGATTGAAAACATGTTTGTTGATTTAAATGTCAGTGACTACTAGAGGTGGACTCTCGTCGTTCTGTCGTTGCATTTTAATACTTTTTAAATCAGGATTTATGGGCACATGCACTCCATCTTTACCCACCACAGTATGAATGAAGAGGAGAGGGGAGACCATGGAGTGGATGCGTGTGCGACGAACAAGAGAACAAAAAAGAAACCACAAAAGGGATACAGTAAGAGGTCGACGAAGAAAACGTGAAACAAAGGGGTCATAGAAAGAAACGAAACAGATGGTAAATATGACAGAAATGAGAGCACATTTCTTACTACATCATCCACTCAAATCCATACATGATGTCACAAACTCATTGAGCATTCCTTGGGTCTCCCAGAAATGGTTTTTCGGATGAAGTCCATTCCTGAACTTGTCTTACACTGGGTGCATTGGGTAAGGATGGCCCGGGTTGGAGTGAGACAGTTATTATTCATGCGCTTTGGTCCAAGGGTGAATTTACAGTACTACCATTTGGGGGTACGCTAGTTCATGTGGAATCCACCTGTGCCTGTTTATTCAGCAGAATCGTATGATAGTGATGGTTCAGAAATTTAGCTCAAGATATGACAACCTCCACCTCGGGTATATCACTGTAAAAACGAAGAACGTCATGTCAAAAACTCAGATCACCTTTGGACGTTATCAATGTGCCTCCACACATTTTAAGTTGTTATCAGATAAAGCAGCAAAACAGAGCCGACCTTTCAATTCCAAGTGTTTGATTTATTTCGGGGTCGACGTCAGTGAAAACATATTGGTATGGGGCAAGGCAAGCCTTTTCGATACTTTCTTTTTTCCCCAAAAATAAAACAAACAACAACACTAGGTATAAAAACTCTGAACACTGTCCGGTTAATCTGTGTGATTTACCGAATTTTCGTTTTTCCCTTTCTTCCGAGTGCAATTTCCTCAAACATAACCCAGCATTTATGGAAACTGTTTCTGTTATAATTACCCCAGCTTTCAGCAACATGAGGAGGTGTAACCAGAATACGGAATGTAAGGTGGCAGGAGAAACAGGAACGCTGTCCTTCAGCAGTGCAGACTGTCATGTTTGATAGCGAATCTGTCACCCTTGATACAAAACTGGCCCAAGGTCAAGATGGATATCATAGTAATCATAATCAAAAAGAACCCAGCAAAATAGCCAATGATTCGTCGGTCATTAGATGCAGGCAGATATTCCACCCTTAGGTCCGACTGGTGCAGCAGTCTTGTAAGGGTGAGCCACGTGCACCCACTGCTGGACGACACCACAGTTGCCTGTACTACAGTGAAGTACCCCATTGTTCTTTGTATACACACAAGTCCTTGTAAATACGAACAGATTGTAATTTCATCATTCTACTGATATTGGGTTATGAACCAATTCACACAGATGAGAAACGCTGCTTCATTTTTAAGAAATTTCACTTGTACAAGCGTCTATCTTTGCTCTGCACATAGCAACACGATTCCTATTGGAAGATTCGTAAATGTTGTGAAATCCAAATGAAACAAGACAGTAGAATTCTCCCCACTATTCAAGTCCCATTACATTGGCAAGTTACACGGTTCACTTGTTCGAGAGAGAGGAATCCATGGCAACATGCAATGATGGGCCAATGACGTATTCAATTTTTTCTTTCTTGTATGGTATCCACCTTCATCCGGGAGAAGCATAGCACTGCAATCTTCCCAACCCACAGTCACACACTGACTGGTTTTCTCTTATAGGTCTACATATCCCCACATTTGTCATGTGAACCGATCATTCAGCACCATAACATTCAGACCCTACTGTGACTTCCCTCTCAGACTGTCAGATATCAGTGATGAATCATTCTGCGAACATGCACCATGTAACAAGACATTTACCTGCTCTTGACCGTCAGTGTGTGTCCTATGACAAGGCGTGTGGATTTAACGCCACAGTGTTTTGGATCATCAGATGAAGGAAACTGGGAATGGTTAAAAGTTCTTCGTCATAAAACACTAATTTATAGCATCTTCAGCACAGTCAATTTTGATGGCATTAGTCAGTTTATTTCCAGTCCGATAAACAAACGACAACCTCCCAGACAGCCACCAGCACCCGTTGTTCCAGGAGACTAAGACACTGACTGCCTGTCTACACACGATGCAATGGTGATGCACGACTGTATGGATCTCCAGGACGAAAGAAGATGTGAAGAAATAACAGTCCTGATTGTTCAGGTGCAGAGGCTTCAAAATCTGTGTTCACATCGAACACCTGTGTGCCGGTTGTCGTAGCTGTCCACACGTGATGATGAATTAATGGTGTGACCTGACCTTTCCTGATGGTTGTCAGAGTCAAGGTCACTACCTTTTCTGTGCTTTCTCATCCTTTCTCATCGCACAGTCCCTGCCAATCCGCTATTTAAGAGACCCGCCACGGGTTCAGGAATGACGCTGTCAGATTGAGTACAACGTCTATCTGATTCATCTGTACTTTCTCAGTGTTCGTTGACAATCTTGACTCAATTAATGTGCTAAATCTCAGGGTCTTGACCTCTCCCCGTAAAAAACTGCGACTTGTCCACATGACTTTCTTACCTTGTTTTTAAAAAACTTACACACAATATCTCTGATCTAACAATTCCCGCTCACGCACGCTGCACACTGATCTCTTCCACCGTCACCATGCACAGTGCCCTGACCCAGATAGACCTGTCCTTTACCAAGCTGACACATGCTGGACACTACAGTCTTCCTCTGTTCCAGGGGTGCAGAAACTGAACTTGACTCCACTTCCATACAAACAATCAGTCCCGCTGGGTTTCATACATGCCGGCACTGAGTGAATTAATTTCAAGGAAAGCCCAGTAAAAGCTTCCCAAACGATATTTTCAAAAATCTCCTCCACGAGTCCTGCAGAACATACAGACAACTATAAATTGTGTTGCAGTGAAAAGTCCCCCATTATCCCCCCCTCCCCCCCCCTTGACGAGTCATCGTGCCATACCCCCAAAGGACGAAGTTTCTTCCTGTGAAGATTTACTACAATCATGGGCCTAACCGAGGGTTACTTGTGGCTCAACACCTGTCTGTCTCTCACTGGCCACTGTCTTTTGTGAATGTGCACGTTTGCTTGCCAATCCATACCTCTTCCAGTGGCTGAGTGTTTGTCATCACCTGACCCCTGGCCGACTTTCTGATGGGGGTCTACCTAGCTGTGATGTGAGTGGCTGATGAACGGTTACCCGTGGTAATATCTTCTTACGAATGACACGTGGAAAGGCAGTGTGACCTGTAAGTTGCTGGCTCTGTCCCAGCTGTCCATTGAGTGTTCCAGCCTGTCATCTATCTGCCTCATCACTCTGGACCGTTTTATCGTCCTTCGGTTTCCATCAGCACTCTGCGATTGGAGAACAACAGCAGCACTGACTTGTCTGTTGACATGGTTGGTTGGTTGGTTTTAGCCGTTTTACCTCTCCTGCCAATGTTCGCTCACAGGAGTTTTATACACCAGACAGGTCTCTGCATTTCCACTGCATGACGCATACAGGATTTAAAGGAAGACTGTATTCTATCAGTTTTCTCATGTCTTTTAACTCATCTTATTTCTACTCATTTCATTGGCCAAGCCATTGTGAAACTTCAATTACAGAAAATGCCTTACAAACGCAGCACGACGAAAGTGTCCCCACGTGACATGACCATAAGCACGGCGCTTGATCAGTGTTGCTGACCACAAGATTTCCTGTGCTGGTTTCCATTGGAAAAAAAAAAAACAAAAAAACAGTGCGGAATGTTAGCACTGACTGATACACCAACCCAGAAGAAGTGAATGTTGCCCTGCAATATTATATATTGCCGTTAAACTCCGCCATTACCCCTTTCAAAGTATACTTTTTAACATCTGGTAGAAAAACGAAGCCAAGCGAATAGCTAATAACCTGTAATCAAATGGCTAGAATCAAACCCTGACATACTGCCAATTCTAAGCTGTATAAAGTCATTTTATTGTGCACAGGATTGAAGACACCATTCAATCTTCTTTTTTAACGCCACCTGCTAGTAGTGATAAATGAGATAAAGTTTTTTGTTCTCTTTTAATCAACTCGACCATGGATATTAAAATTTAGAAATCAAATAATGAGATAACAACAGCGCAATTGAGATACTCAAAAAAAAAGGAAAGAGAAAAAGAACCCACCTAAAACATATCTAGGTTGCTTTCATAGCAATCAGCATTATGACTTTTGTTGGAAGTGAACATGAAAATAAAAGTTGGATCACATATTGCCCATTCCACACAACACCCTTGACATGTTGACTTTAGTGTTGAAAAAGGGCAATAACACCCAACTCACTCACAACACCGCCCACACACACACAACACTACACACACACACACACACACACACACACCCACATCTCTACTGCACACACCACACACACACACACACAAATGCACGCATGCACACACTCACAACAACACACAGACACACACCTGGCGCTCGCGCAGAACGCACGCACGCAATGCACGCCACGCACGCACGCACGCTTCACACACCCACTCCACAACACACACACACACACACACACACACACACACACACAACACACACACAATCACACACAAACGCACGCACGCACGCACGCACCCACACCCGCACGCACTCAACGCACGCACGCACGCACGCACAAAAACACAACACACACACACACCACACACACACACACACACACACACACTCACACACACACACACACACACACACACACACACACACACACACACAACACAATCAAATAAACCGACGATATAAACAAAAGAAGAAACACAAATGACTAGAATAGCACATTTCAAAAAGAGAGTAAGCTGAGAAAGGCACAGTAATAGAACGGGAAATTGAGGAAGAACACGGCATTAAATTGTGAAACAAGCAGATGAAATCCTTCGCTGTCTGCATTAAGGGACGTTTGATTCTGTGTGAGACCAGAGCCACCTTCACATGACCTCATGCACTGACTGCACGTCCTCTTGGGTTGAAGGCGTTTACGGGTGGAGTTTGTTGTGTTCTTCTGGTGCCCATGTTCCCAACGATTGTTGTTCATGTATTAACTTGCCTACAGTTGCTAATATCGAGTTAGCTCACACACACACCCATAAATCACACAACACGCAACACAACACACACACACACACACACACACACCACACACACACACACACACACACAACAACACACACACACACACACACACACCACACAGGCACACACACACACACACACAACACACGCACACACACACACACACACACACACACACACACACACACACACAACACACACACACACACACACACACACACACACACACACACACACATAGGTACACCATCTGCACACGCACACAACAAACACGCATGCAAGCACACAAACACACAGTGCCAACAACACACTCAAACACACACACACACACCACACACAAACACACACACACACACACACACCCAGCCCACACACACACACACACACACACACGAGCACATACACACACACACACACACACCACACACACACACACGCCCACACACACACACACATGTGCACAATCAAGCACACACAGACACACACACAGACACACACAGACACACACATCACACATACGCTCGCGCGCGCGCCGCCGCGCACACACACACACACACACACACACACCACACACACCACACACACACACACACACACACAATCACACACACACACACAAACGCGCAACAGATACACGAGACAAACGTGTACACACGCATGCGCACAACGCACGGCAAACCCACACACACACACACACAGCACACGACACACCACATATCACACACACACAACACACCCACACAACACACACGCACGCACGCCCGCACGCACGGCACGCACGCACGCACGCACGCACGCACGCACACACCACACACACACACACACCACACACACACAACATGGCCCATGCCCACACATCAATACACACTTGTTACAGGCACTACACACACATGCAAACAAACAAAAAAAAAGCATGTAGAAGGCACTCAAGGTCGTGACCCCGCCGGTGGTCCAATGCGTATGTCAGACATGCCCGCTGAGTCGTATGCCTCGAGTAACCCTCTATCTTCAATTCTCTTCTTCTTAGTTAGTTTATTCACTAATCAATCACTTAAAATCATGCGTGGGGCTTCAAACTAGCAGATGTGTGTAATCGTCTATTGACTAGTCCCGCACGCATGACGCCTCCTTTAGAAACTGAACTGAACTGAAACTGCTATATTCAGAATTTCAACTTTCTTCCTTATCTAGTGTTGCCCTTTGTGTCGTCCCCCGTTAATGCATAAAATTAAACTACCCTTCTTCTTAGGGGGAGGGAGCTCTCTCTGTCTCGCTCTGTCCCTCTCTCCTGTCCTCTGTCCTCGTCTGTCTGTTCCTCTCTCTCTCTCTCTCATCTCTCTCCCCTTTCACGTTTCTCTCTCTCTCTCTCGTCTCTCTCTCTCTGTACTGCGCACGTGAGCTCTGTGTGTGTGTGTGGTGTGGTGTGTGTGTAGTGTGTGTGTGTGTGTGTGTGTGTGTGTGTGTGTGTGTGTGTGTGTGGTGTGTGTGCGCGCGCGCGTGCGCAGAGCGAGCACGTCGTGAGTATGTGCATGCGTGTGTGTGAGTGTGTGTAGTGATTCCAGATTCAGGATTCAGATGCAGATTCTCATTTAGTGGGCTTGAAAACCGTAACAGGTTTTATATGACACAAAAATATTAGTGTAGTAACAATAATAATAATTAAATTAACTAACGAACAAATAACGAAGCGTTAAATGTAAGAAAACTCGATAGCTACAATACGAATTTTTTTACATCTTGTTCTTTGGGCTGGTGTTTGTCTGTCTATTAAACAACTGCTGAACGCCTGACACACATACACAAATTTTGCAACCTCGCTGATAACATTGTCCATTCGAGATTAAATTGTGGGCAACGCATTTTGTATTTGTACTTGATCAACACGTTTTAAAAAGTGGTTTTCTTAAATCCTTTATATTAAAACAATGATCTAAGAAATGAATTTCATCCTCAACTAAATTACA
>CM031613.1:73997473-74000438 GCA_018398815.1 Conus ventricosus | reverse complement strand
ATTTAGACATAACATTACCTTAAGGATCATACATAACCATAAAAAAACCTAATGACACACCTGTCTACGTAGACATCAATAGTAACCACCCACCCTCCATCTTAAAAACCATACCTAATGGTATAAACAAAAGATTATCTAAACTGTCATGCAATGAGAAAGAATTTAACAGTGCAGCAGCTGAATATCAAGAGGCGCTGAAAAAAGTGGCTACAACTACAAATTACAATACAACCCAGATAACAACATGAACAGCAACAGGAAAAACAGGAAAAGAAAGATTATATGGTATAACCCTCCATATGATGGAAGAACAAAAACTAACGTAGGAAAAGAATTCCTCAGAATCCTTCAAACATCATTCCCAAAAGAACAGGTACTATCTAAAATATTCAACAAAAATACCGTCAAGCTATCAACTCGTGTATGCCCAACCTTAAAAATATAATTGATTCTTCCAATAAAACCAAAAACAACGCAACCAAAGAGGGTGATGAAAGGATATCTTGTAATTGCACAAAAAAAGACCAGTGCCCTCTGAATAATAAATGTCTCTACAACAATATTGTGTACCAAGCTACGGTAACAACAGACAGTGATAAAGAAACATACATAGGAATCACGGCAAACCGCTTTAAAACCAGATATGCAAACCATAAACAGTCTTTCAAAAATGAAAATTATAAACACCAAACAGAATTAAGTAAATATATTTGGAAGCTGAAAAATAAGAAAATAGATTACAACATATCATGGAAAATTATAAAAAGAGCAACACCATACAACAACATTTCTAAAAAATGCAACTTATGTACTACAGAAAAGTGGCTGATATTATGTAAACCCCACCTAGCATCCCTGAACTCTAAAGTAGAAATGATAAACAATTGCAGGCATAAATGGAAATCTTTGTCAATGCACCATTCCGTAACACGTCCCCCCTGAACGCGCCCCCAAAAAAAAAACCGGCAGGCCACGTGCAAACGCACAGAACTCACACGCCCACACACCACAATATATAACACCGGTGGCGTGCACAGATTGTATACCCTGAGGAGAGCGTTTTAGCTTGAAACAAGCTTGTAGGTTTTATCTCTTCATTTTAAAATCCTATTTTAAACTGGTAATTATATATATATATATTATATATATATATATATAATATATATATATATATATATAATATATATATATATATATATTCCAGTTTAAAATAGGATTTTAAAATGGAATAAAAAAACACACTACAAACTTGTTTCGAGCAAGTGCTCTCCTCAGGGTATGTATAATCTGGGCACGCCACCAGTGTTATATAGATTAGTGTGTGGGCGTGTGAGCTCTGCGCGTGTGGCACGTGGCCTGTAGATTTTTTTTTTGGGGGCGCGTTAAGGGGGACGTGCCAGGGAATGGTGCATTGACAAAGATTTCCGTTTGTGCCTGCAATTATTAATCATTTCTACTTTAGAGTTCAGGGTTGCTAGATGGGGTTTACATAATATCAGCCACTTTTCTGTAGTACATAAGTTGCATTTTTTTAGAAATGTTGTTGTATGGTGCTGCTCTTTTTATAATTTTCCATGATATGTTGTAATCTATTTTCTTATGTTTAAGATTCCAAACATATTTACTTAGTTCTGTTTGGTTTTTATATTTTTCATTTTTGAAGGACTGTTTATGGTTTGCATATCTGGTTTTAAAATGGTTTGCCGTGATCCCTATGTATGTTTTTTTATGACTGTCTGTTGTTGCCGAAGCTTGGTACACAATGTTGCTGTAGAGACATTTGTTTTTCAGAGGGCACTGGTCTTTTTTGTGCAATTACAAGATATCCTTTCGTCACCCTCTTTGGTTGTATTGTTTTTGGTTTTGTTGGAAGAATCAATTATGTTTTTAAGGTTGGGCATACACGAGTACGATAGCTTGACGGTGTTTTTATTGAATATTTTAGATAGTACATGTTCTTTTGGGAATGATGTTTTAAGGATTCTGAGGAATTCTTTTCCTATGTTGGTTTTTATTCTTCCATCATATGGAGGGTTATACCATATACTTTTTCTTTTCCTGTTTTTCTTATTGCTGTTCATGTTATTATCTGGGTTATATTGTAATTTGTAGTTGTAGCCACTTTTATTCAGCGCCTCTTGGTATTCGGCTGCTGCACTGTTAAATTCTTTCTCATTGCATGACAGTTTAGATAATCTTTTGTTTATGCCATTAGGTATGGTTTTTAAAACAGAGGGTGGATGGTTACTTTTGATGTCTATGTAGACAGGTGTGTCATTGGGTTTTTTGTATGGTTTGTATGTGTGGTCCTTAAGGTTTAATGTTATGTCTAAATAATTTACTATTTTTTTGTTGGCTTCTACTGTGACTTTTAGGTTGTAGCTTTGAAAGATTTTACAAAGTTCTTTTTTCTTGTTTTCAATGATTTTTGGTTTATTGTTTAATGCGGCAAGGCCGTCATCTCTGTATAAGCCAACCTGTTTACCAAGTACTTTCTGTATATGAGACAACATGAAAAGTCCAACTAATTCACAAGTTTCAGCTCCATCATAAGATCCCATCGTGACATCGAACGTGGAATATCTGCTGTTTTTTTAATCCAAGTTTCATTGTTGGTATGGAGAAGGGCTTTCTTAGTGTGGAGAATGATTTCCATCTCAGAATCTGTTATATTTGTATATTTGTTGGCGAATCTTAGTGCTTTAGTGAGTGATTCCTCATCGATTGAAGGATAGAAATCCACTATGTCAAAAGTAATGAACACTGTATTTTTCTGTTTGTTCAATTCCTTAAACCATTGGATAACTTCATACCTAATGGCATAAACAAAAGATTATCTAAACTGTCATGCAATGAGAAAGAAGTTAGCAGTGCAGCAGCCGAATACCAAGAGGCACTGAATAAAAGTGGCTACAACTACAAATTATAATATAACCCAGATAATAACATGAACAGCAATAAG
>CM031613.1:73979973-73994973 GCA_018398815.1 Conus ventricosus | reverse complement strand
CAGATGTTTCAACTCACAAACCTAGTGCGAGAGATTTATCGTTAGTTTCACCTAGCATTGCGGTAAACTGTAATTGGTCTATAGGAGAAAATTGTTTGGGAAGTGATCACCTCCCCATTACTATAATCTTTGATGATGACATAAATAATGTTGTAACAGACATCGAAGACAAAATTCCAAAGTTTAATTATAAACTTGCCAACTGGGATGCCTACAGATTTTTTTGCATCATATAACACAACTTTTATTGAGACAATAATAACTACTTAAATTCTCCATTACAATCATCAGAACTTCTTGAAGCGATAGAATCCATTACATCTTATGATTCAGCAGTGGGCCTAGATGGTATTTCTTACGAGCTTCTTCGTCACTTGCCTTCTTTGTGGAAAATATTACTACATTCGTTGTTCCAAAAATGTTGGACGTACGGCACTATTCCTACAATCTGGAAAAGTTCAGTGGTAGTACTAGAAGTAGTGGTAGAAAAGAAGGTAAAACGAGAACATCTGTAAATAGCTATAGACCCATTGCTTTAACATCCCATGTTGGTAAACTTCTTGAAAAAGTTGTACAAACACGTTTATTATATTATTGTGAAAAAATGACATTATTCCAGTCCAGCAAGCTGGATTCAGAAAAGGGCGTTGCACAACTGATCAATTAGTGAAACTAACTTCTCATATAAAAAAAGCAATTTTCACGCAGAAAAAGTACATTAGCTACATTCTTTGATGTAAAGAAAGCATATGACCATGTTTGGCATGCTCGATTATTGTATAAACTGAAAAAATATTGGTATTTCTGGGAATATGTATGATTATATAAAAAAAAACTTTCTAGAAGAAAGAAATGTATGTACACGAATTGGAAAAATATATTCATCATTCAGGAAAATAGATATGGGCATTCCTCAGGGATCTGTTATTGCACCTTTATTATTTACGATCCTTATACATGATCTCCCAAAGCATTGTCAAAATCCACCAATGTAGTACAGTATGCAGATGATATTGCCATTTGGATTAATACTTCATTAAGGAAACACTCGAATAAAAGGGCAGTAACATTTGTACAGACAATGTATCAAGGAGAATTGGACAGATTGTCTGCTTACATGAAAGAGAACGATCTTGAATTATCTGGTGAGAAAACGTGTTTAATGCTTTTTAATAATGGTGAAAACCCAAAAGCTCTGCCCAATGACAATGTTCTACAATATAAGCAAACAGTCAAATTCTTAGGAGTGTTTTTAACACCGAAGCTGAACTGGAAAAAGCATATTGGAAATTTGATAGATAAAGCTAGAAAAAGATTAAATTTGCTCAAAATTATATGTTGTCAACCATGGGGTCAAGACTGTACTGCACTTTACATTTATATACATCGTTAGTCCGATCAAAATTAATATATGGACAGGAAGTATACTTCTGTGCATCTAACTACCTCTTACAGAAACTGCAAAGCTTAGATAGTAAAGCTTTAAAATCAGCTTTGGGTGTTTCCAGTGCACACAAACACAGTGAAATGCTATAAGGAGACAAACGTTTTACTCGTAATGAACAACGAACGTTGGATGTGTCCAAATACCTTGTAAGCGGCCTATCTGTAAACAAAACTCTGCTACTGACGAAATTCTTATGGATTCAAGCAAGGAATATCCCAAAAGGTTTAAAAAATATCATACATAGAGCCAATTAGAAATTTCACTTGTGAGCGTATGTCAGAATGTAGTATTGATATTGATGCAATTTCGGAGGTTCCCATTTTTCCTCAAATGCCCCCTTGGAGCATCTCAACGCAAAAATTGATGATGAATATACTACTTTGAAGAAAGATGACAATGTAAATATTCTAGTAAATGAAGTTCGAGAACATCTCGAAAAGACTTATCCAAATCATTTTAACATATTTACAGATGGTTCGATAATGGAAACGTCTGACAGTTTTGCTGGATTCACTATACCATCCTTAAATGTGCAAAAGTCTTTCTATCTAGGCAGAGAATTTTCCATTTATACATCAGAGCTATATGCAATTATGAAAGCTCTGAATTATATCTTATATGACACGCCAGTATCATTTTATAGTGTGCTATTTTGTGTTGATTCAAAATCAGTTTTAACAATCATTAAAGCACTGGAACTCTAAAATTAGAACTGATATTCTTTTTGAAATTAAGCATCTATTACATTGTTTACTTTCCCGAGGTATAGCAGTTGATTTTTGCTGGGTAACTTCACATTGTGGCTTAAAAGGGAATGATTAGCAGACAAATTGGCAAAACAGGGAGCTTGTACAATTTTTGAAACACCCTTCAACAAAGTCTTAAATTTTTCTCCGCATGAATTGATCCAGCGATTGGAAACGAACATGTGGAAGAAACATCTTAATGAGAAAATTATTCGTTCTGCCATCATGTCCAAGGTATCTAGCCAGATTAATTCATAAATTACGGTTGAATACATGGAATACAAAATATTCACGAGGTATAGCGTGTATATGTCAGGCGAATATCTCAATTCGTCATCTTTTATTTGAATGCCCTATACTAACCCCAGCTTATAAGGCGAAGAATACTATTATAAATAATTCTGACCATGTTGATAGTGGGGTAAATAACCCTTGCTTTTTTGTGTTGCTTTGGTTATTGCTCAGTCCCCAGTTGCAAAACTATTGTGAAAAAAGCCATTTGAGATGTGTGTGTGTGTTAATAGTGTTGTTGGTTTTTTTGGGGTTTTTTTTGGGGGGTGGGGGGGGGGTGCTGGTAGTACAATGGAATGCACATTGCAGTTTAAAGGTCTAAGATCATCTTGCGATGAAAAGACGTTAAATAAAACTACTGAACTGAACTGATCTCCCACATGCTTTGTCTCTCACAGTGTCCAGGGACAGTGCAGACAGAGGCAGTCACCTGAGTCTCACTGAATGCAGTTAAACCAGATGATACAATGGTAGGCATTCACTCATCAGTTGGGGGAGAGTGCATTATTGTGTTTGATGAGAGAAATGGTATTTTCGTTTGAAATATCCTTTCTTTGTAGTGGATTCTGTCCTCTGTGCATTAATTACACAACACTCATTTGTGATGAATCGACAGAAGTGCCAAAAATAAACGCGAAATGCTCTGTTTAGAGTGCTTTTAGGATATGGTTCTGTTGTGAGCATAGGGGGCCCTGTGATGGATCAGGCAATTCGAACAAAGTAAATGAAGTTGGGCTGCTTGCCTTCCCAGCATAGGAGTTTCGTTGGTTCCGTGACCTGGCTGGTAAAATATCAGCCATGAACAGTCACACTAGCTGTTGTGCCTCTCCCACTATCCTTTTTTTTATTCTTCTAAGAAATGGTATTGAAAATTCTTTTGATTGTCAGTGTCAACATGGAAACGAAACACTAGGCTGGTACAACCCATCTCAGGTGTGTGTGTGCGTGTGTGTGTGCGTGCGTGCGTGCGTGCGTGCGTGCGTGTGTGTGTGTGTGTGTGTGTGTGTGTGTGTGTGTGTGTGTGTGTGTGTGTGTGTGTGTGTGTGTGTGTGTGTGTGTGTGTGTGTGTGTGTGTGTGTGTGTGTGTGCAAGCAGACTGTACTCTTGAATGACTTTATACTGGTTTGATCAAGCAGTGTGAATATCAAGTGTTAAGGGTTGCTGAAGCACCATAATGAAAAGAATGCTGTTAGACTGACTGACGTATATGTATGCACACCTTGAAACGTATCTGAAAATTGATGCTCTGACAACTAGATACAAATGAAAAAAACAAATTCAAAGACACGAAATCTAATAAAGAGATCAAGAGGACGTTCATCGGCTTCAGGGTCTCCTGTCACAACGGATCTCAACGACGTTGTCACTGTGCTTTACTTAACTGTTCAATGATAAATAAGGACCAGAGACCTGTGTGATTTAGTCTGGATAGTCATGTGTGCTAGGATTCTATTGTAGATATAAAAGTAGTTCGATTTCAGGTGAATCTGATTTCTAGAAGGATAACCTTTAGCAAGCCAGCACATCAGCGTTTAACCAGGTGACTCTGATAAGTAACCATTCACCATCCCCTCATTAAAGCTGAGAAAAGGCTGACCCTTAATCGAGAGAGTCAAACCTTCAGTTAGGTAAACGTTAGAAATTGTCCACACCCAGCATCTCGTTTCGTGCTACCCTGTTGATGCTGGTTTGTAGCCATGTGAATCTGTCTTCAGGTCGGATAACTTAACTTGAAATCATGCAAGGACAGATTGATTCATGACAGTAATAGCATTCATGCATTTTGCATGTAGCCCATTTTAATTCATAACGTTCAACAAGTGTTCATGCTGAACTAAATTAAAAGCCTTCCTCAGATCGAAAATAAATCGAACATAAAGTTGACCTCCTTTCTTTGAAACAGCTTTCTTTTTCAACCACGGCATTAAGTGTAAAAATGTTATCCCGTATGGAGTACCCACGTCTTAATCCATCCTGTGACTTTGTCAGTTTGTCGTTTTATGCAATCAAATTCTTTTCCTCATTCAAGTACACAGGAACCCCAGAGGCACTCACGAAGGCTTTCCCTCATCAGTGTGTTGGCAGGCCTTAGCTTTTGTTTGCGGGACAGTCCTGCAGGAAGTGTTTCACTATCATGGATACTTGAAGACCCGCCAATGTGGAATTTTGTGAGCGTGCTGTATCAGTCTGGAGTGCCCTGTCTTCAGTCTTACAATGCTTACTTGGTCCGATCTGGGCAGCAGGTAGTATGCATCCTTCTTGTTGAATTCTGGGTGCTGCTCAAGTTATCTTCTTTTATGCTTCACCTGAGTTCAATCAAATTAACTACTACTGTTCAGTTCAGAATAAACTTTACCCACTAAATTTGATAAGAAACACACCGTGATTTTTGGGCGAATGTTATGTCCCCTTTCCAGAAAGTAGACCAAATTAATGATTGCTTTGGCCCATTGCTCCAGGTACATACCTTGGTCAAACAGAATGTTAAACAGTGTCCAGTAGAAAGTTCATAGCTGTGCTGTTAGCTAAATCTAACATATCAGCTGAAATGATGTAAGGCTCATGGACTTTATCCATTTTAAATTTTAGTATAGCGTCATAAATCTCCTGGTAAGAAATGGCAAGATTAAGTTCGCCACTAGAAATTGATGTCTCTGACAGTGCTTAATTATGTAATGAGATATAACTTGTCCCGATCTTCGTGTCATTAAGCAGTCTTGGGAAATGTACACACCGCTGGTTATATGCTATATCTTTACAAACCCCGTTTTCTTTTCTTTTTCCAGAAACCTGCTTACCACCCTCCCCACTCCCCAAATCTGTTTGCTGTTCTTACTTATGAAGCCCAGAGGCCTTGCCTTATAATAACAGAGAGAGAGAGAGAGAGAGAGAGAGAGAGAGAGAGAGAGAGACAGAGACAGAGAGACAGAGAGAGAGAGAGAGATCTTTTATTCACATTGGTTAATAGCCTTTATGTCGAGGGGGTACACTGCCATTTCTATCCATGCACAAAGAAAAACAACAACAACACTGCAAACTCGGTCTGCACAACTAAACAAAATTAAGGAATTATTCCCACAACCATCGTTCGTTTGGGTTTCTTGTCTTTGTCCTGGCACATAATTATTCTGACACAACAACCTGTCCAAGACGGGGAAATCGTGATGTATTGCTTAAAGTTCACCTATTTGAGTACATTTTAGTCAGGCTATTAACACTAAGGTATCTTGCACTCATCAAGCTAGTCAAATTCATGCACACACCAAACATTCACTCTCAACTGGAATGGGATGTCACCATTCTTCCCTTCTAAAACACTGAGAACAAGACATACTAAATTTCTATGATTTTTATTTATACTTAATCATGTACAATCAAATCACACACAATGAAATATAAACATTTAAAGATCAATACATCCTAATCCGGGTTATAATGAAAATGAACTTCTTACCTGGCCAGGTTTTCACACACACAACCACGCTTTCACACCACACCAAGTTCTTGAACAAGTTTCTTCAAATTCTTCTCAGTCACTGCTTGAAAGGTGACGCCCTTGTTGACCCGGCTCAGGTTTCAGGACTGGGTCTTCGTGTCGTCTCTGGGATCTCGACGTCGAACTTCTTCTTCGTCTTCTCACCAACGTCTGGGTTCAAATTCAGTTTGTCTGTCTTCAACCCACCTCTGGCTTCAAACTTAGATTTGACTTCTCTTCCAGCTTGTCTTTAACTCTAAGACCTTGCTGTCACTTCTATCTCCCAGAAACCCCGTTACTCTCGACCCTTTCACTGTCCTCATCACTCCTCTCCCTCTCTCTCTCCTCTGCCTTCTTCTCTCTCTCCTGGATGTTGTTCTCCATCAGTTTATATAGGAGGGAAACAAAGGATTCCCCTTCAGGCCATGCCTTTGTCCACGCTGTTACTCAAGCCCCTAGTTCACAAGTACCCTGATTCTCATCGTGACATTCACACCACATCAGCTTTACACACACCCCTACCTAATGATTAGCAAACACACTCTTTTTTTTTTAGCCCATATGGACATCGAAAAATTCCGCGACTTCGGTGGTCAGTTAACACAGTATTACTTAAGGAGGGTTACTACAACCTCCACCGCATTCAGCCAGCCTGACATAGAACCAACAAGTGACCCCCGGCAATACCATCTGAACAAATCCAAGGCGCCCTGCTTTCAAATGACTGTTTACAAGAACCAGTGACCGAGCATTTAGCACTCACTTGGGCCCCGAGGTCGTAGTGGTTACAACCTTCCCTTTCGCCACTGGCCAGGTCCGAACTCTCTCCTAGGTGTGTTGTCATCTGACCACTCGGCCGTGTGCGGTGGGTAACGTACCCTGGTTAATTGGTCAATTACTTATTTGTATCCACGTACAATGTCCTTTGTCTCCAAGCGTCATAATGCCTTTTGTGAGAGGTTTCACGCTCCTTGACAAATTCCCCACTCGAAGACAATGCCCTGCATTGGCAACTTAACATTCAAGAGTTGAAACTCATAATTCTCCCCCATTTAAACCAGTGCTAATATCGGCCTCTCATAAGCTATTACACCAGAGAACGCACGCAAGTTTGTCTTGCAACAAAAATTATAGAGAAAAATCAATACATACACACTATCAAAGCAATATTAAGCATAAATCTGAAATCTCCACAGCTCAAAAGTGTGTGGCCATATAAACATTATGTTTTACGGAAATTCTCTCCCTTCTCTTCATACACGTGGCCTGCAACCAGCCACGTCACGCTACGCGACACTGCAAAAGACCACGCACCCACTACCTGACTTCTCGACCGACCATTTTATTTGGCCAACTTTTTGTAAGACCAGTCTGATCCCCCTTTCTGTACACGCACCTTGCCTACCCGCGGCATGTGCTGCATTGTGAACAGAACCGCCTGACATCGCCAAGGATACCGGGCCAGTAGTACTCTTGCGTCACTGCCTTTTGTGAGGCCTTCTTAGCGAGATGGCCCGAGGCTGACGTCACATGTTTTTCTGACATCACTGCCTTTCTGCGCTTTATAGGCACGACGATCTGTCGTTTTGTCTTCCCCGAACTCGAGTGAGTGAACGTTCGGTACAATACCCCATCCTTTATCTCAAAACCGATTGTCCCTTCCTTAACACGTTTCTTCTGCCTTGCATGAGCAAAACCGAACAGCTTTCTGAGCGAGTGATCGCCCTTTTGTTCTGCCCCAAAGTGAGTGCGGTAGGTCTCACTGGACACGCTTTTCTCACGTGATTCTTTTCCCTGATTCAACACAGAAATCCCGGTCTGGGTCTCCGTTTCCCACGTGCTCTGGGATGTTTCCGATTACCAAATCATACGGCGGCTTCGAACAGCCCAAAGCCTGTACACTTCCACTATAAAATGGTGTAGCAATAATACCTGGGCCGTTTTGAATTCTGCTACTGTTCCATCTATTTGTCTACACCTCTGTGTTTTTCCTGTGAATTGTCCCTTCTCAACCAGGGACTCCTTCACCATAACACCAGTGCACCCAGAGTCTCTAATGACATCAACCACATTGTCCCTACTCTGCCTTTGTGCACATCCATGTTATTGCCTGAATCTGTGAACACACAGCACAATCCAGACAAAAATAACACTGTCATCTTGTTCATCTTTTTCTATCTGCCTCTCTCTTGGCCTGATCCTCATTGCTGCAGCTTTCTGTGACTTAATATACAATCCCTAGCCAAGTGCCCTGTCTTATTGCACAGAAAACAGGTACGCTCCTTCTAGCCACGTGGCTATTGGTTTTCGCCCTTGTTTGCTCACGTGACGCCGTGAGCCTACGGGTGTGTACTGCTGACTCATTGCGTGAGTCATGTGCTGGCCTGCTATCCTCTGAATATGCTTCCAGGCTTTCCTCTTGTTCAGGCAAATCACGCCTCGCTTCCCGGTATGTCTCAGCTGTCTCAAGTACCTCAGCTATTGTGGTTGCACCTTTTTTCCCTTTAATGTGGATGGTAAGGCCTGTCCACAACCATCAGTATCTGTTCCTTTATCACCAGTGTCTTGAGGCCTTCAAAATCACTGTCCACTCCACTCAGTTCTACCCACTTGTTGAAATAGTGGTCCAGTTCTAACTCCGAACTGAGTGTATGTCTCACCCTGTTCGATTCTCGCCTCGCGAAACTTACGCCTAAAACCTTCTTCAGTCAAATCATATGCCTTTAGCACCGCCTGTTTCACCTTGTCAAAATCTCTCTGATCACCTTTGGGTAGGGTGGATACTGTGTGTAACGCACGACCTGTCAACAAGGCAGACAGGTTTATTGCCCAGTTATATCTTCGGGCCAGCCCTCGTGCTCGGCAACCGATTCAAACCGACTGATATAGGCGTCGATTGAATCAGTTTCTTCTCTGAACAGTGGGAGTTTAAGTCTAGGTGCGCAACTTTGTCTGCGGCCTACTGACTCAGAACTGGTGTCTATTTCACTGCGATTTTCAGACTTTATTCTTTCCAACTCAATTTGTTTGGCTAAAATCTCCGATCTGCTTCTGCTCTCGCCCTCTCTGCATCTGCTTTAGCTCTGGCAGCTGCACTCTCTGCATCTGCTCTAGCTCTCGCTGCACTTTCTGCATCTGCTCTTGCTCTGGCAGCTGCGCCCTCTGCATCTGCTCTAGCTTTAGCAGCTGCACTCTCTGCATCTGCTTTTGCTCTGGCAGCTGTACACTCTGCGTCTGCTTTAGCCTTTGATGCAGCAGTTTCAAGTCTAAGTCTCTCAGCCTCGGCGTTTGCTGATTCTGTTTGAAGTCGAAGTTTCTCCGCCTCGACCTCTGAGTTTCTTTTAACAGCATCGAGGCTGTTCCTTTTCAAACTTCCTTCTTTCAGCCCTTTCATCTCTCTCAGTCTTCTGCTGAGTTTCAATGAACCTACGCGTTCATCTCCTGTATATCCTAGTTTCTCCCCTAAACTTACTAGTTTCTCTATGGGGGTAAAACACTCTTCGGCCATTTCTTTTTCAATATGTTTTAGCACCACAAAAACGGTTACGTTTATAAACCCGGAAAAAGTTAGTACACAGTTTATCTGCTAAACGTTACGAGTACACCAACCAGTGGTAGTGTTCCTACACAAAGGAGCCTTAATCTTAAACACAGCTTCTGTGAGAGTTAAGACTAGAACCTCGTTCTTCGTTTCTCTGAACGACCTCTGATTAATACAACCACCCTAAACACAAGTCAATACTCAACACTCAAAGAACTAAGGAAATAATTAGAAGAGCTAATTAAAATTTCCTTCAGTGGACGCTTCGCCCCAGTATACTCTAGTACTCACTTTGTTTCCCTCCTGAAACTAATTTGGGCATGCAATCCTGGCAGGCTCGCCACTTTGTCCAAGACGGGGAAATCGTGATGGTATTGCTTAAGTGCACTAAGTTGATGTATTATTAGTCAGGCTTAACACACCAAGGGTATCGTTGCACTCATACACGCATATGCACAATCATGCGCACACCAAACATTCACCTCTCTCTGGGAATGGGATGTCACGCATTCGTTTTCTCTTCTAACACGACTGAGACAAGAAATACAATTTCTATGCTACTTATAATTAATCATGTACAATCAAATCACACACAATGAATATCAAAACATAAAAGATCAATACATCCTAATCCCGGGTTATAATGAAATGACTTCTTACCTGGCCAGGTTTTCACACACACAACCACGCTTTCACACCACACCACAGTTCTTGAACAAGTTTCTTCAAGTCTTCTTCAGCACTGCTTGATGGTGACGCCCTTGGTTGACTGGCTCCAGGTTTCGGACTGGGTCTTCGTGGTCGTCTCTGGGATCTCGACGTCGAACTCTTCTTCTTCGTCTTCTTCACCCACCTCTGGGTTCAAATTCAGTTTGTCTGTCTTCACCCACCTCTGGGCTTCAAACTTAGTTTCCTTCTCTTCCAGCTTGTCTTTAACTCTAAGACCTTGCTGTCTCTTCTATCTCCCAGACCACGTTTCTCTCGACCCTTTCTCTGTCCTGGACTCACTCCTCTCCTCTCTCTCTCTCCTCTGCCTTCTCTCTCTCTCTCCTGGTGTTGTTCTCCCTCAGTTTATATAGGGAGGGAAACAAGGATTCCCTTCAGGCCATGCCTTTGTCCACGCTGCTTCTCAAGCCCCTAGTTCACAAGTACCTGAATTCTCCACTCGTGACATTCCACACACATCAGCATTTACACACACCCCTACCTAATTGATTAGCAAAACACACTCTTAGCCCCAGATGGACATCGAAAAATTCCGCCGACTTCGGTGGTCAGTTAACACAGTAATTATCTTAAGGAGGGTTACTACAACCTCCACACGCATTCAGCCAGCCTGACAATAGAACCAACACAGTGACCCCCGGCAATACCATCTGAACAAATCCAAGGCCCCCTGCTCTTCACTGACTGTTAAACAAGAACCTCACTGACCGAGCATTTTAGCACTCACTTGGGCCCCGAGGTCGTAGTGGTTACAACCCTTCCCCTTTCGCCACTGGCCAGGTCCGTAACTCTCTCCTAGGTGTTGTTTGTCATCTGACCACTTCGGCCGTGTGCGGTGGGTAACGTACCCTGGTTAATTGGTCAATTACTTATTTGTATACCACGTACAATGTCCCTTTGTCTCCAAGCGTCTAATGCCTTTTGTGAGAGGTTTCACGCTCCTTGACACAACCATTCACTGCACTTACGCAATCTGATCTGGCCGATCTCCCATCAACTTGCACCACACATGAATGCCCTTCTCCCTCCCCTTCTCCCCACTCACATACATTCTCTATACAAATAATGTATCTAACTTGATTATTTCAGAACCCTTAACTGAGCCATCAAGCTTCAAGATCAATTTATATTAAAAAAAAAACTAAATTGATATTCTGTCAATGTTTCAAACTTGTATTCATTTATTATGTCCTTCCGCATGTCTAGGACTTCTTTTATACATTTTGCTTGCACTTTTAATAATGTTTTATCGTTACTTTGCAAACTATTTCTAAGTTGTTTTTTTCTTTTTTCTTTCTTTCTTTTTTTTTACTCTTCCCTGTCTCACGATCAAAGAACCTTGGCTGGTTTCTGATGTTCCCATAAGCGGACAAGCGAACACAAGATTATAACTCATCTTCTCTAAATGCCACATCACTTCACTATGGACATAAGTCATCGATAGCATTATCATGTAGATACTATCTTCTGTTAGCATTTCATCCAGTATTCTATTTCTGAATCTACTCAATAACGCCGTTTTACCCGGTTGAATACTTATCATACATACTTTCCTGCATCCAAATTATATTGGATGACAGGAGAGAGAGAGAGAGAGGAGAGAGAGGAGAGAGAGAGAGAGAGAGAGAGAGAGGAGAGCCAGACAGACACACAGAGACAGACAGAGAGAGAGAGAGAGAGGAGAGAGAGAGAGAGAGAGCGCACACACACACACACACACACACACACACACACACACACACACACACATAATATACATATATATATATATATATATTATATATAATATTATATATTATATATATTATATATAATATATATCGTGACATAAATCATTGGGAGAACAGTACTGTGCGTTCTGTTTACTTATGATTTATCACCGTGCAGTTCTCTGGAGCAACAGAGAAAAGCAGAATAAGACTTTGATTTATGTGTTTGCTTGTTTGTTTGTTGTTGTTGTGTTTTCGTTTTGAAGTTAGAAAAGAACGTATAGGAGAACACAGGAAGACTGTTGTAGAAATGTTGGGGTGGGCAGGTGGCTGGCTGGTGGTTGCTGCGAGGTGCAAGGTTGCAAGCAAAAGAAAGAAATGCGTTCTGCAGGCAAAAATCAATGATGGGATGACAACGTATCTGGCCTGCTGAGGTGATGCAAACGCTGGGTTGTAGCAGAAAGTCAGAGGATGGTTTGGCATTCAAAGATGCGTATGGTACAGATGTACTGTTCTGTTGTCAGTCCCATCATAAATGCTTGTACAAAAGGCTGCACATTATAGGAACACAACAATATGCAAACACTGACTTCTGACGAACTGGCAGTACTACGATTTAATCGTCGATTATCGGCATGACCGGACACGCTGGCTGTACTACGACTTGATCATCGTTCATCAACATGACAGGTCGAGCTGGCTCTACTGTGACTTGATCATCGTTTATCAACATAACAGGTCGAATGAGACTATAAACCGAGGTTCCGTGTGTGAACGCATGCATAACATCTTGCACACACGTAAAATCCCATCACCAACTTTCGGAAGAGTATGCCAGTTTGGCCGTTGGTATGGATGACACGTTACACATAGCATGCACCCTGCGTGAGAAATGGAAAAAATGAAGGAAGTAAGGAAAATGAGTGATCGATATTGAACGATACTGACTGGATGACACGGAAAACGACTGAATGAAGCGCCAGCTGGCAGCTCTTCAGTCGGCACTACCCAGGTAGGCAGCCCGTTGTGTAAACGAGTGTTGATTGTAAAGCGCTTAGAGCTTGGCCTCTAGCCGAGAATAGGCGCTATATAAGTATTCATTATTATTATTATTATTATATTACTATGACTTGATCATCGTTTATCCACATGACAGGATGGATAACAACTCCTCTATGGCAAAACGCACTTTTAACTCTTACAACTGTGTGCCACATGACTTACTCTGAGAAAAGAGTGTGTCCAGAAGGTAAATCTAAAAAAGGACAGTGGCTTGTAGTTGTGTCTTAAAAATGCATGGAAACGATTTCACCATACGATGGACAGGTTTGTAATGCCTTAAATCTGTGAGGAAATCAACTGGGTATCCAACGCTAAATACATATACCCGTTACTACCAATTTAATCTTATGGCAGAGTAAATTCATTAAAGTATAGACACAAGGACCAGATACAAAATACATCGAAAACTAAAGGAAACAAAGCAAACGAACCAGTCGTTCCGATGAAAGTAACACCTACTCCAAATCTGTCAATGTCTTCTTACACCTGGCACGGAGTTCTCAACGAGGGAAGGTCCACCTGTCAGTTACGAAAAATGGATAAGGAAGCAGGTAATCAGTATCCAACAACACAAGACCACAAAAGATTCTCTCACACTCACACCATCCATAAATCCAGGTGTCAGTGTCCGGTAAGAGGTGACGATTTGCGTCTGGCTGATGTAGCCCTCACTTTGGACCCTGTGTCGTCAAAACCTGAAACCGGATTGACGTGGCCCTGTTCTGATGAACAACTGTAAAGCAGTGAAAAAATAAGGAGTTCAAAACATGCACACATGTTGTAAAACTAGAAAAGACTATCTAATGGTCCCGAAAAGTGCATCCAGCGAAGTTCAGCCATCGATGACATAAAAATCGTCAACAGTCCACCAGCAGAATTAAAAAAAATACACACACACAAAAAACCCAATCCAGCAGAGACCTAGGAGAGGAAAAAGACGTTGGGTTTATCCACTGACAGAGTTCCCTTTAAGAAGAAAGGGATAAAAAGAAAGAAATCAAAAATGAAGAGACAACAAATGAGCTAGAACAAATACCTACCAGGCAGAGTACAAAGAGCAAACAGAAAATACTGCGGGGGTCTGACCACACATCCTTCACTCAGGGACACGAGCAGCTGAGGACCTTGCAGATGTCTGCCTTCTCCTTACAGCTGAGACCTTGCAGATGACTGCCTTCTCCTTACAGCTGAGGACCTTGCAGATGATCTGCTCTCCTTTACAGCCTTTTTCATTAGTGATCCAAAAACACGTGGGATATTCAAACACAATGTGTGACAGAAGAATCTCTAGGATCCTATTCACTTTAAACTACAGTTTTCAACCTCGTGGGCAGGCCTAGGTGGCAAAAATGTTGTGTTAAATTTTTCTGATCTGTACTATAGTAAAAATGTTTTTGTTGCGTGAGGGTCAGTTGCCAAGTGATCTACCGTATATTGTGTGATTGTATTGACTTTGTTTTGTGTTGTATTTTTGCGGACCAGAAATCTACAAACTTGGCTTATCATTTTGCCACTTTTGTGTGATTACAAGGTGGTTGAATGCAAACTGTGACTTTTGTGTGATGACAATGTGGCTGAAAGCAAACTGTGTACGCTTGTTAAAAAATCGGAGTGAGGTACTACTGTGCATGTGCACATTTTGTGTAATGACTGTATATATTCTATTATTATCATGTCATATGTTTCATTTTTTATGTCAACTGTTCTACTTTATAAGCAGATCTAGTACATCTACTTTAAGTCTGTTAAAGCCTGCATGCTTTCTTTTTGGGACTCGCATGCTTGCGTTTCTTTTTCCAGTGGAATATTGTGGAACTCCTCTTATAGTAAACAATGGCAGATAGCAAAAAAAGAGAACAAATCATTGGGATTTGAAATATCTTCATTTAACTGTAATTGTCTTAATGACTTTAAAAAAAGAAAAGACATTTTGAATTCCTTAGAAATCAAAAGAATAGTAAATTAGTTACAGGAAACAGATCTCCTGTTAAACAAGAAATTTT
>CM031613.1:73966757-73978973 GCA_018398815.1 Conus ventricosus | reverse complement strand
AGCATAACCTCTCCAGAGCGCAAAGCCTGGTAAGTAAGTATGGAGGGCAAGCTGTTACCCATGCAGCAGACCCCCCCCCCCCCCCACCTCTCCACGTCGCTAGAATGGTTCCTTCGACCTGTCCAGCTTGGGTGGCCCTACCAGGAGCATACAGCTCCCGCTGGCATAGCTCTCTGGGTCATAGAGGTACACAAGCTCCCACACCACGGCAAGGAGTAGACCGTGTGGTTTGCTAATAAATAAACATTGTGGTGATAAATACCTGACTGCCACCAAATAGCTGAGTCCCTCTTCAGCCTTCTGTGTTGTTGCGTTGCCGGAATCACTGCAGAGACTGCCTGACCGGTTCAACTCACCCAGCTTTTAACAGTGCGCAGGTGAGCAGCAGTCAGCTGAATTTTCCAACCAGCTTCCGGACAACTACCTTCCAGTAAGCATGGTTGCATGAAAATTTGTGACCGGACGGGAAACGATCCGTCACATTCATTGTATGTGTTTGTGGTGAGTGTACACATGTGTGTGTGTGTGGTGTGTGTGTGTGTGTGTGTGTGTGTGTGTGTGTGTGTGTGTGTGTGTGTGTGTGTGTGTGTGTGTGTGTGTGTGTGTGTGTCAGAAAGGGAAAATGTTAGAAAACATTACAAAGAAATGCTACCAACACTGAGCTATGATTAATCAAAATAAAAGAACCTGTTCATCCTTATATTTGAAGATCCAGAGTAAATGAGAAGGAAAATTACTTGGAATCAACAAACAAGAACAAAGAGGGTAAATTTCGATCTGAATGAAGTAACTTTCAAAATGTAATGAGTACAGGCAGAGGTCAAGCAAGAAAACAAATTTAAATTTAAAATTTAACTGTGGACAGAGTTACAGAATCAAAACTGATGGCATAAATCCTGCACACACTTTCTAACCACACCATTCACACATTCACAAGCAGCAGGATTTCAAAGTAACTCAGACCACTCCCCACACACCGACATCTCACTGTGACCCCTTGGACCAGTTAGGCGGGACACCTGGAACGTTCGGGTACCTGGCCATCGTTCAGCTCACATATGACTGTGATAGAACTCACAGTCGCAAATCAGGGTATTTGTCCCAGAGGACTCTTACCACGGGTCAAAAACGGGTCACAACACAATTGGTGTGACTCAAAGTGGACAAAGAGTAAACCACAAAGAATACACAGCCGTTGGTGGGTACTCATGAAAATCTCCACTGCTCTGTTCTTAATAATCAGAAAGCTGGTGCTGCACTCGTTATATCAGTAAGAAATCAAGAACAAAATTTATCATATCTTTGTAATATCTCCATCTTCAGTATGGCAAGAAAAGGCCACAACATGTCGGGTTCCGTTCCAGTTATGATAGTTTTAGATTTAGAAGGAAGCTATGACTTTTAACTTTAGCGTTCTCCATTCAGGTTTACATAAGGCTTCATGTCAAACTCAACTAGTTTACGCAGCATTGTATGAATAATAAAGATGATGGGTATGCATAGTTCGCCAGGCCCAATTCATCCACCCGGTACTCCAGGGATGCCTTCTTTCTGCACTAACAAACCCGTAGAGTTTTTAGCTAGTCCTGCTGTCATCACAAACTAATTTGTTGAGGTCTGTAGATAAAAGAACAAAAACTTCGTTCTCTTTGAAACATTCCTGTCTCAGTTTCCATGATAAATCATGTGTTATGCTGGACCTGTCAAACGTTTCCATTCGCAGATCTCAAAATCTCTGGAGAAAGACGTAATCTGGCACAACGCGTTCTCGTCTTCACGTTCGTCCCTGTGAGTCTTGACACGATTTGACCAGAACAGTTTCTCTTTTGTACAGTCCTATACACGTAACAGTGCTCTGCAGCAACATTGTGGTAAGTGATACACAAGACAGATACACGCAGTGACTGCAGTACAAATGCATATATAGTAACTACATGAGCATGCTGAAGGATAGAATGAACAGTTGCATCTCATTGAGCTTATATCATGGTAGGCTCCTCTAGTTAACAGCATGCTAACTTCGGAAGTGGCCTCAAAACAACTGTATAGGAAGAGGTCTATTTCAAAAAACCCCTGATAGGCTCTTTTGGTCACTAGACAAAATAACAACATACCTTATCTTCAGTTTTTCAGGGGACTTTTTTTTGGGTTCACACTGTTGTCAAGGAAAAAAAAAAAAAAAACTTTGCATGGAATTCAGCATTTTTTTTGTTTTTGTTTTTTTTTTCTCCTCCAACTCACAATACCCAAAATAAACCCGACGACAGAATGTAACAGGGAAGAAGAGAGAGAGAGAGAGAAGAGAGAGAGAGAGAGAAGGAAAGAGAGAAAGAGAGAGAGTTTAAAGAGAGAGAACAAATCTCTTTTTTATACCCCCCGTCTGTAAAGGGGGTCAGTCAGGTTTGCCCCCCTGCTTTTAGGCAACCTGAAAAAAAACCCTGACCCCAAACGCCGTCAATTAAGCCACCCAGGGCCCCTTTTTTGAAAAGCTGTCTCGCATTACGAAAAGTTTTAAAAAAACACCTTCCGTGGGGAAAAGGGGTTTTCCCATTTACCACTAAAGTCATGATTTCTGGTTTTATATCTGCCTCCCAAAATTTGGGGAAAAAACCCTTCTGATCCCAGATTTACTTCGACAGAACATCTCCACGTTAGTTATCGCTACCTTGAAAAAGATATTTTTAAGAATTTTAAGAAAATTTAAGCCAAAGCAACATTTTAATACAGGAAATTTTTTAAACCTCCTGAAGAAAAAAACTTTGGGCCCCCCAAACTCACTAAACCCCCAAACACTATTTAAACAAAATATGATTGGGTAACCTTGAGGGACAGACATGTCTTTCTGTTAAAATCTGTTTTTGTATCAAATTTAAAGAAAAGAAATCAAGGCCCGGGGTTTTAAGTAATTAATTTTGAAGACAATCTCTACGTTGATTTTGGACGTGGCTCCGCGGAATGAAAGTCACCCCCCTTTGGTCCAACAAAACTTAAATTATTATCACTTTTTTTTAAGTCTGCACGGTGGGGGGTGTGTTGGTTGGTGTGTGTTGTGTGTGTGTTGTTGTTGTGGTGGGGTTGTGTGTGTGTGTGGTGTTTGGTGTGTGTTAGGGGGGTGTGCTTGCATCAGTGAGTGTGCTTTAAATTGTGCTAGTAACTGTTTGAAAGAAGAAACTATGTAAAGAGAATTTAAGGGCTGAGGATATTTCGTTTGGGCATATAAAAACTTTTCTTTTAATAAAAGCCCGTCCTGCTTCCAGAAATTTCATAAAAAATATGAATCTGTATGGATCCTTTTTTGTTTTAAAATTTTATTTCCTTCCAATTACCAAAAATGTACCCAAAAATTTATCCCACAAACATTATAAGGTTTTTTTTTGCACAAACATAAATATATATTATATATATTTATATATATATATTTTAAAAAATATTATTTTACAACAAAATAATAAATTTTAAGGAAAATACCGAGCCCGTTCCACAACTTACAGACACTGGGGTTCAAAGACTGCAAAAATATTTAATTAAAACCAACTTGCTCTTATGTCTTAGATTGAAGAAAAAAAGGGGGGGATCGCATTCTACTGTTGTGGGAGTATTCTGCCTAACTAACGTAGTGTTGAGGGGTAAAAAAAAAATAAATCTTCTCAAAATAGCCCAGCAAGCTTTTATTCTCCCAAGGGGAGAGAAATCCCCCCCAATAGGGAGGGGGGAACTCCTAACATATAAATCCTGGGCTAACCGATATTTCGAAACTTTGGTTTTTTTTCCCTGACCGCGGAAAGTGGTAAATTTTATCCCCTGCCTTTTTATTTTTTAAAGGGGAATGCAATCCCAAAAAGGCTGGTGTGCAATTTCCTAGTATTTTTTGATTTTTAAAAAAAAAACCAAAGGGGCCATCTAAGAAGCAAAAGAATTCAGAAAACAAAACAACTACATTTTTTGTGAAAAAATAAAAATATAAAAAGAAATCCTCTAAACACAAGTGCTGAGGGCCATTCTTGGAATGAAACCCCAAGGACAAAAAAACAACAAACAAAAAAAATTTCCCAAGGTAAATACCGAGCACCTTCCAGCAAATTACAGAGCCTTGGGGTTGCAATGATGCAAGAAAATTTAATTTTAAAAAAAGCTTCTCTACGTCTTAGATTTAAGAATGGGGGGGGAAAACCCTTCAAAAATTTTTAAGGGGGGATGATTTTGCCTAACAACAGTTATATATATATATATATATAAATATATATATAAATATAATAATATTATATATATATATAAACAACAAAATATAAATTCCAAGGATAAGTACCCACCCTTCAGCAAAATTACGAGACTTTGGGGTTGCAAAGACTGCAAAAATATTTAATTATAAAAAAGCTTGCCTTATTCTTGATTTAAAAAAAGGGGAGATACGCATTCAATCTGCATGGGGAAAGATTCTGCCTAATAAATATTGCGAGTGGGTGAATGTGGAAAAATAAAATAAATTTCTCAAAATGGGCCCTTTACAAACTTTTATTTTCCAAGAGGGGGACATCCTCCAAAAGGGGGGAAAAATCACTAAAAAAATAACTCCTGTCATTACCGATATTTCAAACTTTGGGGTTTCTCCTCAGTGACCCGAAATGGTAATTTGATCCTCGCCTTTTTAGTTTTAAAAAAGAAGTAAACCAGAAAAGGGTTTGGGGTGCAAAAACCCAGTTGTTTTTTTGATTTTCAAAAAACAACCAAAATCCCTCTAAAAGCAAAAGAAAATCATAAAAAGCAAAAAAAAACCCACATTTTCTTTTGAAAAATAGAAAAAAAAAACGATATCCTCTAAACCAAGGCTGGGGCATTCTTGGAATGAATCCGCAAGGGGCTAAAAAAACAAACTAAAAATTCCAAGGATAAATACCGACCTTCCAGCAACTTACAGAGCGCTTGGTGTTTCAATGACGCAAGAAATATTGAATTTTTAAAAAAATTGCCCTTTTGTCTTAGATTTAAGAAATAGGGGAATACGCATTTTAAAACTGCATGGGAGATTATTTCCCAACTAACATAGTTTTCAGAGTGGGGGAATGTGGGAAAAAAAAAATAAAAGTTCTCAAAATGACCTTCAGCGCTTATATTTTCCAAGGGAGAACCTCCAAAAGGGAGGGAAATCACTAACAAATAACCCTTCCCCTTTCCCATATTTTTGAACTTGGGGGTTTCCTCATACCGCGGAAATGGTAATTTTGACTCCTCCCTTTCGTTTTAAGAGAATTAATCCCAGAAAAGGTTGGTGTGCAAACCGAGTAGTTTGTTGATTTCAAAAAAACCCAACCCAAAAATGCCATCTAAGAAGCAAAAGAAAATCATAAAAAGCAAAACAAACTCATTTTTTTGTGAAAAAAAGAAAAAATAAAAAGATATCCTTAAGAACAAGTCTGAGGGGTATTCTTGGAATGAATCCGCAAGGACTAAAATACAACAAACTAATAAATTCCCAAGGATAAGTACCGCACCGTTCCACAACTTACGAGAGCGGGGTGTTGCAATGACTGCAAAATTTTAAATTTATAAACAAAGTGTTATTTGCCCCTTTCAATCTAAACATAAGACAAGCTTTTTTAAAATTAAAATTTTCTTGAGTCATTGCAAAAACCAAGGCTCTGAAGTTGCGGGCGGTGGGGTACTTACCTTGGAATTTATAGTTTGTTTTTTTTAGCCCTTGGGGTTTCTTTCCCAAAACACCCCTCACCTTGTGTCTTAGAGGAATCTTTTTAAATTTTTTTTTTTTCACAAGAAAATGAAAGTTTTGTTTTCTCTTTATGATTTTTTTTTTGCTTCTTAGATGGCCCCTTTTGGTTGGGTTTTTTTTGAAAACTCAAAAAAACAACTAGGGTTTTGCACCCCAACCTTTTTCGGGGTTACTTCTTCAAAAACGAAAAGCAGGGGAGTCAAATTACCATTTTCCCGCGTCCGAGGAGAAACCACCAAGTTTCAAAATATCGGAAAAAAACCAGGAGTTTTTTTAGGAGTTTCCCTCCCTATTGGAGGATGTCCCCCTTTTTGGGGAGAATAAAAGTTTGCGAAGGCTCTTTTTGAAAACATTTTATTTTTTTTTTCCCACATTCCCCCATCATGCCATACGTTAGTTAGGCAGAATCATCTACCATGCAGTTTTGAATGCTATCTCCCCTATTTCTCAATCAAAAGACATAAGAGCAAGCTTTTTTTATAATTCAATATTTTTTGCAGTCTTGAAACCCCAAGCCCTGTAAGTTGGAAGGGTGCGGTACTTATCCTTGGAATTTATTGTTTGTTGTTTTTTAGTCCCTTGGGGATTATTCAGAACAGCCCCACACTTGGTCTTAGAGATATCGTTTTTTTTTTCTTTTTTTCAAGAAAATGTTTTTTGTTTTGTTTTTTATGATTTCTTTTGCTTTTAGAGGGCACCTTTGGGTTTTTGAAACTCAAACAAACTACGTATTGCACACCAACCTTTTCGGATAATTTTTCTTAAAACTAAAAAGGCAGAGGGTCAAATTACCATTTTCCGGGGTCACTGGGGAAAACCACCAATTTCGAAATATGGGTATATGACCAGAGTTATTTTTTAGGGGTTTTCCCTCCCTATTGGGGATGTCCCCCTCTTGGAGAATATAATTTGCAAAGGCTCTTTTGAAAGCTTTTTTAAATTTTCCACATTCCCCCACCATGCCATACTGTTATTTAGGCAGAATATCAACACTGCAATAAATGCTATCTCCCCCTAATTCTTCAATCAAAGACATAAAAAAACTTTGTTTAAAATTTCAATATATAAATAATAATTTTAAAAAAATATATTTATATATTATAATAAATGGTGGTGTGTTGGGGTTGTGTGTGTGTGTGTTGCATATATATATAATATAAAAATATATATAAATAAAAAATATAAATATTTATAATAAATATATAATAAATAATATATAACCGTAGGGGAGAGAACCATTCAAAAATTTCCCAAAAACATTCAAACACAAAAACAGCCCCCCTTTTTTCAAATATACCACTCGCCCTCTTTTCTTTTAAAGATTAGTCTAAAATTGTAAACAATATGTTTTTTAACGTCGCAATACCTTATTTGTGACGAGAGGTAAAACAGAACCCTTTTCTTCAAAATACCAAACAAAAAAATAAAACAAATATTGAACAAGTAAACTGCAGGGGAAATACTTAATATAAAAAGAAAAAAAGTAAAGGGGAAAAAAGGTTCACTAAAAAACCCTCCCCGGGTTTGGTCCCCCCCGACAAACGGAGAGAAAAAATGTGCCATAAATTTTTAAATTTTAAGGTTGGGGCCCCTTTTCCACAACCGAGAAGAAAACAAACCGGGGAAGAGAGAAGAGAGAGAGAGAGAAGAGAGAGAGAGAAGAGAAGAGAGAGAGAGAGAAAAGGAGAAGAGAGGAGGAGAGAGAGAGAGAAAGAGAAGAGAAGAGAGAAGAGAGAGAGGGGGGAGAGAGAGAGAGAGAGAAGAGAAAAAGGGAGTCTGTAATTGTTTAAAAAGTAACATTCAAATGTATTGGCTGGGGGAAAGCAAAATTTTTCAAAAAAAACCCGGTACCCCCACCATGTTCACAAAAAGGGGAAAATATTTTCCCTTAATAAATGCATAAATTTTAAGGTCAAAATCGTTTTCATAACCCCCAAAAAAAACCTTGCGAAATTGGGGTACACCCTTTTGCCTTTAAAGGGTTTTAAAAATATATAAAAATTTTGCAGTTAATAAGAGTAATTAACCCCCAAAATTGTTAAAACATCATTTTTGTATCCAAAAAAGACCCTTCCTCGACGGGCCCAAATTTTACAGGTTCACATTTTGTGGTCTTAATCTTGCTAATGCTTTATATAAGCCAGAATTTCTGTACACTTGTACATTCCATAACGGGTGTTGGGATGGTTTGAATATTTTCCCCAAAAAAATTAAAAATTTGGGGTCTTCACCAGCTTAGTCAATAAGTATTTTCTTGTTGGAAAAAGACGTGTAAAAATACGCGCTGAAACCATTTCATTTTTTTCCCGTGAAAAATTTTACAATGTTAAAAAATTTTAAACCATTAAAATTTTTCAAACAATTCAATTTAGAACCGTTTGCGGCACACATCAGATTTTAAAATATCCCTGTATGCTCTTGCTTCTTTCCTTTTCCAGTTTCCAATTTTTGTTTCTTGACCCAAAAACATCTACCAACTGAAAATTACATTTCCCGTTGTGTCAATTTAAGCGTTAACAATACCGAATACAAAAGAAAAGGGGTTCTTTTAATGTTTGGGAAAATTAAAGTTTTGGGAATTTTCAGGGGGAAAGGGAAGAATCGGGTTTCAGAACCTGAATAATGGTGAATAAACAAGATGTTTTCATCAACCACCCCTGATAAAAACAAAGCCCCTTTATTATTGTTTTGTTGTAGTAAATACTTTCAGCCGGGAACTGGGCGGGGCTCGGGGAAGGCATTTGCATAAAAGGCTTAAAAGGTTTGTACTCTGCCCCAAAATAGGTTATTACATGACCAAACAAACATGCACATATTCCCGCCAGTTTTTTCAGGTTCACAAAGTTGGGAAATAAAGCATATATAAAAATTTGAAGCTTCCCCCAAAAAATTAAGTCTTTTTTAACCTGACAATTTCAAGAAGCGATATAAAGCAAACAATCATTTTAACCCGCCCTTTAGTATATGGTTTACACACAATGCTTTTTTTTATCTTTGCAGGGTTATCATCCTAAAAAGAAAGCAAAACACTTTATTCGTTGACAAAAAATTTAGGGTGGATCTCCCTTTAAAATAAGTTTTAGTTTTGATAAACAAAAAAGGTTTTTAAACGTTACCTTTCCCCAAGGGGAAAAATTCTCTTTCTCCACCTTTAAAGTCTTTTAAAGTTAAAGTAACTTCCCCTGGAAAATTTTTTGCAATCATCCTATTAAGTCTAGGAAAATGAATGCCCAAAATCTTAAAAATCCCCGGGTTTCCCGCAAAGTTTCGTCACGCATTTACCTTTGGTTAGTTTTTTTACTTTCCCAAAACCCAAAGTATTTTGTTTTTTTCATTATTGATTTTTAGACCAATTTCAAAACTTTTTAACACATTTAAAAGCTGCTTAAAGCTTTTTTCGTGCAACCAGACGTATTGACTCAGCGAATTTCGACAGGAGGACCCCCTCTCCCCACCGTTCCTTTATATCATCAGCGTCTAAAAAGACAGACAAACCCCCTTACACCAATTAAGTAAAACGGGGAGCATGGACCCCCCGCCCCATCCCCGTCTGATAAGGGAAACCCAAATGGGTATTTCCATAACGGGCCACAGGTTTTATGTTTTTAAAAAAAGTAATGTCAGGGCAAAAGTTTAAGAAGTTTAATGCCTTTTTCAAAAAAGGGCCAACATGAATCAAAGCACCCAAAAACAAGCTGGAATAAAAACCCGGAAAAATCTCCTCCTCAAGTGTAAGTACTATAATTTTTTTTTATTTTCCCTATATAGGCCCTGCCAAAAAAGCCCCCTGACCCGTGAATTTTTAGGTAAAAGCTTTTTATGCATTGGGGTATTAGCCAAAAGCAATTTTTTTACCGTATTCAAGAAGAAAATAGCTCCCGTTCTTTAAGATTTTTGGCTTTCACTTTTGGTAGCAAAAAATAATGGCCTGCCGTGTGGATGACATCATTGCTTTTTCAAATCCACATTTAGAGACCTGAAAGAAATAGCCAATACAGTGAAAAAAATTTTTAAAACCTACTGCGAAAACCATCAGATCCAGGGGGTCTGTTTTTTTCATGTTCTTCGTGTTACCCACTTCACAGTAATTTGGGCCCTCTAAATGGTCTTTCTTCTTGAGTTAATTTTTTTCTCCCCAATATGTTCCAAGATCAACTTTTTTACATTTTTTTCTGAATACAACTGTGATAGTCTTTCAACTTCTTTAAAAACTGCATTTTTATCCGATATTATTTTACCCTATTATTTTTTCCCGATAACTATTAGCGTCAATAAAAATTCGGTTTTTCCCTGCCCCAAAAAATACTGACTTTCTCACCCTCCCAAGCCCTTTAAATTTTTTTCCTTTATCTAACTATCATCCTTTTACTTTCTTTTCCCTAATTTTGAAGCTGCACTTTTGGTTGCTCTAATTCCCCAGGGTTATCTTCATTTAAATTTAACTTAGACTTTTAATTTTTGCTTCGGTTCTTTTTCAATTCTGTTTCCATTTTCTTTTTTAAGCTGAGTATTATCGCTTTTTTTTTTCTAATTTTCAGAAAGCTTTTAAAAAAAAAATGACTGAAATAGAGAACGAAACCCAAGTTTGGTACCCATTAAATTTTCAAGGTTATACTGTAGAACGTATTCTTTTTTTAATTCTAGTAAACATTTTTTAAAACCCCGCATACAAATTTTTTCTTTCAGTAGGAGTTTTAAATTTCCAAAACTGCAAACTCTTTTCTTTTCTCCTTCCTCAGACTCAGTAAATTTTTTACGAGTTCTAAAGGGTGTTTTATGTACTATATAGTTTCTGGGGTCTAACTTACAACCAGCACACATTCCAGTTCCCCCCAAATCATATTTATTTTCAAATGTTCGTTTTCAGTTAAGGATTCAAAGAAATCAGGTTACCCCCGAGCTTGGGGCCCTATATATTGGCAAAGTAAACCCTTAAAAAAAAAATTTTAGTCCCAAAGAAGAAAAGACCCTCAGATCTCTGGCTAATTTTACTTTGTATTCAAAATTATTTTTTAAATAATGTTGGCCACTCCATTTTTTTTTTTTCACTACCGCCAACCAAAAGAATACCCCCCCTTGGGTCTGATGAAAATTCTTTTTAAAGGAAGATCTGTTTCCGTAACAAATTAAAATATTCTTTGATTTCTAAAGGGAATTTAAAAATGTCTTTTCTTTTTTTTTAAGTATTAAACAATTTCAGTTAAAAAAAGATTTTCAAAAACCAAAAGAAAAAAATTTTTTCCTTTTTTGCTATCTGCCTTGTTTACTATAAGAGGATTCCCACAAATTCCCGGAAAAGAAACGAAGCATGCGAGTCCCCAAAAAAAAAAGCAGCAGGTTTAACAATTAAAGTAGATGATAGATCGCTTATAAAGTAGAACAGTTGACATAAAAAATGAAACATATACATGAATAAAAGAATATTACAGTCATTACACAAAATGTGCCATGCACAGATACCTCATCCGATTTTTTTAACAAACTACACTTTGCTTTCAGCACATTTTACAACAAAAGTCACATTTGCATTTAAACCCCCTTTTAATCACACAAATCAAAATGAAACCAAGTTTGTAATTTCTGGCGACTCAAAAACACTATGCAAAAAATCAACACAAAAAAAAAAGTACAATACAACCCCACCAAACATACGTAGATCCATCTTGGGCAACTTGCTGACCCTCCACGCACAAAAAACATTTTTTTTTATAGTACAACAGAAAAATTTTTAAAACAAACATTTTTCCACCTAGGCCTACCCACGAGGGTTTAAAACTGTGAAGTTTAAAAGGTGAATAGTGCTTAGAGTTCCTCTTCACCCCCCTTGTTTGAAAATTTTCCACGTCTTTTTGATCAGTTAAAGAAAAGCTGTAAAGAAACAACACTCAAGCCCATGCTCGTGTCCCTGAGTGAAGGTGTGTGGCAACCCCCTGCAGTTTTTTGTTTGCTCTTTTACTCTGCCTGGGAGTATTTGTTCTGCTCATTTGTTTCTCTTCAATTTTTTTTCTTTTTTTTATCCCTTTCTTCTTAAAAGGGGAAATCTGTCTTGGATAAACCCAACGTCTTTTTCCTCTCCAGGTCTCGCTGGATTGGGTTTTTTGTTGTGTATTTTTTTAATTCTGGTGGACTGTTGACGATTTTTATGTCTCGTGGGTGAACTTTGCTGGAGCACTTTTCGGGGCCATTAGATAGTCTTTTTTTAGTTTTTTCAAAATGTGTGCATTTTAACCCTTTTTTTTTTTCACTCTTTCCCGTTTTCATCAGAACAGGGCCGTCCCTCCGGTTCAGGTTTGACGACCAGGGGCCAAAAATGAGGCACATCAGCCAGACGCAAATCTCACCCCTTCCGACACTACACCTGGATTTATGGATGGTGGGGTAGAGAACTTTTGTGGGTTTTTGTTTTGGGTCTGATTACCGCTTTCCCTTTTCCCTTTTTCGTAAATGACATACCTTCCCCCCGTTGAGAACCCGTGCCAGGTGTAAAAGAC
>CM031613.1:73949813-73965757 GCA_018398815.1 Conus ventricosus | reverse complement strand
AAAAGGGAAAATCGGACCCAAAAGCACCCGAAACTTTTTCATGGCAGGGGGGCAGCAAATCTTGGCCAAGAAAACAGTCCCACTCGAAACATGCAGGCAGAGTTGCGGAAACGGGGCAGATGACTGGGAGTGCATGCAGACCTCCCAAAATGGAAGAGCATCCAGAGATCATCAAAAGGTGGCATGAGACCAGACATAGTAGTCCCCCAAAGTAAACCAAGCGGTAGATCGGCTCAGGGGTGCCATATGAAAACGAATTGAGGCAGCTCAAATCTAAAGACTGAAAAGTATGCGATCTGGCAAACCCCTGAGGAAGAAGGCTATCAGGTAAAAGTATCACTGCAGAAATTAGAGCTGAGGGAGTTTGTAGGACGTCTGATATACCTCATGAAATAGCTCTCAGTTGCGGGGAAAGGGAAAAAAAAACAGACCCCTGAAAGAAAATGGCGAAGCAGCAAGAGGTGTTCAAGTGGATTGGTAAGAGGAACAAAATGAACTTCAAAAAGGCTTAATTTCCCTAAAAATTTCAGGTGCCCCGTGGCTCAGTGGTTAAAGCGCGAGCATTAAGTGGAAAATGAGATGCCGAGGGTCAGGGGTTCGAATCCCAGCCATGGCTCGTCCAAGAGGGAAAAAAAGGGGGGCAGCGGGGGCTGGGAGTCATAAACCGGGGTGGCCCAACCCCCTAGAGTGCGGAGATAAGGGCCAAAAACTTGTTTGAAGGGGGCTTCTCTTCTGAGGACCTCTGCCCCCACCCCTTCCACGATTTTCTTTTATGATGCAAAGCTTTGGGCAGTTTGCGGCGGGCATTGCAGTTTTTAAACATTTCAGGAAAAAAAATTTTAAACGTTTCTTTTTGGCTTTTTTGTTGCTTGAGCAGTGCTCCAAATTTTGTTACTCTTTGTAGGGAACTAACTGTCCAAAAGCGCTGCTTAATTATTTTTTCCCGATTTTGGTGTGTATTGTCATGTCAGTGTCCAGGGGGCTGATGCTGCGAGCGCCCCCGAGTTGAGTTTGGTTTAGTTATACAACTGGGAAAAGACTCAAGAAAACGGTGGGTGCCCGTCAAGGATCCCACTCTCTCCATCTGTTCAATCTCATTGGAAAAATCACGAGAGAGACTCACAGATTTTGAGTCCACAATCTCCATCGGGGGGCGAACACCAGCAACCTACGTTTCGCGATGACATGACCTGGGGGGGGCGCAACAGCGAACTGCAAGTTCCACCAACAGACTGGCAACACTAAAAGGCAAGGGCATGAAGGTCAGCTGGCAAGAGCAAGTCATGGTCAACCCCAAAACAACACGCTGCACGTCCCCAAAACCCGGCCCAACAACTCGAAGAGGTGGCGCTTTTAAATCCTCGGGCCCACTCCCAAGGACGGAGCTCCCCCCATCGAAATCAAGCCGGGCTCCCATCACAACACCCCCATGGCAAATTTTGATAAATCTGGGAGAAAAGAAAACGCCCCCAACAAGTCACACTATACAAAGCCCGGTTTGTCCCCCTTCCTATGGCTGCGGAGGGGGACCATGACGTGAGACGACTTAAGAATCCCAACATTTAAACCCAAGTGCTACAGACGCTCTGGGGATCCCCCTGGAAAGCCCCCAAAGCCCAACGACTTCGTTCGTGCCAAAATCCATCAGGGCGGGCCCACAGGCCCCCTTTCACTTGTAAAAAGGAGGAAGTTGACAGGGTTTGGCACGTCATCGCCACAACACCCCTACCCAAGACGTTTTGCAAGGGAAAACATTGGAAGGTGGCCGCAGACGGGGGGGCCACAAAGAACTGGATGGAAACATAAAAGAGTGGCCCGAATGGACAGCCCCCCCCTGATCAGGCAGCAAAGACGCCCGGGGCTGGCGCTCTCTGGCCCGAGACTTTCTATGTCTCCCCCACGCCCATCGGTCAAGGGAAGGGGAGTGAGAGTGATGATGATTGTCATTGTTTTAAGTGCATGACCCTTGTGTGGAGCACACCAGGCGTTGCTTGGGGTTTTAAGCTTTGCTTCCAGGACTGCTTTGCCAAACAATGTTGCTGCCCAATTCATACAATTTCTCATGCCATGCCTTCGTTTTGTGGGGAAAAAACCCTAGAGTTAAATTTTAAAAGAAGCTGGAATTCATCAATTCAGTCGTCTCAGGTGTGCATACATGTAACATTCTTCACGCAAAACCCCTGATTTCAAACTGACAACCCCATTTGTAATGGCCACTCAGCAATGCCCAACCATTGATGCCAGACCCGCTGGCCCCAGCTGACAGCGATATGCCCAGACGTGAATACCGGCTGGAAGGGAGCAATTGCAGAAAACACCCTTTCACTGATCTCACTATGGCTTTGCCTCTGCAGCTTGGGAGAGGTGTTAAATCCCCCCCCCCCCCCCCCCTCAACACTAAATAAATCGCTTGAACAGGTGTAGGGGAATGAAAATGTTAGGATCAGACATAGTCCCGAAAGGGGCCTGCCCCTGACGCCCCCTCTTTCTGCGTTCCGGGCAACGATGTTTTTTCAGGGTATCAGCTCACCTTTGGGGATTGTTTTTGTATGTACCAAGGTCTGATAAGGTCATTTGCCTCATGCCCCGTAACATTCTCTAAGTCATAGTCATGAGGGCCCCCCCCCCTGCATTTTCCTTTAATCACAGCTCCATTATTCCTCAGTCTGCGTCAGTGCAGTGTGGTAGCAGTAAGTGAACGCACATGGATGTTACAAAAGTGAATCCCCTTTGAAAAACCCGAAACTAAAAAGCTGCGTGACACAGCTTTGAAAACCCCCCTGGTTAAAAATTTTACAGAAAAGGTTTTTTACTCCCCTCGTTTGCCTTTGCGTGTGCAGGCCGATACCCTTTTCGGACACTGCCTGTACTGAAGGTTAGGATTAATTCTTTTAATTAACAAAAGGGGTGCAGTTCGGAGTTCATGGCCGGTTTTTGTTTTGTTTTGTTTTTGTTTTTTTTTTTTAATCCCCCTTCTAAGGAGCCATACTCCAACTTTGGGGGAAACATATGGTAACCCCTTTTAAAATACGTCAAAATCAAAACAATATTAAGAAATTTAATAGAAAAGGTGTAAAACAGTAGTTAATAAAGACATACTTCCCGGTTTTAGAGCACCTTAAGCGTTTAACTGAAACGGCTTGAAATCAGGTGGTTAAAATTTAAAAACGGGCAGCTTTTTAAAAATAAAAAGAAAAATTTTAACGGGAAAAAAAAGTTGTACAGTCAGTGGGTTTTGGGTTTGTCTTTTTCATGCCAACTTAAAAGGGAAAAATCAAAAAAAATTTTAACAGGAGCTATACAGTCGTTTGTTAATATTAGCCACATATCGTTTTTAAAAAGGTTCAAAACCCCAGACGTAAATTGAAACTTTTTTAAAAGCACACAATTTGAGGACAAAGGTTTTTGTTGAGGGGAAAACCGTGGTTCCCTTTGTCATTTTTTTGTTTTTCCTTTTGGTGGACATGATTTTTTTTTGTTTGTTTGTTTTTTTTTTCCAAATTTTTATTTTTATATCAATTTAGAAACCATTTTAAGACAGGGGGGAAAAAGGTACATAAGCATTATGGTTTAAAATTTTTTCCTCATCGTCAATTACAAAGAGAGATTAGAAAGTGTACAGAAAGATCGAACAGCTGGATGGTTAAAATGTTTCGTGCATGGTTGCTTATTGTTCCTGTCACTACAGACAAAGAACCCGTACACATAAAGGGGCAGAAACCCCCCTGATGAAAAGAACATCGCGCCCTCTGCCAGGAGTTGAACATCTCCCTGACAGAATATACACAGCCCCCGTTTCCTGAGGCAATTTCAGACTGTGAGAACAATGTACCAAGTTTACAGCCCACCGGGGGCTGGGGTACGGGGGTGTGGAGGATGCCTCATCTTTCTGTAAATTGCACATTCAAATACCTCATGGAAGCATTGTGCTTCCCTGTCACGACTTTGTCACGAGGCCTACGACGATTGACCCAACTAGGGTGGTGGAATTGTTCATTTGGTTTTTGTCGTCGTTGTTGTCGTATATCCGTCCCTTAATGTGGTTTGTGGTGTGGTTGCACCTTTGGTGTAGTTCAGCTCAGGTTAGGTTTACTTTCTCTCTCTCTCTAACTAATTCCACTGCCCGTGCAATTCATCCTGCAGGTTCACGGGGGGCTGGTATCTTTTTTTTGTACTGGCTGTCTCTATCGGCCTCTCACCTGTCTTTTCACCTGCCGCACGTGCAAGGTTCCTCTTAGGCTTGAGGTATTCTCACCGTGACGTAGCGTGGCATGTTGGCCGCCATCGCTTAGGCAAGTTTTCTCTTGACTCGAGCGGAAGATGTCTCTGGGAGCGCCTGCTCCAGTCCTGGTTCTTCACCTTATCGTCGAAGGTACAGTCGGTACCTTCATTTCCTACAGTCGGCCTGTAGGAGAGAGACATCACTTCATCTCTTTTCCGCATCTGCGCTGCTGTCCTCTCGACCGGACAGAGGGCAGAGAGAGTCGTTTGACCCACCACTCGGGTCACCCACGGTAGCTGGGAAGCATCAGTTTCGTGGATTGTTTTTTTTTTTTTTGTTGTTGTTGTTAGCCGGCTAATTCTTCTCTTTGCGCAATTCCTTTTGTTTTCAAAATTATAAAAGAAATGTTGTTTGAGACCACTTTTTCTGGTTAATTCAATCTTTAACCTGGCCATTCTAAATTATATCCAAAATTCTTTCTTTTTTTTTTTGCATCTGGTGATGTGGTAGTCGGTGGGGAGGGGAGAGAACCTGGTGATTCAGGTTGGTACTTGCTTGGTCTCGCTCGTCCGCCCCTGTCACATTCGCCGGACTCTTATTCTTCGGCCACCGTCTGTTTGTGTGTGCAAGGAAAGAACGAGTAGTTTTATGTTTGATGAGCGTGGTACGCATATTAGCGTTTTGCAGTGGTGGGGGAGTTTGTGTTATTTTGAAATGTTACTATATAAATATGGGGATAATTGTGCCATTGAATTATTATTATTTGCAAATGTGGGTGGCAGATGTAAAGCCATGTTGCTCTATTAGTTCAGTTCCTAAGAAAGGAAAATTTTTAACGTGAGTGAGAGAGGATGAAGATAATTCATATTGTTTTATAACCTGTTAATTTAATACAGTCTCTACCTGCTTCGTACGAGAAGACTTTAACGAACATTCCTGATTGGGTTGGTTTGCTGCGTTATGCTCAGGTCTGTGTTGAGCTGATGTTGTTGGTGTATTTAGTAGACCTCCCCTCGCCCATCATGCGAGTGGCTGTTAGGGTTTAACAGCATGTGTCAGACCGTACTGACTGGGGGGTTCCAGTACCCGTCCTTCTACTTTCCTCCCAGTCACCTTTTCCCTCCTCCCGGAGGCTTCACCCGGAGCACGCACTGGTTGGGGCCATGCACTGGTTGGGACCGCCCACTGTTGGTAACGCACACTGGTTGGGACCGGCGCACTGGTTGGACCGCGCACTGGTTGGTACCGCGCACTGGTTGGGACCGCGCACTGGTTGGTAACGCGCACTGGTTGGGACCGCGCACTGGTTGGTAACGCGCACTGGTTGGGGCCACGCACTGGTTGGGACCACGCACGGGTTGAAGCCACGTACTGGTGGAAAAGCCCGTGGACTTGGCTGGACGGCCCTGATCCCCGTCTAGGACCTCCACAACAACGCCCCGTCCCCCGAGACGCGCTCTCCACTGTCTGTTTGTGCGTGTCAAGGGTGTCGGCCTTGAACAACTCTCTTCAAGAACCGACCCGGTTTGGGGCACCTAGTGCGACAGGGTGTTCCCAGTAGACTTTGGAGAGGCATGGGTGTGAGGGCACTACATGACAGGGAAAGGGATGGTGCTGGAATTATTTATTTATGATTGTGATTGTGTATGTCGTGTATTGAAATGCTTGATTGTGATTGTGCCTGTTGTGTGTGTTGGAATGCTTGATTGGATTGTGCATAGTGCGTGCGTTGAAATATTTATTTGTGATTGCATGTGTTGATGTGAATAAATGGGGTGTTGTATCGTAATCCTCCTTGTGTGGTCTCTTGCGAGTCGTGTGAGGTCAGTCACTCCCTTCACTCCCATCTAGACCGATCCTGTCAGGGCAGACCTCCAGGGGTCGGTCGTGACATTTTTTGGGGGCTCGTCCGGGATGTGAAGGGCTCTGGCTTTTCTCTCCTCGTTTCGCGGAGTACCTGTCCAGTTCTGTCTGTCTTGCATGTGTTTAGTCAGTTTGTCTTGTTTGTTTGTGGGTGGTGGGCTGGGTGACTCTAGCGTGCAGGGAGTCTTTTTGGTGGCCTGAAGGAACACTGGCGTGACTGGGGAATCGAGGTGAGTCTAGCAGAATCGACCGCGTCCAGACCTCTTTCCGCCGGGTGCCTCACGCAGATACGGCCGTAAGACTTGCCTTTCTGTTGCCACTCAGTCTGCCATTCCTGTTTGTATTTAACCAGTTTTTTTTCCGGGTTATTGAGTACAGGTGGGTGTATCGGACGTTAGTATCACATTTTTTTTTTTTCTTCTCCGGATTCCTTCTGGGTTTTTTTTTGTCGGTGAGCCCCACCGCACTGTTGCTCGTGCTGTGGAGCGGGGTGTTCCCAGAGTGGGAGCAGCCTGGACATTTTTTTTTTTTTTTTTTTTTTCGGTGAGCCCCACCGCACTGTTGCTCGTGTTGTAGAGCGCGGTGTTGCCAGAGTGGGAGCAGCCGAACATTGTACGTTGACGTTTTTTGTTATTATTTGCTGTTTCTCAGCCAGTCACCAAGAGGCGTAACATATCCGTGTGGTATTTGTTTTTCAAGTGGAATTGTCTTCCCTGTATTTGCTAACCGTAGGATATAGTTGTCATGGCAACGTCCGGTGTGGTGGTAATGGCGACTAGGGCGTCGAAGAAGAAGGTCTTCAGAATGTAGTCCCTACTATTAGTACCAGTACTTCGACTACAGTGACTTCTACTTATTCCAGTGCTGTAGCCGATAGTCCAGTGATACTTTCACTTCTTCTTCGCTAGGGATTTTCCTGCTGGGGACCCCGACTGGCACTTCGCTCGGAAGCGTCAGAGTATAGCGAGGCAACTGTGGGCTTCTGTTGTGTCGCAGAAACCGAAACCCTCTCTTCTCCATGCTTCCCCTCGTAAGGATATGCCCTGGGAGACTTTCCTCATGGGGAAAGTCGAGACCCAAGGGACGGGTCAAACGGTCATCCTCCCGTGTCGGGAGTGGTGAATCCTGCCCAGGACATCGCCTCCGTCCTTATGTTTCTGGAGCGGCAGCGTAGTGAAGAGCTGCTAGGCAGGAAGCTCTGTGTAGGAAGAGGCAACACAGCATAGTGAAGAGGCTGCTAGGCAAGAAGCTCTGCGTAGGAAGAGGCTGCCCTGCGGAGGGAAGAGCTAGATAGGATGGAGGCTCTGCGCAGAGAAAAGACTGACAAAACAGGAGATTCTGCGTAGGGAAGAGCTATGCTGCGCAGAGAGGAGGTTGCCAAACAGGAAGCTCTGCGCAGAGAGGAGGCTGCCAAACAGGAAGCTCTGCGCAGAGAGGAGGTTGCCAAACAGGAAGCTCTGTGCAGAGAGGAGGTTGCCAAACAGGATGCTCTGCGAAGGGAAGAGGCTGTCAGCAGGAAGCCTCTGTAGGGAAGAGCTGGATAGGATGGAGGCTCTGCGTAGGGAAGAGATGGAACAACTTCTTTCACGGACTCCCACGTCTGTAAACCAGGGGGTTGATCGACAGGCAAGTGATAGAGTTAGGGGCCCCAAAAATTTAAAAGCTTCCAGAGTTCAGACCTGTGAGGACATTGATATGTTCTTAGAGCATTTTGACAAAGTTGCTAGTTCATACCAATTGTCTGAGGAACAAAAGGCCATGCACCTTTTTTCCGGATTATCTGGTACTGCAAGGGAGTGTGTGCTTACTCTAAATGAAGGCGCGTCTTATGCAGACATGCAGTTGGCTCTGCGTAAGCGTTTCCACCTTACCCCAGAGACGTACAGGAGGAAGTTAAGGTCCATGAAAAAGAATAACGACGAGACCTTTGTGCAGTTTGGAGATGGGCTGCGCAAAACGCTAGGGTACGGGCGTCAGTTGGCTGAGCTGGAGCTGGAGGATCTGATTCTCATCGAACAGCTGACCAACACCGTATCCCCAGAGTTGAGGATCCGTATAGGCGAGACAGCACCTCAGGATTTCGCGGCTGCGATTCAAACTGCTGAGGTGTTTGCTGAAGCTCGTAGAGCTTATGGGCATCGCCCAGATACGGACAGGAAGACCCCACAGGATTTGGTGGCAATAAGGCGCAGACGACTGCTAGCGGGTCGAATAAGGCAGGCAGTCCATCGGGGACCTCAGCACCCCGATTTTGTTTTCTTTGTGGTCGTCCCGGCCACATTAGGAAAGATTGCCCTAGAGCCGCTGTAGTCATGGGGCTAGTCCTTCCCAGCATCCTCGCGCCTCGGCTAACGTGGGGTCCATCCCAGCTTCTGGTGGTACAGAGTGTCCCGTGTTTCTTTCTGTTGTAGGTTCATCCTTGGTCGACACCCTCAGGGGTTCGGGAGCATCAACACTCTTTGTGGATAAGGATTTAGTTTCCCCTGAGGCTCGGCGGGGCGCCAGTTACGATGTGTGCGGGTTGGAGGCTGGTTTTACCTCCACCCGTCCTTCAATACTCGTTTCTAATCTCCACCCCCTACTTCTGTGGCGAAGTATGGGCCATCGCGGTGGAGCGACCTCTGTATTCCCTTATCATAGGGAATACCATCACCTTTGCAGACGGACGCAGTCAGTCCGTGTCTACGGATCTGCCCGTACAGGCGTGTGTGGGAGTTACCACACGCGCCAAAGCTAAGAAGCAGGAACAGGAGTGGCGTCCCGTTCTTCAGCCGATCTCTGACGAGGTCCTTGCGAGTGCCGATCCTGCTTCCATTGTTTGTCTTCAGGCCAGGGACTTGGATGTCCAACGCCTGCGACAACTGGTAGATCATCCCGCTCAGTCTGCCCGACACGCCAAGGTGAGCTTCAAGCTCCATAAGGGGATCCTCTTTAGGGTTTTCACTCGGGCAGATCGTGTGGCCAAGCAGCTAGTAGTCCCCCAAAGCTTGAGAGAATCTGTTCTCCGGCAGGCCCATGATTCACCCATGGCAGGTCTATGGGCTCAAAGCGGACTCTCGAGCGAGTAAGACAGGGCTTCTTCTGGCCGGGGATGAACTCTCAGGTTAGGCAGTACTGCCGCAGTTGCGATGTCTGCCAACGGACAACGCCTAAGGGTCGCTTGAAGCGTGTTCCCCTAGGGTCAGTGCCACTGGTTGGGGAGCCATTCAGCAAGGTTGGGGTGACCTGGTGGGACCCATTAATCCACCATCCGATCGCGGTCACCGCTACAATTTGGTAGTGGTAAAAATCTGCGAGTCGATACCCAGAGGCTGTCCCGCCTAGGACTATCGATACCCCTACTGTCGCTGAAGCTCGCCGGCAGATTTGGACGCGCACTGGCGTGCCCAAGAAGAAGTACGGCCGAAGTTTGTACTGGAGAGCGATCATCATCCTCTCCAGTGCCTGGACCGGATCCGGCCAGTCAGTCGTCGACTCATGAGTTAGGCAGTGGAACTGCAGAGTCATGCGTTCACTTTTCGCCATATCAAGGGTTCCAGCAATACAGAAAGCTGACTATCTTAGCCGAGCTCCATAGTCAGCACATTGGAAAATCAGTCAGAGGGACACTTCCCCTCAACCAGGTTATATCCCCTTTTGGTCTCTGTATCAGGGGTTTGTGACAGTTTTCACTTCAATGATGTTAACGGTAGTGAATCACCAATGGTTCGGATTGTTATTTTCATTGTTGAAAGGTTTGCTCAGTTGTTTGATAAATGTAGTATTATGTATCTCCCTGTGTAATTTTATCGTGGAATGTTTGTATTGGATTTGTCGTACTCTGTCTGTCACAGAGGGTTGGGTTCGGTCTCATTGTTGTGAATTTGCACATGCGTCAAGGTTAAAAGGAGCACTGTATCTCAGAGAAACAGATGCTTTTAGAAGAGGGGTTTGTCACGACTTTGTCACGAGGCCTACGACGATTGACCCAACTAGGGTGGTGGAATTGTTCATTTGGTTATTGTCGTCGTTGTTGTCGTATATCCGTCCCTTAATGTGGTTTGTGGTGTGGTTGCACCTTTGGTGTAGTTCAGCTCAGGTTAGGTTTACTTTCTCTCTCTCTCTCTCTCTCTAATTCCACTGCCCGTTCAATTCATCCTGCAGGTTCACGGGGGGCTGGTATCTTTTTCTTGTACTGGCTGTCTCTATCGGCCTCTCACCTGTCTTTTTCACCTGCCGCAGTGCAAGGTTCCTCTTAGGCTTGAGGTATTCTCACCGTGACGTAGCATGGCATGTTGGCCGCCATCGCTTAGGCAAGTTTTCTCTTGACTCGAGCGGAAGATGTCTCTGGGAGCGCCTGCCCAGTCCTGGTTCTTCACCTTATCGTCGAAGGTACAGTCGGTACCTTCATTTCCTACAGTCGGCCTGTAGGAGAGAGACATCACTTCATCTCTTTTCCGCATCTGCACTGCTGTCCTCCTCGACCGGACAGAGGGAAGAGAGAGTCGTTTGACCCACCACTCGGGTCACCCACGGGTAGCTGGTAAGCATCAGTTTCGTGGATTGTTTTTTTTTTTTTTTTTTTTTTGTTAGCCGGCTAATTCTTCTCTTTTGCGCAATTCCTTTTGTTTTCAAAATTATAAAAGAAATATTGTTTGAGACCACTTTTTCTGGTTAATTCAATCTTTAACCTGGCCATTCTAAATTATATCCAAAATTCTTTCTTTTTTTTGCATCTGGTGATGTGGTAGTCGGTGGGGATGGGAGAGAACCTGGTGATTCAGGGTTGGTACTTGCTTGGTCTCGCTCGTCCGCCCCTGTCACATTCGCCGGACTCTTATTCTTCGGCCACCGTCTGTTTGTGTGTGCAAGGAGAACGAGTTTTATGTTCGCGAGCGTGCATACGCATGATTAGTCGTTTGGATGCGTGGTTGGAGATTTGTGTTATTTTGAAATGTTACATAAAAATATGGGGATAATTGTGCCATTGAATTATTATTATTTGCAAATGTGGTGGCAGATGTAAAGCCGTGGTTGCTCTATTAGTTCAGTTCCTAAGAAGGAAAATGTTAAACGTGAGTGAGAGAAGGATGAAGATAATTCATATTTGTTTTATAACCTGTTAATTTAATACAGTCTCTTACCTGCTTCGTACGAGAAGACTTTAACGAACATTCCTGATTTGGTTGGTTTGCTGCGTTATGCTCAGGTCTGTGTTGAGCTGATGTTGTTGGTGTATTTAGTAGACCTCCCCTTGCCCATCATGCGAGTGGCTGTTAGGGTTTAAAAAGCATGTGTCAGACCGTACTGACTGCGGGGTTCCAGTACCCCTCTTTCTACTTTCCTCCCTGTCACCTTTTCCCTCCTCCCGGAGGCTTCACCCGGAGCACACACTGGTTGGGGCCACGCACTGGTTGGGACCGCCCACTGGTTGGTAACGCACACTGGTTGGGACCGCGCACTGGTTGGGACCCGCGCACTGGTTGGTACCGCGCACTGGTTGGGACCGCGCACTGGTTGGTAACGCGCACTGGTTGGGACCGCGCACTGGTTGGTAACGCGCACTGGTTGGGGCCACGCACTGGTTGGGACCACGCACTGGTTTGAAGCCACGTACTGGTGGAAAAGCCCGTGGACTTGGCTGGACGGCCCTGATCCCCGTCTAGGACCTCCAGCAACAACGCCCCGTCCCCCGAGACGCGCTCTCCACCGTCTGTTTGTGCGTGTCAAGGGTGTCGGGCCTTGAACAACTCTCTTCAAGAACCGACCCGGTTTGGGGCACCTAGTGCGACAGGGTGTTCCCAGTAGACTTTGGAGAGGCAGGGGTGTGAGGGCACTACATGACAGGGAAAGGGATGGGTGCTGGAATTATTTATTTATGATTGTGATTGTGTATGTCGTGTATTGAAATGCTTGATTGTGATTGTGCCTGTTGTGTGTGTTGGAATGCTTGATTGTGATTGTGCATAGTGCGTGCGTTGAAATATTTATTTGTGATTGCGTGTGTTGATGTGAATAAATGGGTGTTGTATCGTAATCCTCCTTGTGTGGTCTCTTGCGAGTCGTGTGAGGTCAGTCACTCCCTTCACTCCCATCTAGACCGATCCTGTCAGGGCAGACCTCCAGGGGTCGGTCGTGACATTGCCGATGTCGAGCGGTTAGCATACGGGTGTAGTTCCTGGTACTGGAAGATGCGTATGGGAGTCTGGATCTGGACTTTTTGATATGGAAAGCAGAGTACATTCAAATTTAAAAATGTGTTCGTCGAGTCGTGTAAAAATGTTAAGTTTGTAACAAACATAAATAATCCCCAAATAAACATCAGTATCCAGGCAGTTCAAAACCATAGTTATGTAATAAATTCTCTTCAGGAGTATTCTGGATTTGTGATACTACCTGTGCTGTTGTTCCGCCCTAGTGCTGTGTACAGAACAACACTGGCGGTGCCAACAACGTGTGTTGTTCTCATCAGTATTCAGCAGGCATTGGGAAACAGAGCGGTTTCAAAAACGCATATGACATTTGCTTATAGAAAGCCAAAGACACAACATCAGTCTGAAGAAAAAGTACCCATTGATAGATCCTTACCACTGTTTGTTTTTGTTACCTCACATGTTCAAATTTACGTTCACCACCCCTCTTCAAGGGGCTCTTATTGTAGACTATATTTCCTCTGTCTCTTTGCATCATCAACCCCAAAGGCTGCCCAGCAGTTTATACAACTGTTCTGTGGATCATTACTCGACATTTCAAGATCACATGCACTGTAACCTAAAGCCAGAGTGTGAAGATGGACGTGATGAAACAGAACACTGTCCCTTCAGTGGTCCTTGCTGCCAGGGTCGGTGGCATTCACGAAAATTGTTTCACTCTACGTCAGATTACAAAGCGAGATTAAGAAAGTGTACAGAAAGATCGGTACAGCTAGGATGGTTAACTGTGTCGTGCATAGGTTGCTTATTGTACTCTGCTCACTACAGATCAAAGAACCAGTACAACATAAGGGACAGAATCCCCTCTGATGAAACGAACATCAGCGCCATCTGTCAGGAGTTGAACATCTCCTGAATCAGAATAGTACACAGCCCACGTTCCTGCAGGTCAATGTGTCAGACTGTGAGAACAATGTACCACAGTTTACAGCCACGGGGACTGGTGTACGGGGTGTGTGAGGATGCCTCATCTTTCTGTAAGTTGCACATTCAAATACCTCATGGAAGCATTGTGCTTGCCTGTCACGACTTTGTCACGAGGCCTACGACGATTGACCCAACTAGGGTGGTGGAATTGTTCATTTGGTTATTGTCGTCGTTGTTGTCGTATATCCGTCCCTTAATGTGGTTTGTGGTGTGGTTGCACCTTTGGTGTAGTTCAGCTCAGGTTAGGTTTACTTTCTCTCTCTCTCTAACTAATTCCACTGCCCGTGCAATTCATCCTGCAGGTTCACGGGGGGCTGGTATCTTTTTCTTGTACTGGCTGTCTCTATCGGCCTCTCACCTGTCTTTTCACCTGCGCACGTGCAAGGTTCCTCTTAGGCTTGAGGTATTCTCACCGTGACGTAGCGTGGCATGTTGGCCGCCATCGCTTAGGCAAGTTTTCTCTTGACTCGAGCGGAAGATGTCTCTGGGAGCGCCTGCTCCAGTCCTGGTTCTTCACCTTATCGTCGAAGGTACAGTCGGTACCTTCATTTCCTACAGTCGGCCTGTAGGAGAGAGACATCACTTCATCTCTTTTCCGCATCTGCGCTGCTGTCCTCTCGACCGGACAGAGGGCGAGAGAGTCGTTTGACCCACCACTCGGGTCACCACGGGTAGCTGGGAAGCATCAGTTTCGTGGATTGTTTTTTTTTTTTTGTTGTTGTTGTTAGCCGGCTAATTCTTCTCTTTTGCGCAATTCCTTTTTGTTTTCAAAATTATAAAAGAAATGTTGTTTGAGACCACTTTTTCTGGTTAATTCAATCTTTAACTGGCCATTCTAAATTATATCCAAAATTCTTTCTTTTTTTTTTTGCATCTGGTGATGTGGTAGTCGGTGGGGATGGGAGAGGAACCTGGTGATTCAGGGTTGGTACTTGCTTGGTCTCGCTCGTCCGCCCCTGTCACATTCGCCGGACTCTTATTCTTCGGCCACCGTCTGTTTGTGTGTGCAGGAGAACGAGTTTTATGTTTGCGAGCGTGCGTACGCTGATTAGTCGTTTGGATGCGTGGTTGGAGATTTGTGTTATTTTGAAATGTTACTATAAAAATATGGGGATAATTGTGCCATTGAATTATTATTATTTGCAAATGTGGTGGCAGATGTAAAGCCATGGTTGCTCTATTAGTTCAGTTCCTAAGAAAGGAAAATGTTAAACGTGAGTGAGAGAAGGATGAAGATAATTCATATTTGTTTTATAACCTGTTAATTTAATACAGTCTCTTACCTGCTTCGTACGAGAAGACTTTAACGAACATTCCTGATTTGGTTGGTTTGCTGCGTTATGCTCAGGTCTGTGTTGAGCTGATGTTGTTGGTGTATTTAGTAGACCTCCCCTCGCCCATCATGCGAGTGGCTGTTAGGGTTTAACAGCATGTGTCAGACCGTACTGACTGCGGGGTTCCAGTACCCGTCTTTCTACTTTCCTCCCAGTCACCTTTTCCCTCCTCCCGGAGGCTTCACCCGGAGCACGCACTGGTTGGGGCCATGCACTGGTTGGGACCGCCCACTGGTTGGTAACGCACACTGGTTGGGACCGCGCACTGGTTGGGACCGCGCACTGGTTGGTACCGCGCACTGGTTGGGACCGCGCACTGGTTGGTAACGCGCACTGGTTGGGACCGCGCACTGGTTGGTAACGCGCACTGGTTGGGGCCACGCACTGGTTGGGACCACGCACTGGTTGAAGCCACGTACTGGTGGAAAAGCCCGTGGACTTGGCTGGACGGCCCTGATCCCCGTCTAGGACCTCCAGCAACAACGCCCCGTCCCCCGAGACGCGCTCTCCACTGTCTGTTTGTGCGTGTCAAGGGTGTCGGCCTTGAACAACTCTCTTCAAGAACCGACCCGGTTTGGGGCACCTAGTGCGACAGGGTGTTCCCAGTAGACTTTGGAGAGGCAGGGGTGTGAGGGCACTACATGACAGGGAAAGGGATGGGTGCTGGAATTATTTATTTATGATTGTGATTGTGTATGTCGTGTATTGAAATGCTTGATTGTGATTGTGCCTGTTGTGTGTGTTGGAATGCTTGATTGTGATTGTGCATAGTGCGTGCGTTGAAATATTTATTTGTGATTGCATGTGTTGATGTGAATAAATGGGGTGTTGTATCGTAATCCTCCTTGTGTGGTCTCTTGCGAGTCGTGTGAGGTCAGTCACTCCCTTCACTCCCATCTAGACCGATCCTGTCAGGGCAGACCTCCAGGGGTCGGTCGTGACATTTGTGGGGGCTCGTCCGGGATGTGAAGGGCTCTGGCTGTCTCTCTCGTTTCGCGGAGTACCTGTCCAGTTCTGTCTGTCTTGCATGTGTTTAGTCAGTTTGTCTTGTTTGTTTGTGGGTGGTGGGCTGGGTGACTCTAGCGTGCAGGGAGTCTTTTTGGTGGCCTGAAGGAACATCTGGCGTGACTGGGGAATCGAGGTGAGTCTAGGCAGAATCGACCGCGTCCAGACCTCTTTCCGCCGGGTGCCTCACGCAGATACGGCCGTAAGACTTGCCTTTCTGTTGCCACTCAGTCTGCCATTCCTGTTTTGTATTTAACCAGTTTTTTTTCCGGGTTATTGAGTACAGGTGGGTGTATCGGACGTTAGTATCACATTTTTTTTTTTTCTTCTCCGGATTCCTTCTGGTTTTCGTGACCCGCTTTGCTCGTGCTGTGAGCGCGTTCCAGAGTGGGAGCAGCCTGG
>CM031613.1:73934215-73948813 GCA_018398815.1 Conus ventricosus | reverse complement strand
TGCTACGATTACAGTCAAGTGTCGTACGTATTGACTGTCTAACACAGACTGGCCGTTCACACACCCAAATCCGGTACGTGAGGGGTGGACACAGAATGACTCATCACTTTCATCTGGACAATGCTGACTGAAGTCACATACCAGGGTGTAATGCACTGGTGTGATGCCATCGTCACATCTAAACATTGTGTCTGTGCACATGAATCTTCTGAAAGAAAATGCTGTCACGTTGTGCTCATGACTTTCTGTCAACATCGTGTCGTCCTGTGGAACCATGACTCTTCTGCAGTGACTGTCAGCGTCACACAACAGGAAGAGTGGGTCAGGTGGCTGCCTGGACAAATCCATAACAACTGCAGTGTGATTCTGTAGGTAGGTGGAGGCGCCGGGGAATGAGCCAGTGAGACAGGAAGAGGACAGTACTGGGGAGTAGTGATGGTAGTTCACACACAGCTGAATGAAAGTTAACACCTATTGGAGCGATGCGCAGTTCCATGTAATATAAAATCATTGATTTGTCAACTTTTGAAGGACAATATCCACGCTCAAACTGGAAGTGATCAATGCCATAGATAAGAGTGTAGTCAGACCAAACAAGAAATCTACTGTATATAAAGGGCAAGAATCTGCTTCCTGACCAGCCACCGATGTTTGCCTTAAATAGAATATTATTCATAACAATACGTGTGAAATCATCCTTCTCCTGACATGTTTTTATTGAAGCTAGCCTTCCTCCCCTCATCTTGCACTGATAACTGAACATTTTATAAGGAATACTGACATCTAGCTCGACTAACAGAAAACATTTGTTTCGTGAAGCCACCAGACCCTGGCAGCCAGGACCACTGAAGGGACAGTGTTCTGTTTCATCACGTCCATCTTCACACTCTGGCTTTAGGTTACAGTGCATGTGATCTTGAAATGTCGAGTAATGATCCACAGAACAGTTGTATAAACTGCTGGGCAGCCTTTGGGGTTGATGATGCAAAGAGACAAAGGAGAAATATAGTCTACAATAAGAGCCCCTTGAAGAAGGACGGTGAACGTAAATTTGAACATGTGAGGTAGCCAAAACAAACACTGGTAAGGAACTATCGATGATTACTTTTTCTTCAGACTGATGTTGTGTCTTTGACTCTCTATAAGCAAATGTCATAGGCGTTTTTGAAATGCCTCTGTTTCCCAATGCCTGCTGAATACTGATGAGGACAACACACGTTGTTGGCACCGCCAGTGTTGTTCTGTACACAGCACTAGGGTGGAACAACAGTACAGGCAGTATCACAAATCCAGAATACTCCTGAAGAGAATTTATAACAAAACTAGGGTTTTGAACTGCCTGGATACTGATGTTTATTTGGGGTTTATTAGTTTTTAAAAACATAAATTTTTACACGACCGACGAACACGTCTTTTTTGAATGTACTCTGCTTTCCATATCAAAAAATCCAGACCCAAACCCATACCATCTTCCAGTACCAGGAACACACCGATGCTAACCCTCGACAGGGGAAAAGCACAATGCTGCCATGAGGTATTTGAATGTGCAATTACAAAAAAGAGAGGCATCCTCAAAACCCCCCTACACCATCCCGTGGGCTGAAAAACGGTGTAAATTGTTCTCACAGCGACACATTAAACCTCGGAAAACGTGGGCTGTGTACATTCTGATTCGGGTGTTCAACTCCGGGGCAGGGGGTGATGTTCTTCTCATCAAGGGATTCTGCCCTTATCTTGTACGGGTTTTTTTGATCGTAGGGACAGAGTAAACCAGAAACGTATGCACGACTAATTTTAAACCCCTCCAGCTTGCGATTTTTCTGACATTTTCTTAATCTCTGTTTTGTAATCTGCCTATAGTAAAACCCTTTTAAACATAACGCTTATGTCCCCTTTTTCTCTAAAAGTCTTCAAATGTTTTTTAAAAATGTAATGAACAAAATTTTTAAAATAAAATAAAAATTAAAAAAAAAAAAACAAAAAACAATAACGGCCACCAAAGGAAAAAAAAAAACCCAATGACAAAAGGAACCCTACGTTTTCACCCCCTCAACTACAACATTTTTTGTCCTCAAATTGATCGCAGAAAAAGAAATTTTTTCAATTTTCGTCTCCGTGACGCCTTTTTAAAATTGATGAATGAAGGGCTAATATAAGCAACGACTGACAGCTTCTGTTACATTCTTACTTTTCCTTTGAAGTACATGTAATGACTAACATCAACCTACTGACTTTTGTACCTCTTTTATTTTTAAGCTGACCTGTATTTAAAGTTTAAACCCAAATGAGTTCAAAACGTCTTCCATTAAACGTCTTAAAGGGCCCTGTAACTTGACGATGTCATATATTAAGAAAAATGATTTTACGTCTTTTCCTTTTAAAAAATTTTTTAATCTGTGCTTTGTGTGTTGACACACACACACACACACACACACACACACACACACCAACACCACAACACACCACACCCACACCACACACACACAAAAAATTTTTATATATAATATATTATATATATAATAATATATATAATATATATATAATAAAATGATGGCCCCGGATTAAAAAAACTCAAAAAAAAAATTTGAGCCCTTTTAAATTTGTTTTTAAAATTTTTTAGCTGTTCCCGCAGGTGGCATTTTTTAAAAAAACCCAAAATATTAAAACAATATTATATATATATAAAATTTTATATATATATATATATATATATAAATTTAAAATATATATTATATAAAATATTTATATATATATTATAATATAAACAGGCTAAAAGCACTCAGAACTTAAATTTTCTAACCCTTAAGCGTCCCCGTTTAAAATTTTTAAAAAAGGGAAAATAAAAACCCCCCCCCCTTTTTTCAAGCTAAAACCAAACCCCCAGGTTTTAAATTTGGGACGCCACTTTTAAAAATTGGGTTTTTGGGGGTCCTCGTTGGCACTGGCTCCGGTTTTTTTTTTTTTGGGGCGGGTTTTTTTTGGGGCGTGTTGGAATGGGCTTGCAAAAAAATTTTTCCTTTTTTTCCTTTTTTCTTTTCTACTTAGAGTTTCAAGGGTCTTGGGGTTTAAAAATACAGCCACTTTTCCCCGCAGTACATAATTCTTTTTTAGAAAGTTGTATGGGGGTTGCTCTTTTTATAATTTTTTCCCGATATGTTTTAACATTTTCTTATTTTTAAGCTTCAAATTACTTAATTTGTTTGGTTTTATATTTTCATTTTTGAAAAACTGTTTATGGGTTTTCATATTGGTTTTTAAAAAAGGTTTCCGTGATCCCCATGTATGTTTTCTTTATCCTGTCTGTTGTTACCGTAGCTTTTCTACACAATATGTTGTAGAGAAATTTATTATTCGAGGCACTGGTCTTTTTTTTTTTGCAATTAAAAGATATCCTTTCATCACCCCTTTGTTTTTGTTTTTGGTTTTATTGGGAAAAATCAATTTATTTTTAAGGTTTGGGGATAACGAGTAGATGCAGCGGTATTTTTGTTGAATTTTTAGATATAATGTTCTTTCCGGAAGGTTTTAAGGATTTGGGAATTCTTTTTTACGTTAGTTTTTGTTCTTCCATCATATGAAGGGTTTTTACCTATAATTTTTCTTTTTCCCGTTTTTCCTGTTTCTGTTATTTGTTATCTGGGTTAAATTGTAATTTGTAGTTGTAGCCCCTTTTTTTTAGCGCCCCTTGGTATTTTGCTGCTGCAAATGTTATTTTTTTTTTTCCCTTGATGCAGTTTTAGATAATCTATTGTTTAACCATTTTAGGTTTTTAAGATGGAGGGTGGGGGGTTTCTATTTATGTCTACTAACAGGGGTGTCCCTTGGTTTTTTTTTAGGTTTGATGTAGATCCCTTAAGGGCTAATGTTAGCTAAAAAAATCAGTTTTTTTTTTTGGTTCTACGTGATTTTTAGGTTATGGGTTTTAAAATTTTTTAAGAGTTCTTTTTTTCTTGTTTTTAAAGTTTTTTTTTATTTTTTAACGTGGCAAGACGTCACTCTTTAAAACCCAACCTGTTTCCCAAAATTTTTTTTTATAGGAAAAACATAAAAAGTCCAATATTTATATATTTATATATAAAATAATATTTTTAAAAATTTATTTATATATATATATATTATAATATTTTATATAAAATTTTTTTTTTGTAACCCATACTGTTTCCCCAAAGTTGGGTAGGGCTTAGTAGCAGAAAAAAAAAAACCCGGCATGAATTTTAAAAATGCATTCCCTTTTTTAAGTAGAGGAAATTAAAACCTAACCCTCATACATGTGTGTCCCCAAGAGTACCAGTGCAATGCAAAGAAAAAATGATGTCCGCCTTTCTGTTAAATTTTTAACCGGTGCTTTCTAAACTGTTCATGCAGGTTTTAGTTTAGTTTCTTCAAAGGGAGATTCTCGTGTGGCTAGTCCCTGTGCGTTCACTTTACTGTTCCACCTGCACATACGCAAAGGAGGGAAAAATGGGTGATGATTAAATGAGAGAAGCAGGATGGGGCCTCATGATATACTTAGCGACATGTTTTTTGTGCATGAGGCCAATGACTTATCAGACCTTGGATGTCACAACATTGCAACTAAGGGGATGATACATAAAAACATCGCTTTGGGGAAAGAGCAAGAGTGGCAGTCAGGGGCAGGCGCCTTTTGGAGACCATGTTGACCATATAGCATTTTCATCGACCCCGTCACGCTGTTCAGAGGAGTTATTTGTGTTGAGAAGCAGGGGAGTTTAAAACCCCCCCCGCAGTTCAGAGCAAAGCCATGAGTGCAGGTCAGTGAAAGGGTGTTTTTTTTCTGCAGTCTGCTCCCTACCAGCCAGGTATCTCACTGTACTCGGCAAATCGCATGCAGCTGTGCAAAAGGGGGTCTGGCATCAATGTGTCGGCATTGCTGAGTGGCCATAACAAATGCGGTTGTCAGTTTGATAATCAGTGGTTGTCGTGAAGAATGTTACATGTATGCACTCTTGAGACGACTGAATGACGAATTCCAGACAATTCCTTTAATATTAAAAACTCGACTAGGTTTTTTCCCCCACAGATAACGAGGGCATGGCATGAGAGATTGTACGCAAGTGGTCACGCAACATTGTTGTTGGCAATGCTGTCCTGGAGGACAATGCTTGAAGCACCAAGCAGCGCCTGGTGTTCTTCACACAAGTGGTCATGCAGCATTAAAACAATGACAATCCACACACAAAATCGTGCAAAAAATAATTCCGTCAGCGCTTTCTGGACAGTTGATTATCCATACTTATGTAGTACACAAGTTTGAAACATGCCTCTGCTCAGATAACAGCAACAACAAATGTCCAATCAGAAACGTTTAAAGCTTGTTTGTTGTCCGAAATGTGTAATGTAACTGACAATGCCAGTTTTACTTAGCTAACTTCGGCAGCCACAAGGTGCCTGAAGCTTTGCATCAAACTAGTAAGTGGTTTGGTGCAAACAATTCTACCCTGTATTTTCTTCTGTAATAAAGTACAAAATCCAACAGTCTATTGATTCTTTTTCCTAACACACACACACACACACACACACCCCACACACACACACAACACACACACACACAAAACACAACACACACACACACACACGACACGCACGCACGCACGCGCGCGCGCGCGCATGCGTGCGCGTGCGCACAGAGACAGTCACACGCACACCCACACCCACACCCACACACACACTATAAATGGGTACACACACTGGGTACAATATTTGCTGCAAAGAAAGTGTGTGTGTGTGTGTGTGTGTGTGTGTGTGTGTGTGTGTGTGTGTGTGTGTGTGTGTGTGTGTGTGTGTGTGTGTGTGTGTGTGTGTGTGTGTGTGTGTGTGTGTGTGTGTGTGTGTGCATACAAATGCATTCATGCATTTTCAAAAGATTGGAGGTGGTGTGTAAGCAGTGGGCACCGGGAAATTAAGTGATATAGCATCCTCCAAGCAAACCGGCTGACCTTTGGAACATACATAGTGCCCTGTTCTGTCAGGAGACAGCAGTATGAGCTGTATAGGTGACACGTATGCAGCTCACATGCGCATCCTTGTCCCACTGGGAAAGAGTAGTGAACCAGCAGGCATGGAAACCGGTTTCCCCCGGCTGACCCAGTGCTCGATCCACACAAAGACCTTGGTCTTCAGTATCAGATAACACAGGAACGTACGAGGGCCAGCTGAACACTATTCTGTGTAAGAAGGGCATGAGGGAATGAAAGGTGGGTGTATGTCAATAAAGGATAGATAAGTCTCAGTTTCATCACGGAAGTTTCCACTCCGTGCGAACTATTCCATATGCACTGTGCCACACCTGCTAATTTTCAAGACAAAACTACATATATTTAAAGCTGATGGGAAGAAGTACAATAAACAAGATGCAAGAATTGAAGAAGAGGGTCTCTGGCTTTGATTAGATGTCTAACCTGGCATTTTCGGGAAAGCACTGATCAGACTTTTGGCACCTACCCAACATTGTCTATGCCTTTATTTATTGTATGTGCTTGTGGCGAGTGTACACATGTGCATGTGTGTGTGTGTGTGTGTGTGTGGTGTGTGTGTGTGTGTGTTGTGTGTGTGTGTGTGTGTGTGTGTGTTGTGTGTGTGTGTGTGTTGTATAAAATGCTGTATGCTTTTCAAAGATTGGAGGTGGTGTGTAAGCATGGGGCACAGGGAATTAAGTGATAAGCATCCTCAAGCAAACCGGCTGACTTGGAACATACATAGTGCCTGTTCTGTCAGGAGACGGAGTATGAGCTGTATAAGGTAACACGATGCAGCTTCACGCGATCCTTGGCCAATGGGAAAAAAGAAAGTAGTGAACAGGGGCATGGAAACGGTTCACTGGCTGACCAGTGTCGATCCACACAAAGACCTTGGTCATTCAGTTATACAGATACAAGGAACAATACGAGGCAGCTGAACAGTATTCTGTGTAAGAAGGGCATAAGGAATGAAGAGGGTGTATGTCACATAAAGGATAGATAAGTTCAGTTTCATCACGGAAGGCCATCCGTGCGAACTATTCCATGTGCACTGTGCCACACCTGCTATTTTAGACACAATACTAATTTACAAGCTTATGGGAAGAAGTACATAAACACAGATGCAAAAGAATTGAAGAAGAGGTCTCGTGGCTTTGAGGTTAGAGGTCTAACCGGCAATTTTCGGGATGCACTGATCAGACTTTGAACCTACCTAAAATTGTCTATACCTTTTTCATTGTATGCTTGCTGTGCCTAATGATCGACTGGTGTATGTTGTGTAATGGTGTGGTGTGTGATGTGTGTGTGTTGTGTGTTGTGTGTGGTGTGTGTGTGTGTGTGTGTGTGTGTGTGTGTGTGATGTGTGTGTGTGGGGTTGGGTTTGTGTGTTGTGCTTCAGGAAATTAGCAGAAATGTTAAAAGAAATGTTACGAGACTGAGCTATGATAATCAAAATTAAAGAACATGTTCGTCCTTAATTTGAAGATCTTGAGTAAATGAGAATGAACAATTACTGGAATAACAAACCAGAAAAAAGTTAAATTTCTGATTGAATTAAAGTATACTTTAAATGTAATGAGTACAGGCAGAGGTCAGCACGAAGAACAAATTTAAATTTAAAATTTAACTGTGTGGACAGAGTTACAGAATCAAAATGATGCATAAATCCTGCATACAAATAGATTTGACCTTTCAACCACATGTTCACAATGCACAAGCAGCAGGATTTCAAAGTAATCAGACCACTCCCCACACACCGACATCTCACTGTGACCCGGGTCCAGTTAGTTGGACGCTGGAACGTCGGGGTACTGGCCTCGGCAGTACACATAACTGTGATAGAACCACAGTCGAAATCAGGGTATTTGTTCCCAGAGAACTATTACCATGGGTCAAAAACGGGTCACAACACATTGTGTGTGATCAAAGCAGAACAAAAAGTAAGCCAAAAAGATATCTACAGCCGATGTTGGGCATCATGAAATCTTCATCCTGTTCTTAATATCAGAAGCTGGTGTGCACTCGTTATATAACAAGGAGCAAGAACAAGATGTTTTATATCTGTTGTAAATCTCCTTCTTCATATCGCAAGAAGAGGCCACAGCATGGCGGGGGTCCGTTCCAGTTATGAAGTTTGATTTAGAAGCAAGCCTTGGCTTTTACATTAGTATTCTCCATTCAGGTTTAGTAAAGCTTTCATATTAATCAACTAGTTTACACAGCATTGTTTTGTTATAACCTCCAATCAAAGTGCATGGGTAATATACAGAGTTTGCAGGCCCAATTCAATCCACCAGAGTACTCAGGGATGACCTTTCTGACATAACAAACCGTAGAGTTTTTAGCTAGCGTTGCCATTACAGATTAATTGTTGAGGTCTGTAGGTAAAAAAACAAACTTTCGTCCTCGTAATGAAACATTCCTGTCTCAGTCCCATGATAAATCATTATGTGGGACCTGTCAAACGTTTCCACTCGCAGATTCAAAATATCCTGGGGAAAGACGTAACTGCACAACAGGGGTTTTCGTCTTCCGTTGTCCCCTAGTCGGACCGATTTGACCAAACAGTTTTCCTTTTGTCGCCTATACACGTTGGGAGTGCCTTTTTTTCCCAAAATTGTGATAAATGTCACAAGACGACACACGCAGTGACGCGTGCAAATGCATATCTAGTAACGACACGAGCATGCTGAAGGAATAGAATGAACAGTTGCATCCCATAGAGCTTATATCATGGTAGGCTCCTCTAGTTAACAGCATGCTACCTTAGGAAGTGGCCTCAAAACAACTGTATAGGAAGAGGTCTTTTTCACGAAAGCCCTGATATGGCCCTTTGTGGTCAGCTAGGCTATAAGCAACGTTACCTTATCTTCAGGCAATTCAGGGCTTTTGTTTAGTCACACTGTAACAGGAGGAAAAAAGACTTTACATGGAATTCAGCAGTTTGTTTTTGTTTTTTTTGTTTTTCCTCCTCCAACGTCATAATATCCAAAATCAACAGCCTGACAGAAGTGTAAATCATGGAGGAGAGAGAGAGAGAGAGAGAGAGAGAGAGAGAGAGAGAGAGTAGATGAGAGAGAGAGGAGAGAAGAGAGGAGAGAGAGAGAGAGAGAGACAGAGACAGAGACAGAGAACAGAGACAGAGAGAGAATGAATCTACTGTTTATAGCCCAGCCGTCTGTGAAGGCCATGTCACGGCTGTCCCTGCTTTTAGGTCAACTCTGAAAGAACATCCTGGACACCAGAAACGGTACCGCCAATTAAAGCCAGCCAGTGGCCCTTTCTTGAAACAGCATGTCTCTGCATTAGCGAAAAGTTATAAATAAGACCTTCCGGCAGTGCAGAGGTTTCCCATTTCACCAGCTAAAGTCACGCACTTATGGGTTTTATAGTCTGCACTGGACCATTGGCTGGAAAGAACTTCTGATACCCTGAGCTGTACTTCAATCAGAACATCTCCACGTTAGTTATCGACATATCCTTGATGAAATGATACTTTAAGAAGCTTTTAAGCCACTTAAGCTCAAAACAAACATCTTACATACATGAAATTCTTTCAAGCCTCCTGGAGAAAAACATTGTGCCCACCACACTCACTCAACCCCAAACACTATTTAAACAAAAAACGGTTAGGTACCTTGATGGGTACAGACATATCTGTTCTGTTAAATCTGGTTTTTGTATCGAGTTTAGAAGAGAAAAAAAAATCAATGGACTGCAGTCTTAAGTAACTTAATTTCAAGTACAATCGTCGTACGGTTGACTTGGACGTGGCTTCGGGTAATGAAATGTCATCCCCTTGGTCCAACAAAAAGTTAAATTATTGATCACTTTATTTTAAATGCTGCACGTGTCTGTGTGCTCGCGCGCGCGCGCGCGCGCGCGCGTGTGTGTGTGTGTGTGTGTGTGAGTGTGTGTGTGTGTGGTGTGTTGTGTGGTGTGTGTGTGGTGTGTGTCGTGTGTGTGCGTGTGTGTGTGTGGTTAGTGTGTGCGTGCGTGCGTGGTGTGTGTGTGTGTGTGTGTGTTTTGTGTGTGTGTGTGTGTGTGTGTGTGGTGTGTGTGTGTGTGTGTGTGTGTGTGTGTGTGTGTGTGTGTGTGTGTGTGCGCATGCTTTGCATGCATGTGAGTGTGCATTTAAATATATGCGTGTGTAAATGTATGCACCTGTAAGCGTGATCTTGCTTTGCACGCTTCCCTGGGCATAGATAATAACTGTTTGAAATGAAGGAAACGTTTGCATATTGTTGTGTTCCTATAATGTGCAGCCTTTTGTACAAGCGTTTTATGATGGGACTGACAACAGAACAGTACATCTGTACCATACGCATCTTTGAATGCCAAACCATCCTCTGACTTTCTGCTACAACCCAGCCTTTGCATCACCCCAACAGCCAGATACGTTGTCATTCCATCATGATTTTGCCTGCAGAACGCATATTCTTTCTTTTGCTTGCATCCTTGCACCTCGCAGCAAACCAGCCACCCACCTGCCCATCCAACACTTCTACAACAGTCTCTCCTGTGTTCTACTACTGCGTTCTTTTCTAACTTCAAACGAAAACAAACAACAACAAACAAACAAGCAAACACATAAATCAAAGTCTTATTCTGCTTTTCTCTGTTGCTCTGAAAACAGAACGCACAGTACTATTCTCCTCAATGATTTATGTACACGAATATCTACTATATCATCTATCATCTATCTACTATCTATCTATCTACTATCTATCTATCTATTTATCTATCTATCTACTATCTATATATAATATAATATATATATAGTGTGTGTGTGTGTGGTGTGGTGTGGTGTGTGTGTGTGTGTGTGTGTGTGTGTGTGGTGTGTGGTGTTGTGTTGTGTGTGCGTGTGCGTACGTGCGTGCGTGCGTGCGTGCGTGTGTGTGTGCGTGCTCTCTCTGTGTCTCTCTCTTTCTGTCTGTCTGTCTCTCTCCTGTCTTTCTCTCCGTCTCTCTCTTTGTCTGTGTCTGTCTGTCTGTCTGTCTGTCGTCTGTCTGTCTGTCTCTCTCTCTCTCTCTCTCTCTCTCTCTCTCTCTCTCTCTCTCTCTCTTCTCTCTCTCTCTCTCTCTCTCCTGTCATTCCAATATAATTTGCATGCAGAAAGTATGTATGATAAGTATCTAACCGGTGGTAAAACGGCGTTATCGAGAGATCAGAAATAGAATACTGGGATGAAATGCTAACAGAAGATAGTATCTACATGATAATGCTATCGATGATTTATGAAAAAAAAAAGAAAGAAAAAAGAAAAAACACTTGGAAATAGTTTGCAAAGTAACGATAAAACATTGTTAAAGTGCAAGCAAAATGTATAAAAGAAGTCCTAGACATGCGGAAGAACATAATAAATGAATACAAGTTTGAAACATTGACAGAATATCAATTAGTTTGTTTTTTTTTAAATATAAAATTGATCTTGAAGCTTGAATGGCTCAGTTAAGGGTTCGAAATCATCAAGTTAGATACATTTTTTGTAGAGAATGTATGTGAGTGGGGAGAAGGGGAGGGAGAAGGGCATTCATGTGTGGTGCAAGTTGATGGGAGATCGGCCAGATGTAAGTGCAGTGAATGGTTGTTGTGTCAGAATAATTATGTGCCAGGACAAAGACAAGAAACTCAAACGAACGATGGATGTGGGAATAATTCCTTAATTTTGTTTAGTTGTGCAGACCGACTTTGCAGTGTTGTTGTTGTTTTCTTTGTCCATGGATAGAAATGGCAGTGTACCCCTTCGACATAAGGCTATTAACCAATGTGAATAAAAGATCTCTCTCTCTCTCTCTCTCTCTCTCTCTCTCTCTCTCTCTCTCTCTCTCTCTCTCTCTCTCTCTCTCTTCTATGTTATTATAAGGCTAGGCCTCTGGTCTTCATAAGTAATAACAGCAAACAGATTTGGGGAGTGGGGGTGGGGGTGGGGGTAAGCAGGTTTCTGGAAAAAGAAAAGAAGGAGGGGTTTGTAAGGATATTAGCATACAACCAGTGGTGTGTACATTTGCCAAGACTGCTTAATGACACGAAGATCGCGACAACGTATATCTCATTACATAATTGAGCACTGTTAGAGACATCAAATTCTAGTAGCGAACATAATCCTGCCATTTCTTACCAGGAGGTTTATGACGCTATACTAAAATTTAAAATGGATAAAGTCCGTGAGCCTTACATCATTTCAGGTGAAATGTTAGATTTAGCTAACAGCGCAGCTATGAACATTCTGTTTGACCAAGGTATGTACCTGGAGCAATGGGCCAAAGCAATCATTTGGTCTACTTTCGGGAAAGGGGACATACATTCGCCAACAATCACAGGTGCGGTTCTTTATTAAATTTAGTGGGTAAATTCTATATTCTGAACTGATAGTAGTAGTTAATTTGATTGAACTCAAGGTGAAGCATGAAAGAAGATAGCTTGAGCAGCACCCAGAATTCAACAAGAAGGATGCATACTACCTGCTGCCCAGATCGGACCAAGTGAGCATTGTAAGACTGAAGACAGGGCACTCCAGACTGAGACATCATGTTCACAAACTTCCATATTGGCGGGTCTTCAAGTTGCCCATGCAGTACAGCCCAGTGATAGTGAAGCACTTCTTGCAGACTGTCCACACACAAAAGCTAAGGCCTACCAACCACCGATGAGGGAAAGCCTTATAAGTGTCTGTGGGGTTCCTGTGTACCTGAATAAGGAGAAAATTTGATTGCATAAAACGACAAACTGACAAAGTCACAGAATGGATTAAGACGTGGGTACTCCCTACGGGACAGCATTTTTACGCTGAATGCCGCAGTCAAAAAAGAAGCTGTTTGAAAGAAAGGGAGTCAACTTTATGTTCGACTTATTTTCGATCTGTGGAATGGCTTTTAATTTTAGTTCAGCATGAACACTTGTTGAACGTCATGAATTAAAATGGGATATATGCAAAATGCATGAATGCTTTACTGTCATGAATCAATCTGTCCTTAGATAATTTCAAGTTAAGTTATCCGACCTGAAGACAGATTCACATGGTTACAATCCAGCATCAGCAGAGCAGCACGAAACAAGATGCTGGGTGTGGACAATTTCTAACGTTTACTTGACTGAATGTTTGACTCTCTCGATTAAGGGCCAGACTTTTCTTAGCTCTAATGAGTGGATGGCCAATGGTTACATGTCAGAGTCATCCGGTTAAAAGCTGATGTGGTGGCTTGCTAAAGGTTATCCTTCTAGAATCAGATGCACCTGAAATCGAACTACTTTCATATCTGCAGTCGAATTCCTAGCACACATGACCATCCAGACTAAATCACACAGGTCTCTGGTCCTTATTTATCATTAAACAGTTAAGTAAAGCACAGTGACAACGTCGTTGAGATCCTTGTGCCAGGGGACCCTGAAGCCGATGAACGTCCTCTGTGAAACTGTCTGAAGAAGTCTGTTTAGTTTCCTGTGGTATTCCACCGAATTCTGTCAGACAGTTTGAAGGCAACAGCAGCTTCTCTTGATCTCTCTATTAGATTTCGTGTCTTTGAATTTTTTCAATTTGTTTTGTTGTTGGAGCATCAATTTCAAGATACGTTTCAAGATGCACATACTTCAGTCAGTCTAACAACATTCTTTCCACTATGGTGCTTCAGCAACCCCAAACACTTGATATCCACACTGCTTGATCAAAACTGTATAATGTCATTCAAAGTATAGTCTGCTTGCACAACACACACCCACACACACACACACACACACACACACACACACACACACACACACACACACACACACACACAAACCCGAGATAGTGTACCAGCCTAGTCTTTCGTTTCCATGTTGACACTGGCAATTAACAGATTTTTCAATACCATTTGTTAGGAGAATAAAAAGGAAAGTGGAGGGGCTCGTGTGACTGTTCAGGCTGAGATTTCACCAGGTGGGTCACGGAACCAACCAAACTCCTATGCTGTGAAGGTAAGCAGCCCAACATCATATACTTTGTTCAAATTGCCTGATCCATCACAGTAAGGAATTACAACATGTGGCTGTTGCAAACTGCCTTCTCAAAGCGAAACCAAAGGAAACCTCATTGAGCATGCACGTTCATGGGCCCCCTCCACTCACACCAGAACTATTTCCTAAAAGCAACTCCAAAACAGAGCGTTTCGCGTTTTTTTTTGGCACTTCTGTCGATTCATCACAAATAAGTGTTGTGTAATTAATGCACAGAGGACAGAATCCACTAAAAAGAAAAGGATAGTTCAAACCAAAATACAATTCCTGCGATCAAACACAATAATGCACCTCCCCCAACTTAATAGTAAATGTCTACCAATGTATCATCTGGTTTTAAGCGCATTTAGTGAGACTCGGGTGACTGACTCTGTCCGTGTTATCCCTGGGCACTATGAGAGAGAAAGCACGTGGGAGAACCCATATGCCGGTACACATGGTAAACAGCCTCCTGCCGTGTGCGTGGAATTTTGCTGGAGGCGTGCGCTAGCTGGAACTGGCTCTATGACGAACAATGCGTCATACGCACAGCTGTGGGAAGCGATTGAGAGTAGACTACCTCCGCGAGGGAGTGTGCATTGCTGTTAATTGACGGTCAGCTGTTAGCGTACTCTCAAAAGAGTTT
>CM031613.1:73929215-73931715 GCA_018398815.1 Conus ventricosus | reverse complement strand
GAACAGATGGAACATATGACAGAAATGAGAGCACATAACCTAACTCCATCATCCAACTTCAAAGTCCATACATGATCTCCAAACTCATGTTGGCAGTACTTTGGTCTCCCAGAAAAGGTTTCTAATGGTAGTCACATTCCTTGAACTTGCCTTACGACTGGGGTGCGTTGGGTAAGGATGGGAGGGCTGGGAGCGAGGGACAGTTATCATTCATGCGCTTCGTCCAAGGGTGATTTTAATCAGCATTACTCGTTTGGGGGTATGCTGTTCATGTGGAATCCACCTGTGCCTGTTTATTCAGCAGATGCGTATGACACTGATGGTTCAGAATATTTAGCTCAAGTAATGACATCCTCCTCCTCGGGGTATGTCACGATAAAAAGAGAGAAACGTCAGTGACAAAAACTCAGATTACCTGTGGACGTTTATCTCGGTGCCTCCAAACAATTTAGTTGTTATCAGTTATAAGCAGACAGAACAGAGCCGACATTTCATCCAAGTATTTGATTATTTTCAGTCAAACGGTCAGTGGAAAAGATATTTGGTATGGGGCAAGGTACCCATTGACGATCATTTCTTTTTTCCAAAAATAATCAAAACAACAACACTAGGTATAAGAACGTCTAAACACTGTCCGGTTAATCTGTGTGATTTCCGAATTTTCTTTTCTTTTCTTCCCGAGTGGCAATTACCTCAAACATTACCCAGCAGTTTATGGAACTGTTCTGTGGATTATTACCCCAGCTTTAAGCATCATGTGGAGTGTAACCTGAAGACAGAGTGTGAAGGTGGGCAGGATGAAACAGAACACTGTCCCTTCAGCAGTGCAGACTGTCAGGGTTTGATAGCGTTCTGTAACCAGTGTTACAAACTGGCCCATGGTCTAGATGGGTATCATAGTAATCCAAAAGAACCCAGCAAAACAGCCAATGAGTTCTGTCGGTCATTTGGAGGCAGGCTGAGTATTCCACACTGCAGTCCCAACTGGTGCAGCAGTCTTGTTAGTGTAAGCCACATGCACCCCTCTGTGCTGGACAAAACCGCAGTTGGCCTGTACTACAGGGATGTTCCCCAGTGTGCTTTGTATACACACAGTCTTGTAAATGAGAACAGAATTGTATTTCATCATACTACTGATCTATTTTATAAAAAAATTTACATAGACGAGAAACGCTGCTCCATTCTTAAAACATGTCATCGGACAGATCTTCGTCTGTGCTCTGCACATAGCGATGGATACGTGTTGAAAAACGGGGTAATGTGTGAAATCAAAATGAACAAGACAGAGAATTCTCCCCACTATTCAACGTCCATTACATTGGAAAGTACACGGTTCACGCTATTAACCCTTTCATGTATACCTTTAACATCTGGGCAGAAAACAAAGAAAGGCTTATGAAGCTAACCTTATAAAATGGCTAGAATCGACTCCTGATATACTGCACAATTCAGATGTATAAAGGTATTTTATTGTGCACACAGTTGACACACATTCATTCTTCTTTTAACGCCAACTGCTAGTAGCGATAAATGAGGTAAAGTGTTTTTGTTTTGTTTTTTTAATCAACCGGACCGTGGATATTCAACTTAGATATCAAAGAATGAACATCGAGAGCCCAAATGAGATACTCCCCAAAAAAAGAAAAGGAAAAAAGACCCTCATAAAAAAATCGAGATTGCTTTCAAAGCATTCAGCATTATGACTTCTGTTGGAAGTGAAACATGAAAATAAATGTTGGATCACATAGCTGCCTATTCCACACAACACGCTTTGACTTGTTGGTCTTTTGGTGTGGAACAAGGGAAATAACCACACACACACACACACACACACACACACACACACACACACACACACACACACACACACACACACACACACACACACACACACACACATACACACACACAATCAAATAAACGACGGATATAAACAAAAGAGGAAAAACAAATACCTAAAATACACATTTCAAAAAGAGAGGTAAGCGGGAAAGGCACAGTTAGTAGAACGGAAATTGTGAGGAAGAACAGGGCATTAAAGTGTGAATCTGAAATCCTTCGCTGTCTGCATGATGGGACGTTTTGAGTTCTGGGGTGTGACCAGAGCCAGCCGTTCACACCTCAGTGCAGCTGACTGCTCATCCTCTGGGTGGAAGCGTTTTACTGTGGAGTTTGTTGTGTTCTTCTGGTGGCCCAGGTTCCCAACGATTGTTGTCATGTTTTAACTTGGCCTACAGTTGCTATATTGAGTGTGCTCACACAAACCCATAAATCACACACACACACACACACACACACACACACACACACACACACACACACACACACACACACACAACTCCCACACACACACACACACACACACACACACACACACACACACCACTACCACACCCACACACAACACACACACACACACACACACACACACACACACACACACACCACACACACACGCAAATACATGCAGGCACACAAACACACACGCGGCGCAGCAGCA
>CM031613.1:73923210-73928215 GCA_018398815.1 Conus ventricosus | reverse complement strand
TTTTTTGATTTTCTTTTTGCTTCTTAGATGGCACCTTTGGTTGTTTTTTGAAAACTCAACAAACATACTACGATATTGCACACCAACCTTTTCTGGGATTGCATCTTCTTAAAACTGAAAAGGCAGAGGAGTCAAATTACCACTTTCCGCGGTCACTGAGGAGAAACCACCAAGTTTCGAAATATCGGTATATGACCAGGAGTTATGTTAGTGAGTTTCCCTCCCGGATCTGAAGAGAGGAAGGACCTCGAAACAAGTTTTGTCGTCCCGGTTTTAAGATTTGCTTTTAATCATTATTTTATATATATATATATATATATATATATATATATATATATATATATATATATATATATATAACATGAGTGTGTGTGTGGTGTGTGTGTGTGTGTGTGTGTGTGTGTACAATAGTTCAATTGCTTGTTCAAGATTTGCCAGGTGTAGATACTTGGCATGTATTACTGATATTACGGAAATAGGACTTTTTCCTTTGTGAAGTAGTCAAGAAGATCCAATCCTAAGGCAGATCTCCACAGTCTATAAACCACTGCTGGACCTCTGCAGAGCAGGGACAATGCAGACACACAGTCCTTGAAGACAGCGTTGGGGGTGTGGTTTGATCCACTGGCTCTGTGTGAGATGAAGGCTCTTCAAAACTCTTTACGCCTTGTATTCGAGCAGGCATATCTGGTAAAGCATGTCATGCATGGTCAGGGTGCATATATGCGTGGAGAATCATGTGCCTATATAAGGAGCCTGCGTGTGTGTGTGGGAGGGGGGGGAGTGTTTGTGCTTGCATGAAGATATTTTACCGATGGGATTGATTTACTATGGATTCTTACACAGACATTTTACGCCTTTTGTATGTGTGTGTGTGTGTGTGTGTGTGTGTGTGTGTGTGTGTGGTGTGTGTTGTCCTGTATATGGCTGCTTGCTGTCGAAAATGAATTTTCCATCTCTTGACAAATAAAATTGTTATCCTGTTATCCTGAGTGTATAATAATATATTGTCAGTGGCAAAATATTGCAAATTGTGAAATTCTTCCTCACTGTCAAGTATTGCTAAAGAAAGAGGTAACTTTCAATGATGTTTCAGTAGTATCTCATTAAAGGAGGAAAATGCATTCCCAGTTTTACTTTCATTGTTTATACTTGATTACGTATCGTAATTGGTTATTAAAGATTATGCTAATCACAGTCAATGCAAAATCACGATCCACTTCCTTCTTCTATAGGTGTTGCTTTCAGCAGAAGCAAATATCATTTGCCATCAAATGAACTTGGCAGCCGTTCTCATCGTACGGTGACGTTTTATTTTCTGTTAAATTCAGAGGACTCAAGCACGTGTTTTATTTTATCATCTGTTAGATTCATATGATTCGAGCATATATTCAACAAGTTTCATTTCATTCCAAACTCTTTTGAGAGTACGCTAACAGCTGACCGTCAATTAGCAGCAATGCACACTCCCTCGCGGAGGTAGTCTACTCTCATCGCTTCCCACAGCGCGCGTATGACGCATTGTTCGTCATAGAGCCAGTTCCAGCTACGCACGCCTCCAGCAAAATTCCACGCACACGCAGGGGCTGTTTACCATGTGTACCGGCATAGGGGTTTTCTCCCGCGTGCTTTCTCTCTCATAGTGCCAGGGATAACACGGACAGAGTCAGCCCACCCGAGTCTCACTAAATGCGCTTAAAACCAGATGATACATTGGTAGACATTTACTATTAAAATTGGGGGGGGGTGCATTAATGTGTTTGATCGCAGGAATTGTATTTTGGTTTGAACTATCCTTTTTTTGTAGTGGATTCTGTCCTCTGTGCATTAATTACACAACACTTATTTTTTGATGAATCGACAGAAGTGCCAAAATAAACGCGAAACGCTCTGTTTTGGAGTGCTTTTAGAAATAGTTCTGGTGTGAGTGGAGGGGGGCCCCTGAACGGCATGCTCAATGAGGTTTCCTTTGGTTTCGCTTTGAGAAGGCAGTTTGCAACAGCCACATGTTTTTAATTCCTTAATGTGATGGATCAGGCAATTTTTAACAAAGATATGATGTTGGGCTGCTTACCTTCACAGCATAGGAGTTTGTTTGGTTCCCTGACCCACCTGGTGAAATCTCAGCCATGAACAGTCACACGAGCCCCTCCCACTTTCCTTTTTATTCTCCTAACAAATGGTATTGAAAAATCTGTTAATTGCCAGTGTCAACATGGAAAAGAAAGACTAGGCTGGTACACCTATCTCGGGTTTGTGTTGGGTGTGTGTGTGTGTGTGTGTGTGGTGTGTGTGTGGTGTGTGTGTGTGGGGTGTGTGTGTGGGTGTGTGTGTGCAAGCAGACTATACTTTTGAATGACAATTATCAGTTTTGATCAAGCAGTGGGGATATCAAGTGTTTGGGGTTGCTGAAGCACCATAGTGGAAAGAATGTTGTTAGACTGACTGAAGTATGTGCATCTTGAAACGTATCTGAAATTGATGCTCCAACAACAAAACACAAATTGAAAAAAAATTCAAAGACACGAAATCTAATAGAGAGATCAAGAGAAGCTGCGGTTGCCTTCAAACTGTCTAGCAGAATTCGGTGGAATACCAAGGGAAAAAACAGACTTCTTCCAACAGTTTCACAGAGGACGTTCATCGGCTTCAGGGTCCCCTGGCACAAGGATCTCAACGACGTTGTCACTGTGCTTTACTTAACTGTTTAATTTTAAATAAGGACCCGAGACCTGTGTGATTAGTCTGGATGGTCTGTGTGCTGGATACGACGCAGATATGAAGTAGTCGATTTCAGGGAATCTGGATTTCGAGGATAACCTTTACAAGCCACCACATAGCTTTTAACCGGAATGACTCTTGACATGTAACCATTCGCCATCCCCCCTCATTAGAGCTAAAAAAAAGTCTGGCCCTTAATCGAGAGAGTCAAAAATTTAGTTTAAGTAAACGTTAGAAAATTTTCCACACCCAGCATCTTGTTTCGTGCTGCTCTGTTGATGCTGGAATTGTAACCATGGGGAATCTGTCTTCAGGTCGGATAACTTTAAATTGAAATTATCTAAGGACAGATTGAATTTATGACAGTAATAGCATTCATGGGAATTTTGGGATATATCCCATTTTAAAACATAACGTTCAACAAGTGTTCATGCTAAACTAAATTTAAAAACCTTTCCCCAGATCGAAAATAAGTCGAACAATAAAGTTGACCTCCTTTCTTTCAAACAGCTTTCTTTTTTTACTGCGGGATTCAGCGTAAAAATGTTGTCCCCCTAGGGAGTACCCACGTCTTTAAACCATTCTGTGACTTTGTCAGTTTGTCGTTTTATGCAATCAAATTCTTCTCCTCATTCAGGTACACAGGAACCCCACAGACACTTATGAAGGCTTTCCCTCATCGGGGGGTTGGTGGGGCCCTTAGCTTTTGTGTGGGGGACAGTCCTGCAAGAATGCTTCACAAATCACGGGGGCTGTACTGCATGGGCAACTTGAAGACCCGCCAATATGGGAAGTTTGTGAACATGATCTCCCCATCTGGAGTCCCTGTTTTCATCTTACAATGCTCACTTGGTCCGATCTGGGCAGCAGGTAGTATGCATCCTTCTTGTTGAATTCTGGGTGCTGCTCAAGCTATCTTCTTTCATGCTCACCTTGAGTTTTAATCAAATTAACTACTATTATCAGTTCAGAATAAAAGCAATTTACCCACTAAATTTAATAAAGAACCGCCCTGTGATTGTTGGCGAATGTTATGTCCCCTTTTCCCGAAAGTAGACCAATGAATTGCTTTGGCCCATGCTCCAGGTACATACCCTTGTCAAACAGAGTGTTAAACAATGTTTCCCGTAGAATGTTTTATAGCTGCGCTGTTAGCTAAATCTAACATTTCACCTGAAATGATGTAAGGCTCACGGACTTTATCCATTTTAAATTTTTGTATAAACGTCATAAACCTCCTGGGAAGAAATGGCAGGATTATGTTCGCTACTAGAATTTGATGTCTCTAAAAAGTGCTCAATTATGTAATGAGATAACGTTGTCCCGATCTTCGTGTCATTAAGCAGTCTTGGCAATGTACACACCACTGGTTGTATGCTATATCCTACAAACCCCCCTCTTTTTTTTTTTCCAGAAACCGCTTACCCCCCCCCCCCACCCCCACTCCCCAAATCTGTTTGCTGTTCTTACTTATGAAGACCAGAGGCCTAGCCTTATAATAACATAGAGAGAGAGAGAGAGAGAGAGAGAGAGAGAGGAGAGAGAGAGAGAGAGAGAGAGAGAGTGAGGAGAGATCTTTATTCACATTGGTTAATAGGGCCCTTTTTGTTTGAAGGGGTAAAACTGCCATTTAAACCATGGACAAAGAAAAACAACAAAAACACTGCAAAGTCGGTCTGCACAACTAAACAAAATTAAGGAATTATTCCCACATCCATCGTTCGTTTGAGTTTCTTGTCTTTGTCCGGCACATAATTATTCGACAACAACAACCATTCACTGCACTTACATCTGGCGATCTCCCATCAACTTGCCACCACACATGAAGGGCCCTTCTCCCTCCCCTTCTCCCCACTCACATACATTCTCTACACAAATAATTATCTAACTTGATGATTTCAGAACCCTTAACTGAGCCTCAAGCTTCAAGATCAATTTATATTTAAAAAAAAACAAACTAAATTGATATTCTGTCAATGTTTCAAACTTGTATTCATTTATTATGTTCTTCCGCATGTCTAGGACTTCTTTTTTACATTTTGCTTGCACTTTTAACAATTTTTTTTTATCGTAAATTTGCAAACTATTTTTCCCAAATTGTTTTTTTTTTTTTTTCTTTCTTTTTTTTTCATAAATCATCGATAGCATTTTCATGTAGATCTATCTTTCTGTTAGCATTTCATCCCAGTATTCTATTTCTGAATCTCTCGATAACGCCGTTTTAAACCCCCGGTTAGATACTTATCATACAAAACTTTTCTGCATGCAAATTATATTGGAATGA
>CM031613.1:73903210-73920710 GCA_018398815.1 Conus ventricosus | reverse complement strand
GTGTATCACTTATCACAGTTGCTACAAGGCACTGCTACGTGTATAGGACGTACAAAAGAGAAACTGTTTTGGTCAATCGTGTCCAGACTCACAGGGACGAACGTAAAGACGAGAACTCGTTGTGCCAGGTTACGTCTTTCCCCATGACATTTTGAAATCTGCGAGTGGAAACGTTTGACAGGTCCAGCACCATACATGATTTATCATGGAGACTGAGACAGGAATGTTTCAAATTGGGAGGACGAAGTGTTTGTTCTTTTACCTACACACCTCAACAAATATATCTGTAAGGCAACAGGGCTAGCTAAAAACTCTACGGGTTTGTTATGCGAAAGGAGGCATCCCTGGATACTGGGTGGATGAATTGGGGCCTGGAAAAACTCTGTATACCCATAAATCTTTATTATTCATAACAATGCTGTGTAAACTATTTTGAGTTTAATATGAAGCCTTTTTGTAAACCTGAATGGAGAACGCTAATGTTAAAAGTTTAAGGCTTGCTTCTAAATCTAAAACTATCATAACTGGAACAGAACCCCCATGTTGTGGCCTCTTTTGCGATACTGAAGATGGAGATTTTTACAACAGATATGATACATCTTGTTCTTGCTTTCTTATTTATATAACGAGTGCAACCCCAGCTTTCGATTATTAAGAACAGAGCATTTGGAGATTTCATGATGCCCAACATCGGCTGTATATTCTTTTTGGCTTACTTTTTGGGTCTGCTTTGAGTCACACCAATTGTGTTGTGACCCTTTTTTGGGACCCGGAAAGAGTCTCTGGACAAATACCCTGATTGCGACTGTGAGTTCTGTCACAGTCATGTGTGAGCTGAACGAGGGCCGGTACCCGAAGTTCCAGGTGTCCCCCCTAACTGGCCAAGGGTCACAGTGAGATCGGTGTGTGGGGAGTGGTCTGAGTTACTTTGAAATCCTGCTGCTTGGCATGTGTGAACAGTGTGGTTGGAAAGGTCATTAATCTATATTTGTATGCAGGATTTATGCCATCAGTTTTTGATTCTGTAACTCTGTCCACAGTTAAAATTTTAAATTTAAATTTGTTTTCGTGCTTGACCTCTGCCTGTAAATCATTACATTTTGAAAATTACTTTTTTTTCGATCGAAATTTAACTTTTTTGTTCTGGTTTGTTGATTCCAGTAATTATCATTCTCATTTACTCAAATTTCAATATAAGGACGAACATGTTCTTTAATTTGGGTTAACATAGCTCAGTCTCGGTAAACATTTTTTTGTAACATTTTCTGCCATTTTCCCTTTTCTGCACACACACACACACACACACACACACACACACACACACCACACACACACACACACACACACACACCACAACCCCAAAACACACACACACACACACACACACACACCCCACACACACACACGCACATGTGTGCACTCGCCCACAAGCACATACAATGAAAATAAAGCAAAAGACAAAGTTAGTAGGTGGGCCAAAAGTCGATCAGTGCATCCCGCAAATGCACAGGTTAGACATTTAACTCAAAGCCACGAGACCCTCTTCTTCAATTCTTGCATCTTGTTTATTGTACTTCTTCCCATCAGCTTTAAATAGTATGTAGTTTTGTTTTGAAAATTTAAGCAGGTGTGGCACAGTGAAATATGGAATAGTTCGCACGCAGTGGCACTTCTGTGATGAAACTGAGACTTAAACTACCCTTTTAATTGACATACACCCACCTTTAAATTCCTCATGCCCTTTCTTACACAAAATAGCTGTTCAGCTGGCCCTCGTACGTTTCCTGTGTTTATCTGATACTGAAGACCAAGGTCTTTGTGTGGATCGAGCACTGGGTCAGCCGGTGGACCGGTTTACAGGGCCTGCTGGTTCACTACTCTTTCCCAGTGGGACAAGGATGCGCATGTGAGCTGCATACGTGTCACCTATACAGCTCATACTGCTGTCTCCTGACAGAACAGGGCACTATGATGTTCCAAAGGTCAGCCGGTTTGCTTGGAGATGCTATATCACTTAATTTCCCGGTGCCCACTGCTTACACACCACCTCCATCTTTTGAAAATGCATGAATGCATTTGTATGCACACACACACACACACACAAAACACACACACACACAACACACACACACACACACACACACACACACACCACACACACACACCCACACACACACACACACACACACACACACACACACACTTTCTTTGCAGCAAATAAATTTTACCCCAGGGTGTACCCATTTATAGTGTGTGTGTGTGTGTGGGTGTTGGGGGTGCGTGTGACTGTCTCTGTGCGCACGCGCACGCATGCGCGCGCCGCGCGTGCGTGCGGCGTGCGTTGTGTGTGGTGTGTGTGTGTGTGTGTGTGTGTGTGTGTGTGGTGTGTGTGTGTGTGTGGTGTGTTTTGTGTGTTAGGAAAAAGAATCAATAGACGTTGGATTTTGTACTTTTTTACAGAAGAAAAAACAGGGTAGAATTGTTTGCAACCAAACCACTTACTAGTTTGATGCAAAGCTTCAGGCACCTTGTGGCTGCCGAAGTTAGCTAAGTAAAACTGGCATTGTCAGTTACATTACACATTTCGGACAACAAACAAGCTTTAAAAACGTTTCTTATTGGACATTTGTTGTTGCTGTTATCTGAGCAGAGGCATGTTTCAAACTTGTGTACTACATAAGTATGGGATAATCAACTGTCCAAAAGCGCTGACGTGAATTATTTTTGCACGATTTTGTGTGTGGATTGTCATTGTTTTAATGCTGCATGACCACTTGTGTGAAGAACACCAGGCGCTGCTTGGTGCTTCAAGCATTGTCCTCCAGGACAGCATTGCCAACAACAATGTTGCGTGACCACTTGCGTACAATCTCTCATGCCATGCCCTCGTTATCTGTGGGGAAAAAACCTAGTCGAGTTTAATATTAAAGAATTGTCTGGAATTCGTCACTTCAGTCGTCTCCAAGAGTGCATACATGTAACATTCTTCACGACAACCACTGATTATCAAACTGACAACCGCATTTGTTATGGCCACTCAGCAATGCCGAACACATTGATGCCAGACCCTCTGTGCACAGCTGACATGCGATTTGCCGAGTACAGTGAGATACCTGGCTGGTAGGGAGCAGACTGCAGAAAAAACACCCCTTTCACTGACCTGCACTCATGGCTTTGCCTCTGCAACTGCGGGAGAGGTGTTAACTCCCTGCTCTCAACACTAAATAACTCGCTCTGAACAGCTGTGACTGGGTCAGATGAAAATGTCTATATGGATCTAGACATGGTCTCCGAAGGCGCCTGCACCTGACTGCCACTCTTGCTGCGTTCCGGCAAGCGATGTTTTTTCATGGATATCAGCTCACCTTAGTTGCAATGTTGTGTACATACCAAGGTCTGATAAGGTCATTGGCCTCATGCACAGATAACATGTCTGCTAAGTCATAGTCATGAGGCCCTCATCCTGCATTCTCTCATCTTAATCATCAGCTCCATTATTCCTCAGCTTTGCGTCATGTGCAGTGTGGTAACAGATAAAGTGTAACGCACATGGACTAGTCCACACGCAGTGAATCTCCCTTGAAGAAACTAAAACTGAAACCTGCATGACACAGCTTAGAAAGCACCTGGTTAAGAAATTTAACAGAAAAGGCTGTGACATCAGTATTTTCTTTGCATGTGCAGGCTGGTACTCTTGGGGGACACTACATGTACTGAGAGGTTAGGATTAATTCCATCTACTTAACAAAGGGAATGCAGTTTTAAATTCATGGCCGGTTTTTTTTTTTCTGCTACTAATGTAGCCATACTCCAACTTTGGGGAAATCAGTATGGTTAACATTATATATTTTATATATATATATATATATATATATATATATATATATATATATATATATAAAATATATATATATATATATATATATATATATATATATATATATATATATATATATATATGTGGACTTTTCATGTTGTCTCATATACAGAAAATACTTGGTAAACAGGTTGGCTTATACAGAGATGACGGTCTTGCCACGTTAAACAATAAACCAAAAAACATTGAAAACAAGAAAAAAAGAACTCTGTAAAAATTTTCAAAGCCATAACCTAAAAATCACAGTAGAAAGCCAACAAAAAAAACAGTGAATTATTTAGACATAACATTAGACCTTAAGGATCATACATGCAAACCATATAAAAAAAAACCGAATGACACACCTGTCTACGTAGACATCAATAGTAACCACCCACCCTCCATCTTAAAAACCATACCTAATGGTATAAAACAATAGATTATCTAAACTGTCATGCAATGAGAAAAAAAATAACAGTGCAGCAGCAGAATACCAAGAGGCGCTGAAAAAAAAATGGCTACAACTACAAATACAATATAACCCAGATAACAACATGAACAGCAACAGGAAAAACAGGAAAAGAAAAAATTATATGGTATAACCCTTCATATGATGGAAGAACAAAAACTAACGTAGGAAAAGAATTCCTCAGAATCCTTAAAACATCATTCCGGAAAGAACATGTACTATCTAAAATATTCAACACAAATACCGTCATTTCTATCATACTCGTGTATCTCCAACCTTAAAAATATAATTGATTCTTCCAATAAAACCAAAAACAACACAACCAAAGAGGGTGATGAAAGGATATCTTGTAATTGCACAAAAAAAGACCAGTGCCCTCTGAATAATAAATTTCTCTACAACAATATTGGAGCAAGCTACGGTAACAACAGACAGGGATAAAGAAACATACATAGGGATCACGGCAAACCATTTTAAAACCAGATATGCAAACCATAAACAGTCTTTCAAAAATGAAAAATATAAAAACCAAACAGAATTAAGTACATTTGGAAGCTTAAAAATAAGAAAATAGATTACAACATATCATGGAAAATTATAAAAAGAGCAACACCATACAACATTTCTAAAAAATGCAACTTATGTACTGCAGAAAAGTGGCTGATATTATGTAAACCCCCCCCTAAACATCCCTGAACTCTAAAGTAGAAATGATAAACAATTTGTAGGCAAAATGGAAATCTTTGTCAATGCACCATTCCTTAACACGTCCCCCATGAACCCGCCCCAAAAAAGAAAAAAAACCCGGGAGGCCACGTGCCATACGCGCAGAGCTCACACGCCCACATACCACAATATATAACACCGGTGGCGTGCCCAAATTGTATATCCTGAGGATAGCGTTTTAGCTTGAAACAAGCTTGTAGGTTTTTAATTTCTCCATTTTAAAATCCTATTTTAAAACTGGTATGTCGCTCCCTACATGGTTGAGCACTTTTAAACGTTCTGAGTGGCTTTTTAGCTCTGATTATATATATATATATATATATATAATATATATATATATATATATATATATTATATATATATATATAAATAAATATATATATATATAAATTATATATATAGCTGGTCGTATTTTTTCCGGCTTTTTTTTTTAAAAAGTGCTCAACCATGCGGGAGCAGCTAAATAATGATTAAAAAGAAATTTTAAAACCGGGACTACAAATTTGTTTCGAGGCTTTCCCTCTCATTTCCCCTGCCAATCATTATTAATTATAAATATATATATTATAAAATATATATATATATATATATATATTATATATATATATATAATATATATGTGTTGGTGTGGGGTGGTTTTGTGTGTGTGTGTGTGTGTGTGGTGTGTGTGGTGTGTTTGTGTGGGGTGTGGGTGTGTGTGTGTCAACACAACAAAGCACAGATTAAGAAATTTAAAAGAAAAGACTGTAAAATCAGTATGCTTAATATAATGACATGCGTCAAGTTACAGGGCGCACGTTAAGACGTTTTAATAGGAAGACGCTTTGAACTCAGTTGGGTTAAATTAAATACAGGGCAGCTTACAAATAAAAGAGGTACGAAAGTCAGTATGGTTGTGTTAAATCATTTACATGTCACCCTTTCAAAGGAAAAGTCCCAAAAATTGTAACAGAAAACTGACAGTCAGTATGCTTAGTATAGCCATTCATTTATCAAATTTAAAGAGACGTCACGGCAGACGTAAAATTGAAACATTTCTTTTTCTGCGATCAATTTGAGGACAAACATGATTGTCAGTTGAGGGTGAAACACGTAGGGTTTCTTTTGTCATGTGTTTGTTCTTTCCTTGGGGCACAGTTATTGTTTTTTGTTTGTTTTTTTAATTTTTATTTTTATTTAAATTCGTTCATATATCTATTTATGAAACCTTTTTAAACATTTGAGAGAAAAAGGTACATAAGCGTTTTTGATCAAAAATGTTTTTACTCTACGGCAGATTCAAAAGCAGAGATTAAGAAACTGTAAAAAACCCCCCCGGAAAAAAAAAAAAAACAAATTTGTTTTTCGAAAATTTTTTCCCTCATCGGGGCCCGGGGTTTCCAAATTAAAAAAATTTTAAATTTTTAATTAAATTTTTTTTATAAAAAAAATAAAAAATAAAAAAAAAAAAAAAAAAAAAAAAAAAAAAAAAAAAAAAAAAAAAAAAAAAAAACCCATATTTTTTTTTTTTTTTTTTTATTAATTATTTTTTTTGGGTGTTTTGGTGTTTGGTTTGGGGGTTTAATTTGGTTGGGGGGGTTTGGGGGTAAAAAAAACCCAATTTTGAAAATTTTTTTTTTAAAAAAAACAAAATTAAAAAAAACATCTTTTGGGGCGTAAAAAAATTTATTTTTAAAAATTTAAAAAAAAAAAAATTTTTGGGTTTGTGTTTTTGTAAGGCGTGGAAAAAGGGGTAAAAGGGTTGGGGGTTTTAAAAAGGGGGGGCCGGGGGGGGTTTGTTTGGGGTCCCTTTTTGGGGGTTTTGGGGATTTTTAAAATTTTGGTTTTTGGAAAAAAAAAATTTTTCCCCTTTTTTGGGGCTTTATTTTGATTGTTTTCTTTTTTTCTCCTTTGCAAATTTAAAACCCAAAAAAACTGCCCTGGGAGGTTTATCATTTTGGGGGCCCCTTTCTCCCAAAAATAAAAAGAACCTAAAATAAAGGAAAAACCCTTTTAAAAGGGGCCAGGTTGAGGATTTAAAACCCCCGAACAAATGTCCAGTTTTTCCTGCGGCCGGGCGGGGGGAAAAACTTTTCCACGAACCCAATGGGTTTTGGGGGGGTTGGGGGGGACCCCTATTTTTCGAAATTTTCCTTAAAAAAGGGCAGTTTTGTGCGAGGGAAAGGGGAAAAGGTAGTTCCCAATTTTAAAAATCAGGGGTCGGAGGGTTTTTGATTTAAACGATTTAAAAAAAACTTTCTAGTTTTAAAAATGTTTGTTGAACAAAATTTCCCCCCTTTATACATTTAAAAATTTTTTTTTCTTCAATATTCTTTTTGTGATACTCCATTTTTGCCCCCCCTTGGCTTGTCAAAAAAGGCTGAAAACAATTGTTTTTTATTTTTCACAGGGGGAAACGGGTTTTCCCCTATGAATTTTCATAGGGGTGAACCCAATCGAAAAAAAAATCCGTATTTCCTTCCGTTTTGTTTTGGCCCTCCTTTCAAATTTTCTTCACCGCCTTTTTAGGGTTTTTGAGCATACCCTTTTTCCCTTTTTGCCTCCCCCCAAAGCTCCCCAGAATAAAAATGTTCACAACCACCATTAAGAAATCATGACCCTAAACCCATTTAAAGGGCTGTGAAACAGAACCCCCCCCCTTCTGGTTTGGTCCCCGGGTTGGGGCTCACAAAAAAATTTTTTTCTTTACACTGATGTGATTCCCCCCCATTTTTAAATTTTTGAAGTGGGGGGAGAACTGTTCCAAAAAACGTGGGGGTGTTTTACAGGGATTTTTGTAAATTCATTTAAGGAAACAGGGGGCTGGTGGTTTTGTTTTAATAAGGGTTTTTTTTGGTTGCTACCCATTTGGCTTACCCAACATTTCGGGAAAGCCCAAAAGGGGAAAAAAAAATTTTTTAATAATTTGGAATGGCCCCCCGGTTTAAAACTTCTTCACTTTCAATCATCCCCCCCCCCAGCTGTTTTTCCTGTCCACGGTTTCCCCCGGTATTTAAGCCATGCTTTTAGGGTTTTCCCCGGCACCACCGACCCACCTTTCCCTGTTGTGTAGGGAAGACGAAAAGCTGGTTTCCAAAACCCTGTTGGTTAAAAAGTGAGCTTTTTTTGGGGTTGTGCACAGACACATTTTAATGTGGGGCATCCACCGGTTTAAACCCCCGGGAGTGTTACAGATTGTCCAGAAAAAGGGGGTTTTTTGTGCCATCACTGTTTTGTGGAACGGCAGTCTGTTCTAAACGCCCTTGACGGGGTTCGATGGGCAGTGCCCCGTCCCAATGTTATCCCCCCCTTGCAAAAGAAGCCCTGTTTTTTAAATTTGGTTTATATCTTACATCTCAGTTCCAAATTTTTCCATAACCATGGTTCTCCCCAAAAAATCCGGTTTTTCTTGTTTTTTAAATAAGACGACGTGGAAAACCCAAAATTCCCGGTTTTAATTTGCACTTTCGGGGGGTTGTTCCGGGGCCCTTTTTTTGGGGGGGGATACGGGGAGAACATGTTAAGGCCTTCCAAACATTGTAAAAATCCCTTTTGGGGAAAAAACCCCCTTTTCCATTTTTCTCTCGTTGGGGAGGGTTTCAATGGGTTGATTGCCAAAAGGGGACTCTTGCTGAATGGGTTCCCGTTTAACTTTCGAATTTTTTCTCTAAGCAAATTTTAAAAACAATTTTTCAACTCGTTTTTTGTGTTGTCAAAAAAAACTCTGGGGAAAAAAACCGGAAAATTAAAAATTTACAGGCCTCAAACAGTAAATTCAGGTATGGTTTATAAAAAATTTTGTTAACCCCCAAAGGTTTTTAAAAAATTTTTTGGCTTGGGGGGATTGGGCGGGGTTTTGGGCCCAAAGCCTTTTGTGGCTAAAAGGGCCCCCCCAAAATTTTTTTGGAATTTTTCCCTTTTCCAAATAAGTTTGTAAATATTTTGGGGGTTAAACCGTTTTTTACGCCTACCAGATCCAGTCCTAAATGGATACCAACAGAAAAGTTTTTTTGGCCCCGTGGACCTGCAGGGAAAATTTGCTTTTTTTTTGGTTTTTGGGAAAGGTTTTTGGGGTTTTTTCCTAAACCTTTCTTTAAAATTGTTTTGGGCCAGTCTCTCTGTGCAATCAGTGTCTGGAGCCATAATGGTGGCCAACATTCCGCGGTGGGGTTTGCCTTGTTTTGAGTGTGTCTATACCTTCTTCTGTTTTCACACCTGGCCCGTGTAAAACGGCCCTTTCGTCGCCCTGTTTTTGTAGGGGGTTTTTAAACGGGTTTCATTGATAGTTTTTCCCTTTTTATCAACCCTTCGGGGGCTCGGTTTGGCCAGCTCGTTTCATTTCAGCCCGAACCCGGGATTCAATACACATTTTTCGGTCATAAATTCCTCTGCCTCATGGAAAATTTTTTTTCATCACAAAAACCTCGTGCCTTTTTCCCCCCCAGGTGTGATTCCTCTTATACTGGGTGCAAAAAGTTTTTGCCCCCCCCCCCCCCCCCCCCCCCCCCTTTTGACCGTTAGGGTTGGGGTTAGTGTTACCACTGAACCTGCTCTTCATCCGTGTCTTTTACCAATGGACGTCGTCACGCAGTCTGGGCAAAAACAAGAGGACGAATATAAAAGTGTTTAGGTCACAATCAAACAAAAAACTTTAATAAAGAAAAAAGGGGTAAGTAGAGCTTACACATTTAGTGAGTCATAAATTAGTCAAAAACAGGAAAATGAAACCCCTACGCTTTTTTTTTGCTGAGCGTTCATGTCTGGGTAGCGGTTGTATAGAATCGGGCCCCGGGGTTCCCAGCTTTTGGTAACCATGAAACCCCGCTTTCCCTGCAATCGAGGAAAAATTTGAAAGAAGAAAACGACGTTAAAGGGGGAAGGGGCTTACCACGTGTGCCTGTCGTGCCCAAAGGCACAAGTGAGAGTGAAATACAAAGATCAAACGGATGGTCACACCCCAGGCAAACAACAACCTTGTATCTTTTTAAAACCCACGGGGAGGACGGAACATTTTGACACTTGGGGGAAAATCAAAATTGGTGTGGGGAACAAAATCAATTTTTTGTCACCGAAATTTCAAACACGGGTGGGTGGAAATATCAAAATATAAAAACAGCGAGCTTTTATTTATTTAGAAACAAAGTAAATATGCCTGGTTATTTAACATTGCAGATCTGACGCTCGAATCTCACGCATGTAATTTTTTTTTATCTGTTGGAATAGTGTGTGAAAAAAATTTAAAAAGCTCAAAAAAAGGTGGATGTTATTAAGAAAGGTAAAACAATTAGCTGCTATTGGGAAAAGAAAAAATTTAGTGAACTTTTGCTAAACGCTAATTCATACTACATTTTTTTTTAATTAGCTACGACCAAATTTTGGGGTCATGTACGTACTATTGGCGACTGTGACGTTCCGTCGCGTAGCCCTTATTTGATATAAAGAAATTCCCCTGGTGGGGAAAAAGGAAAGGAAAAAAAAAAGGGGACAATTTACGGGGATGACCAGTGTTATCGGTGTCACTGGGGCTATAGACGAGGGTGATTATTGGGTGAATCGCTCAGGAAAATGGACGGACTTTTGTCCATTGGTCAGTAACCAAGGGCGGGTAATGCGTAGATTTAGATGGTACTCATGAATTGTTCGGGAAGAGTGGGGAAAGACAAAAAAGGTTTTGGAAAAGAAGATGGTTTGGGGCACTGCCCAGACAGGTTGTTTGGAGCGAGAACGAAATTCCCCTTAATCTCCATTACAGGTAGGTCTAGACAATGGGGAGAGAAAAGGGGGGATGTTAAAAAAGGGGGAAAAAAACAGGGAAAGAATTTATCATTATTCAGATTTTGAAATAGATATTTACACGATTTTCGTGTTTCTCCCCTTCCCCAGTGCTGTGCCAGCACCAGTAATGGGATGGGCGACTGTGGCAGGCACGCAGTTTTGGGCTCCAGTGCTGGGGCAGCACCAAATTGTCTCAGGTTGGAGAACCAGTAGAAGGGGGACGATGCGGATGTGAGAGAACTTTGCAAGCTTTTTTGTCTTTTGGACCCACTTGATTTCTGATGGGTTTCCCCGGGGTCGGAACTCAGATTTTGTTCCTAATTTAACCATCTTTAATTCTTCTTTGGAAAAAGTGTCAAATTGTTTCCCCATTAAGGAGGCAAAACCTGTAAAAGAAGTTCTTGTAAATTTTTTATAATGAGATGAACTTTGGTCCCAGTAGTAAAACGTTGAATTTTGTACCTCCATGGAGTGGTGGAATGGAAGTAAATATGGAAAAAAAATCTGTTGTGTTGCAGAAAAGTTGATTACCGTTTAGAAAATTTTTCCCCCGGAGAGGAGGGGGAGGAAGAGTTAACCCTGTTTTTCCTTCATTTCCTTTTCCCCCCCTTTCCCCAAAAAATTCTCCAAACGTTCTTCAATGGCGTCTATCTGCTTCTTTTCTCATTGTCTCTTTTAGGAGGATTTTCCGTTGGACGCCCCCCCCCCCCCCCCCCCCCTTTTTGTTTTTTTTTAAATTCCTTTTTTTTGTAATTTAATATTCACTTACTGTTTAGGGCCATTCATTTGTTTTGTGAATCATCTATTTTTTTTTAAAAAAAAAAAAATAAGTAAGAAAGTAAAAACTACAAAAAGAACAGTTAAGAAATAAACTTTATAACAATTTTTTTCCCGGGGGGAAAAAAACTTTATTTTTTGTCTGTTTTCTTTTCTTTGGGGGAAGAAAAGGCTTTTTGTATTGGTGTCAAACATCCACGTGGTCCCAAGGATTTTCTTTCCTTGTCTCATCGTACAAGATAAAAAGTTGTAGAGCAGGGAAAACCAATAAAAACCGCTAAAAAGGTTTCAAAAGGGAGAACAAAAAGTTAGCCGCATTTTGAAGACTATGCAGAGAAAACGATGATACACTAATACTGAAATTTTCTACTGAAAGCAGACTGTCCTGACATCCCAACGAACAAGCCGACGTAATCCCGGGGACTCAGACTCCTTTACAGGTTGTACCTGGACAAACAAAAAACAGATTGGGGTTTTCCAAAAACCCTGGGGGAAAAACATTTTACTAGGGCCCATGATGCGTTGTTCGCAGGTATTGGGGAATAAAAAAGAACGTTAAAACGAGTTCTGGTTTTTTTTTTTGGCCGGGGATCACAAAAAGAAGTTACCAATATTGTCGCTTTGTGACTTTTGCCAAAAAAAAACTAAAAAACGTCCTTTTGTGTCAGGGGAAAACTTTGGAGTGAATACAAAGTGAAAATGGCAAAATGCGAAAAGGTTTCAATGAAACGCAAAAAAAAGTTTTGGGCCGACAAAGTTCCCAAACGAGTCAATTGAAAGGGTTTGTCCGTGTCTGGAACAGATGTGGTATTGCAGAAATAATTGGTTCTGATTTTGTACCGAATTCTTACAAACGAGAAAAGCGTGCAAACAAAAAATGTGGGATTGTTAACATTACCAACTAGATGATCTTCCTCTGCCCACTCTTTCTGTCAAGGGGAAATTATCATGGGGTTGTTTTGTGTGAGTTTATCTTTATTCTGAAAGAAAAATTTGGAAAATTTTTAAGGACTTTCGATTCCTGATGATACCCCAGGGACAGTGGGCAAAAACTGAACCCATACTATTCAGTTGAGTACGGAAAACCCGTCCCAGTCAAAAACCCTCCCTCCCCCCATTTGCGAAAAAAAAAGGTTTCGAAAAAAAAAAAAAGATTCGGTTATGCCCTTGAAATTTTTTTAACCGTCCTTGTCACCCTTAGGTTCCCATTGTATTGGTGGACAAACCCGATGACTCTGTGCGGTTTTTGCATCGATTAGAGGAAGTTAACAAAAAACTGTGTTTGATGCGAAACTATCCCGCATTGAGGAAAATTTTTTGCCAACTGTCAAAGGAAAAATTTTTGTCAAAATAGACTTAAAAATAAAGGTATTGTCAAATCCTGAGGGTGAAGCAAACAAGGAAAAAAAAAACTTTTCAACACCCTTTTGGGCTGTTTAATGGCGAAAAAAGCCTTTTTGGGTGACAAACCCCCATCTTTTTTTGCCAAATGATACGCGACTAAAAAATCATGCGTGTAGCGTAAACTTTTTTGATGACCCTTTTTCTTGCGCAAAGCATGGAATGATCTTCTGGAAAAATTGAAAGTGATTTTTTTAAACTCCGGAATTTTGGTCTGACGTAGCCCCTCCCAAAAAACGTGCGATTCCCATCTTGAGTTTTTTGGGTTTTGTCGTTCTGTTGGGAAAATGACACCAGAGGAAAAAAAAAGAGAAAAGACTTGGCCTTGAATGACCACTAAAAAAAAAACAGATAAATCACTCCCTTTGGGTTGTTTCCTATTACAGAAGTATGTACCGCACTTTGCGTCCCTTTACAGGCCCTTTGAGTGACTAAAAAAAGGAACAAAAAACAAAAAGGTCGCTGCTCTGGAAGTGTTCAAAACACCTTAAAATTTATTCCTGTACGTTTTGTCCTCTCTTCAGAAGATTTGTTTTGAAAGATGCCCGCTCCAAAGGGAGGGAGCTGTCTTTTGCAAGAAAGAAAAGGGTCGTTACACCGTCCAATATGCAAGAAAACTTCCTAACACACAAATCAAAAAACTCAACAATTGAGAGGGATGTTTGCATTTTTGGGCTTTGAGAAATTTGTCAGATTCCTTATGGAAGCCGTTTCGGTTACAAACCCACCCCAAGGGGCCCTTGAGTTGTTGCAGTGCCAAGACCCAAAAAAACCGGCTGTTAAAAGGGGGTTTGTCATTGAGGAGTTCAAATTTGACATTGACTTTCCTGGAATCGAAGTCATGACAGATTTTTTCCTGTGCGTATGCACAGTATCCTTCATGCAGCTGTAACTGCATTTTAAAAAAAAAGACTGTTTCTGGTTTGTTTTCATTGTGGAAAGACTTTATTGGCATTTTTTCAGTGTCATGTGTGCTACTGCAATCTGAATTAAAAAGGGGTTTTGATTTTTCCCAAAAATGCATTGTTTGGCATTTTGGGTTCTCTGGTGAGCATTTTTTAAAATGTGTGCAGAATACTTATTTGATGGTTTCAAGTGTTGTTTGTTTGTTTTTTTTTCGTTGGTCCATTTTGAAAAAAAAAGAAAAAGGGAAGTGTTTAACGTTCGAGTGGACTGCAAAATTGTTATTTTCCCTTTACGAAAGACTTTTTCCTTGGGAAATTTTTTTCATCAGTGAGTCATAAGAAACTTCTTTGTTGTGAGGATTTTGGGACTATGTTTATGTGAGAATAGGGAAAAAAACCGGTGTTTACTTTTTTTTAATATAAACTAATTGGAATTTGTAATGACAGTATCATTTATGTTATGTGTTTGTGACTTTTGACTTGTGATGGAGTGTGAATTTGTGTTGTTGGTTTTTTTTTTAAAGGGAAAAAATGTTTTTTTCTTTTTTTTTTTCAAACTAAGATTTTGGAAAGTGATTTTGGTCCTTTTGATGTTCGTTTAAAAAGGGGGTTCTATGTATTGAGGAAACTTTGTGTGATGAAAATTGGGCATTGATCTCGGGCTATATTAATAGATATGTTTCGTATTTTAAAAAAAAACTTAGGAAAAATAAGGGATGGCTTGGGGACACTGACCCGCAGGGTTGTTTGGAACTCAGAACGAGATTCCCTGTATTACCATTCCAGGTGGTCTAGACAGATGGGGAGAGAAAAGAGAGAGAGGTTAAGAAAGGGGGGAAAAAGGGGAAAGAAATTTTTCTTATTCGATTTTGAAATAGATTCTTACACAACTTCATTCGTGTTTCAGCCCTTCCCCAATTTCGTGGCAGCACCTTTAAAGGGATAGGGGACTGTGGGGAGTCGCACAACAAATTTTGGGCTCCCGTGCTGTGGCAGCATTAATTGTCCCAAGTTGGAAAAAACCCCTAGAAGAGGACAACGATGGGGTCGTGGAGAAATTTAAAAACGTTTGTATGTTGACCCCATATGATTTATGATAGTCCCCTGGGCGGAACTCAGATATTGTTCTGTATTTTAAGCCCTTTTGATTTTTTTTGGAAAATGTATAAATTTTTTTTCTCCATTTAGGAGGAGAAAACCCGTAAAATTTTGGGCCCCAGTAGTGGGGTCTGTGGAATGTTTTTTACCTCCATGGGGAAGGAACGGAAGATAAATATTTTGGAAACAAACCCCGTTGTTATCTGGAAAAAAAAAAAAAGATTTTTCGTTTAGTAAAATTATTCCCCCGGAGAGGAGGGGGGAAAGAGAGTTTTTCGTAGTGTGTCTTCTGGGTTTTTTGGGAGATTGCGTGTGCACGAGTGAATGCTGGGCTGATGCTGCTGCATTTGTGCTCTTACATTGGCATTTCCCCCAAAACTTTTTTAAAAAATTGGAGAAACATCAATTACGGAAAAGGAGAGGGAAAAACAAAAGGAAACGTAAATATATACAGTTTAAAATAGGATTTTATAATGGAAAAAAATAAAAACCACAAAAATTTTTTCAAGCTAAACTGCTTTCCCCAGGGTATCAATTGGGCACCCACGGTGTTTTGTGGGTTTTGGGGGCGGTGGCTCTGCGCTGTGGCCCGGGCCTGCAGGTTTTTTTTTTTTTTTTAGGGCGCTTCTGGGGGACGTGTTAAAAAAATGGTGCATTGACAAGGCTTTCCATTTATGCTGCAATTTTTTATCATTTCTATTTTAGGTTTTTAGGGTGCTGGGGGGGTTTTCTAATATCAGCCCATTTCTGAGTCTAAATTGCATTTTTTTTTGAAAAGTTTTTGTATAGGTTGCTCTTTTTATAAGTTTCCATGATAGTTGTAATTTTTTTCTTTTTTTTAAAACTTCCAAAAACATTACTTAGTTTTTTTGGTTTATATATTTTTCTTTTTGAAAGATGTTTTGGTTTTGCAATCTGGTTTTAAAAAGGGGTTTGCGTGATCCCCCCTGTGTTTCTTTATTTCTGCTGTTTTTACCGTAGCTTGGTACACAAAATTGTTTAGAAATTTATTATTTTGAGGCCAGGTTTTTTTTGTGCAATTACGATATCCTTTCAACACCCTTTTGGTTTTGGGTTTTTTTTGGTTTTATTGGAAGAATCAAATTTAAATTTTTAAAGGGTTTGGGGATACACGAGTCGTAGCTGACGGTATTTTTGTTGAAAAAATTTTTGATAGTAAATGTTTTTTTTTTGGGAATGATGTTTTTAAGGGTTTTGAGGAATTCTTTTCTACGTTTTGTTTTTGTTTTCATATTGGAGGGTTATACCCTAAAATTTTTCTTTTCTGTTTTTCCGTTGCGTTCATGTTGTTATCTGGGTTTATTGTATTTTAGTTTACCCCCTTTTTTTTTAGCGCCCCCTTGGTAATGCTGCTCACTGTTAAATTCTTTTCATTGCTAACAGTTTAGATAATCTTTTGTTTATTTTAGGTATGGTTTTTTTAAAAAGGAGGGTGATGGTTGCTTTGAGTATACGTAGACAATAAGAAAATAAAAAAAAAAGAATAAAAAAAATAAAAAAATAGATTACAACATATCAGGAAAATTATAAAAAAAAGCAAAACCATACAACAACATTTTAAAAAATGCAATTTGTATACAAAAAATGGGTGATATTATTAAACCCCCCCTGCTCCTGAACTCTAAAAAGAAATGAAAAAAATTGCAGGTATAAATGGGGAAAACCTTTCAATGCAATTCCTTTAAAACCCCCCACCCCCAAGCGCCCAAAAAAAAAAAAAAAAACACCCGCAGGCCCCGGGCCACACGCGCAAGTCACACCCCACACACCACACTATATAAAACCCGGGCGTGCCCAATTGTATACCCTGAGGGGAGCATTTTAGCTTGAAACAATTTTGTTGGGTTTTTTTTTTTTCCATTTTAAAAAAACCTATTTTACAAGTAATATAAAGGTCTTTAAATTAAAGGGTTCAACCCCTTGGGGAGCAACATCTGTTTTAAAAAATTCCTAAAAAATGAAGTGTTAAAATCAATCTACAAGCTTTTTTAAGTCTGCACTTCTTCAGGATATCTTTTTTAGGGCACGCCAACATCTTTTATGGCTGGGGACTTGTTTCAAAATCTTATATGCAAAGAACACGTTTGCGCACGGCGGCCTTTTGGTTCTTTTTGGGCCTGTTCGATGGAATGTGCTAGAAAGATTCCCTTGTGCCCTCAATTGTTTTTCAATTTTACTTTTGGTTCAAATTGCAATGTGGTTTTTAGTATTAAACCCTTTTTTTGTGGAACAAGAGCATTTTTTTTTAAATATTGTTTTATGGTGTTGCCTGTTTAGATTTCCATGAATGCTGTAGTCTATTTTTTTTTTTTGAGTTTTCCCAAAATTTTTACCATCTTTTGATTTTTGTATTTTTTATTTTTTTAAAAGCTGTTTTTTGATTTTGCGCGGGCGCGCGCGCGCGCGGGGCGCGCGCGGCAAAAGCGCGCGCGCGTGTGTGTGGTGGTTTTTGTGTGTTGTGTGGTGGTGTGTGTGTGTTTTTTTTCACATGTG
>CM031613.1:73868210-73898210 GCA_018398815.1 Conus ventricosus | reverse complement strand
AAGCTGAATGCTATGGTGCTGAAATGATTGTCACATGCAAACGTGGGATGAAGACTTGCAAGAGAAACCAGTCAGTGTGTGACTGTGGGTTTGGAAGATGGCAAGTGCTATGCTCTGGATGAAGGCTGGATCCATATAAGAAAACTGTATACGTCACATGGCCATCATTGCATGTTGCCATGGATTCCTGTCTCTCGAACAACGTGAACCGTGTACTTTCCAATGTAATGGACTTTGAATAGTGGGGAGAATTCTCTGTCTTGTTCATTTTGATTTCACACATTACCCCGTTTTTCAACACGTATCCATCGCTATGTGCAGAGCACAGATAGAGCCATACCAATGACATTTTTCAAAAATGGAGCAGCGTTTCTCATCTGTGTAAATTGTTTCATAAACAATATCAGTAGAATGATGAAATACAATTCTGTTCTCGTTTACAAGACTGTGTGTATACAAAGCACACTGGGGAACATCCCTGTAGTACAGGCCAACTGCGGTGTTGTCCAGCACAGAGGGGTGCATGTGGCTCACACTAACAAGACTACTGCACCAGTCGGGACTACAGTGTGGAATACTCAGCCTGCCTCCAAATGACTGACAGAACTCACTGGCTTTTTACTGGGTTCTTTTTGATTACTATGATACCCATCTAGACCGTGGGCCAGTTTGTAACACTGGTTACAGAACGCTATCAAACCCTGACAGTCTGCACTGCTGAAGGGACAGTGTTCTGTTTCATCATGCCCACCTTCACACTCTGTCTTCAGGTTACACTCCACATGATGCTTAAAGCTGGGGTAATAATCCACAGAACAGTTCCATAAATTGCTGGGAAATGTTTGAGGTAATTGCCACTCAGGAAGAAAGGAAAAGAAAATTCGGAAATCACACAGACTATCCGGACAGTGTTTAGATGTTCTTATACCTAGTGTTGTTGTTTTGATTTTTTGGAAAAAAGAAATGATCGTGATTGGCTACCTTGCCCCATACCAAATATGTTTTCCACTGACCGTTCGACCAGAAATAATCAAACACTTGGATGAAAGGTCGGCTCTGTTTTGTCTGCTTATAACTGATAACAACTAAACTGTTTGGAGGCACCGAGATAAACGTCCACAGGTGATCTGAGTTTTTGCCACTGACGTTTCTTCTTTTTACAGTGATATACCCCGAGGAGGAGGATGTCATAACTTGAGCTAAATATTCTGAACCATCACTATCATACGCATCTGCTGAATAAACAGGCACAGGTGGATTCCACATGAACAGCGTACCCCCAAACTGGTAGTACTGATTAAAATCACCCTTGGACCAAGCGCATGAATAATAACTGTCCCTCACTCCCACCCCGGCCATCCTTACCCAATGCACCCCAGTCGTAAGACAAGTTCAAGAAATGCGACTACCATCCGAAACCATTTCTGGGAGACCCAAGGAAAGCTCACATGAGTTTGGACATCATGTATGGACTTTGAAGTTGGATGATGTAGTTAAGAAATGTGCTCTCATTTCTGTCATATTTCCCATCTGTTCGTTTCTTTCTATTTACCCCTTTGTTCACGTTTTCATCGTCGTCCCTCTTACAATATCCCTTTTGTTTTTTCTTTTTTGTTCTCTCTGAACGTCGCACACGCATCCACTCCATGGTCCCACCCTCTCCTCTTCCTACATACTGTGGTGGGTAAAGATGCAGTGCATGAGCCATAAATCCTGCATTTAAAAAGAATTAAAATGCACGACAGACACGACGAGTCCACCACCTAGTAGACACCTGACATTAAATCAACAACATGTTTTCAATCGATCTAAAAACAGCAACAACAGCAACAACAACAACAACAACACACACAAATATTATGTGCATATTATATATATATATATATATATATATATATATATATATATATCTATATATATATATTTATAATATATATATATATATATATATATATTATATATATATATTTATATCTATAGTCAGTATATTTAAAATGCCTAATAACAATTTTTAAAGTGCTCACTCTTGGGGAGCAATAGCTAAAAAGTTCAAAAGAGGAATCATTAAAACGATCTACAAATTTGTTTCAGGTGTTGCGTGTCCATCGGATGGTTTTTTGGTTTGCCCCCGCAGATGTTATATAGCGTGTGGGCTCGTTTGCGGTAGTGGCAGTGTCCTGTGACATCCGAAAATGAAAAAGAACATACATAGGGATCACTGAAAACACTTCAACCAGATCATCCCCCCCCCAAACAGTCATTTAATAAGAAAAAATATAAAACCAAAACAGAAATGTAGCCAATCTATCTAGCTCAACCGCTCCCCCCCACCAACGCTACAATTTCAGGAAACTCCCATACAAGAGCATCACCATACAGCATATTTCAAAAAGGTGCAACCTATGTTTAACTAAAAATATGTTATAACTATGCAAACCACCATTGCACTTTAAACACAAACAGAACATAGTAAACCACTGCAGGATAACTGGAAATCGTTGTTAGGTGAACACACCAAAAACAAAACTGAAAGCCAAAAAAACAACGTGCCGTCCCGCACGTGCAAACAACGCAAAACGGGAGCCCACACGCTATATAGCATCTGCGGTGGGCAAACCAAAAAACCATCTGATGACAGCGCACACGCTTGTGCAACAAATTTGTAGTTAGTTTTAAGATTCCTCTTTTAAGAGAGTATATATATATATAATTTATTTATATATATATATATATATATTATATTTAGATATACTATATATATATATATATATATACCAGTTTAAAATAGGATTTTAAAATGGAATAAAAAAACACCCTTACAAACTTGTTTCGAGCAAGTGCTCTCCTTCAGGGTTATTATAATCTGGCACGCACAGTGTTATATAGATTAGTGTGTGGGCGTGTGAGCTCCCTGCGTGTGTGGCAAGTGGCCTGTAGATTTTTTTCTTTTGGGGGGGCGTTCAGGGGGGACGTGCCAGGGATATGGTGCATTGACAAAGATTTCGTTTGTGCCTGCATTTTTAATCCATTTCTACTTTAGAGTTCAGGGTTGCTAGATGGGGTTACATCTATCCAGCACTTTTCTGTGGTAATAAGTTGCATTTTTTAGCACTGTTGTTGTATGGTGCTGCTCTTTTTATAATTTTCCATGTATGTAGTAATTATTTTCTTATGTTTAAGCTTTCAAATATATTTACTTTGTTCTGTTTGGTTTATATATTTTTTCTCATTTTTGGAGACTGGTTTATGGTTTGCATATCTGGTTTTCAAATGGTTTGCCGTAGTGGTATATCGTGTTGGAAACGACTCATGCGGATGCGATGGAATGTCCGGAATGTATGACGTCACAGGAAGTGACATCGGCGGAGGTGACATCACCGGAAATGATGCGAAGTGACATCATCACGGAAGTGGAGTGACTTCACAGGAAATGTCATCATCCCGGAGTGGAAGTGACAATCACAGGAAAATGACCTCATGCGGAAGGTGTCGTGACCTCGTGACTACGTGTCGGAGCTGGTTCGGGGTAAAGGGGCAGCACGGCGTCACCCCGATTAGTCGAGAAAAGAGGGCGGGTGAAAGAAAAGAGGTTTGAAGCAAGCGGGAGCGTGAAGGGGACGTTACCCCCGGTGGGCGGGGGTTTTTTCCCCATTTTCGGTACTGAGGAACGGGGGGTACCCCAGGTAAGACCTCATCTCAGGGGAAAAAAGTATTTATAACTACACCTGAAAGGGGAATTGACTTGATAAGTAATGAATAGAAATATTTTTTTTTATTGCTCCTTGTTTTTGTCTGGGACTTGGGACCAGCTCGATCTACTAAATCTATCGACTATGCTGATACAGGGCAACATTAAGCAATATTTTTGTTTCGTTTCCTAACACAAATCTGACTAAAAAATGAAAATTAAATCAAAGGGGTTCAGTGCTGATTCCATCCTCTTGAACTCGTCTCTTGATGTAGAAGAAAGAAAGGGATTCTCTACGCTGATGATAAGGGTGACTGTCTTTCTTCCGTCCTGAAGCTTTGGTTGATTCCGCCTCTGTTGGTCTGAGTTTTAGCCACTTCGCAGGATAGTGGGGCTTGTGAGCCCGTTCTGTTGTTTGTTTAGTCTTTGCAGCAGAGTTTGTCACTCGTGTATTACATTTTGTCTTTGTTATGTTGAACTGGAGAAATCCTTGTTGAATGAGATGTGTTTTCCCTTGTGAGAGGAGATGGTGAGATTTTGTTGTCATAAAGGATGTGGCGATTTTGTCTTATATATCTGCCTGTAGTTCGGTTAGATAATTGGTGTCATTGCAAGATTATGGGCGTTTCTGGCTATATTTTGTGTGTTCTGCCTCCACTTTAAGATTAACATGGAGTAACTATGTAAGTCGTTTTGTTCAATGAGGCCTAGCGGATCGCAAAAAATAAAAGAGGAGGGATGTGTTTGACTATTTCCGAAAAGCGTTTTTGATGTAACTTTTACAGGGTACCCATTTTGACCCAAGCTTGAATGTGTATCAGAGCCGGTTTGGGGTTATAATCATATTTCTGTATCAATTTAAAAATTTTATATGTCAAAATTAAGAGGTGTTTCCATTTCTCTTAACAATGATTTTGACCGTTTTGTGTACAAATGGTTGACAAAGATATAGGTGGAAACTCATTTTTGCTGTTTGTATCATTTTGGCTACGATGATATTGATCATTAACCTGTATAGACAAATTATGATAATCTTGATTTTTTTCGTTTTTATTTTTTTATTTTTTTTTTTGTTGAGTTGGAAGATAATATTAAGGATGTAGGGTGTTGAAATGTTGTAAGTGGAGTGGACTGAACTCGGCACAAGATGTTTTCAATGGATTATTTTAATCATAAGCATTATAGCAATGTTAACGCACAAAGCAAGTTGACGACATGATGTTAATAGAGGACCTTACGATATATGGAGAATGTTGCACCCTGAATTGAAAAGATAGCATGGAACTGATCCTCCCTCTGCAGCAAAGTAGTGTTGATTTTTTTTTTAGTTTCAGATTATGTGTCCACTATTTCACGGATGGCAGACTATTAAGGCAGAGGTACAGGACAGACCATTCAATGCTTATCTGAATTTAACCTTAGCTAAGAACTAACTATCACCCTTCTGAAATTTTTAAGTGTTCTTTTGTTTGAATGGAATAAACAGTACATTGATTGGAAAGTACGCGGAAATTAAAAGTTTGTCATAGAAGAGCTTGCTGTACTGCCCAGTTAAGGGAACAGTATCATTTATTGAGCATTAAAAAATTTGTTTTTATACTACAGATAATCTTTTTTAGCTGTGTTATTAAAAAATAAGAAGTAAACCTATAGCATTTGCAACTGAAAAAAAAACCCGCAGACGTAATGAAAAGCAGAATTGTTTTAGAATGATATGAAAAGTTAGCGAGAAGGAACAGTTGACTGTGAAGAAGGACATGATTTAGAGAGGGACAAAGAGGAACTAGTTAGACTTAGGGAAGGCTAAAAAGCAGGGGGTTTGATTCGATCGCGAGCACGTTGGATAGCAGAAGGGGGAAAAGGCATCCGTATTTTTTGTTTCGCTTGTACAGAAACTTCTTAAACAAATATGACAAAGTTAAGATTAGATGATGTTTTAGGCTCGCTTGGAAAAAAGAAACTTTCTTAAACAAAAATATAACAAGTTAACATCGATGATGGCTCGAAAATATTTCAATGATGAAGGATCCACGAGAACGTGAAGAAAGTTTATGAAAAAAATCGTACCGGATAATGGAAGTTGAGGATTCCGAAATATCCCAAAAGGTTAATTTAACCTCAAGTCTTAAACAATTAGAAGGAGAAAAATTTCTATAGATGAAGCTGGGCTCTGCACTTCACACGCTGACAAAAAGAAAAGCCAAGGATCAGTGGATTTTACTGTGAGTTCTTCCAAATTGTTTCAACCATCACTTGGATTTTCGTCGTTCGATCCTTAACTAAGGTTTCCACTGTGCCCCGAGTTGTCCACCATACAGAAGGAAGGAAAATTCCATAGGTTTGTATTCCTAAAGGTGATAAATTTGAGACGCCATTAAAAACAGAAGGCAGTTACTCTTTTAAATGTTGTTTATAAGATAGGGTACGTAGTGTTGTGAACAGACTAAAACATGGTTCTTCCAAGTTTGATCAACGAAGACCAAACAGGATTTATGGCCAACAGATATATTGGAGATAGTAATTCAGACTGAGTCTATGACTGAAATTAACTATTCACAACACACTGCTGACTTGCTTTATGGTTTAGATGTAGCGACAGCCTTCGATTCACCTGACGGGGTTCATGAATAAAAGTTACTTGTAGCATTCGGTTTTGGACCAGATATACATAAATGGATATCCTTTCTTAATAATTTAAGTCAGCTGTACTTGTGAATGGACCCGGATCGGTTGTTTTCTGTAGGTCGTGGGCGCGGCAGGGTGACCCCAGTTTCACCCTACATAATCATTTGTGTGTAGAAAGTCTTGCCATTATGTTGAGAGATAATAGAATTATAGAAAAGGAATTCCAAACTAAACAATGCAGAACCGAAATTGCACAATACGCGGACAGTAGAATTATGTTTGAAAAAGAAAATAGTGTCTTTTGGGGGGGTGGGATTTCTGGATAACAGTTGCATAGGTTTGGGAGAAAATCAAGTTTGTTATTAAATACAGAAAAAAAAAAGTGCTTATGGCTCGGCAGTAGAAAACCTCGACGATTTGCTAACATGCATACAATTTCCGTATTCAGTGGACACCCACAATTCAAAATTAGTGTATCTTATTTACAAGTTGATCTTGCTGGACTGTTCAGAACTAAACTTGAGGCTAGTTTTCTTGAATATGAATTGTTATACAAGGTATGTTAAAGATTACAGATTACTCCACTAGGCAGGGCGGCTGTTTTGAGGCATTTAAATCTTGTCCAAACGAATTCATCACTGGAATTTATTCCAAATCCTCCAATGATGAATTATGCGATTCAAACTCAGTCTTCGAGTTTTTGGGGAAGGAAAATGAGACTGTATAATAACATCAAATGCAGTGAAAAACATAATGAATGAAGGACTTGGTGTACCAAGGACTAAGGAATATATAGTTGCATTAGAACTTGCATGGAGTAGAAAATAACTATGTCTCACAAGTGGAAAAAGTATTACTTTGGCAAGTTGTCAAGAAGGACATTCATCTGGAAAAAAAACATGGCTGCTATCTTCTTCTAGGCCAATTATCCCAAACAAACAAAAAAATAGGGCTGACGTATTTGAGGCATATAACTCAATTTCCATTCAAAGCCCTTGCATTCCGAAGAATGGCTTCTGAAAATGTATTTTATATGAAACTATTAAGATAAAAAAAACAATAACAAAAAAGAAAACTTGTTTTCTCTCATCCACCCCCCCCCCCTACGTCTGTTCATCAACGTATATCCACAATTGGACACATTATGAAAGAAGATAGCACGCTTTTGGCATACAGAGAGTGTTCAATAACAAGTATGGATTTTGCATTGACTTTATTTCGCCCTATACTGGATTGTTAAAGGGGGTAAAAGCATATATTCGGGAAACGGCGGGAACATGACTATTATCACAGAATGAAACAGATCTCATGTGGAAACTTGTCTGTTCAGTCTACAGAGGGCATGATATTTATTATGATGCCTTTCTGTGTGACTACATAAAACCTGCTTTGCAGTGGAATCCCCCTATCAGAGCAATTGGAATGAATATCATTCATCAAAAGGTACAAAAAAAAATAAAAACGAAATAAACTTAAAGGGTCATGATAAGAGTTATACCACTATAATTGGGTACAAATATTGTGTTGTCAAACATGAGAAAGACTGAAAGATCATTGTACATTTTGTAATTTCGAGGAACGGGAAAACATTGAGCATCTATTTTGGTTATGTGACACATGTGGCATATTTTTCACAAAACTTTCGCAACAATTAAGGAAAAAGTCAGCATGTGGCTTCTTAAATTTGTCTGTTGAATTAGTATTTATTATTTGGGCTTTCAAAAAATTTCAGGGGTGATGGAAGCCTTTGACGTCATATACTTCTAGAAACATATTTTAAAAACTATAAATGCACGCGAGAAAAAAACTTTTAATTTGTCATAAAAATTATTCTACATTTATTTATAAGACAGATGTAATTTTGAACAGCAAGTTGCGAAAGCGCATAAATCTAGTCAAAAAAACTTGCATGAATAATGGCAGTTTATTATCATCTTTGATGGACGTGTTACATTTGGACTGATGTACTGTTGAGGGGATAGTCTGTCTCTGTGTCACTTGATATAATTTGGGTCCCTGGTGGCTCTTTGTCTATGTCCTATCCTCTCTCTTTCAAGAGCCTGTCAGGTGGTGGCACAGCTCTTTGACTTTGAGTTGAAAATAGTTCTTCAATGTAGAAATCCATCCAAACAGAGTGTAGTAGTATAATGTTATACGACTATCCCAAGGCTATTACAAATAAAAAAAATGTTGGTGGCTTGATTTTTATTGTCCAGAGGGAAATGTTTCCATTCTGTCTTGAGTTGATTCTTGGGTTTGAACATAATGGGAAGTCTGCATAACTTTCCAGCAGTTGAAAAGAAGAATATTAAAATCTAATGAGGGCAAGTGAACTGACTCATAATGATACTATTTGAATCTTGGTCTTCGTTCAAACTCCCAAAAATATATATTCTACTATTGTCCAATTGAAAACATCGATACGAGATAAAAACAATAGAGGAACGCGTGATGATACTCCGTACACGAGACTCTCGCACGGGATATATACTCTCTCTATGCCCCGACCTACTGTAAGCCCCATCTACTTTTGTAAAGAAAACTCCCTAATTGGCACTGTAACATCAGCAGCCCAGCAACAAACCGCAGCGACCAGTCCGCTTCCGCCACTCGCCCCTCCACGTAACAACCCCGCCCCCCCCCCCCCCCCCCCCCCCCCCCCCCCCCCCCCCCCCCCCCCCCCCCCCCCCCCCCCCGTGCTTTCCGTTATAAGCGTCCTGGACGTATTGCGGTATTCAGGGTTGCAGGAGTTAACCATATGCTTTGCCAATGACTTGCTCGTATCTATGGTTTCCGCAGGACCCCACCAAGCCCTCCACGTTCTGTGCTTGACTCGGCGTAATTAGAGGGTGACGTTGATACTGTGCACACTTGTTTGATGGACAGAGAATCTCTGACGTTGTCTCCGGACTTTAAAAAGGCTTGTGTTTCTGTACCTCGTTACTATGATCCTCTCACAGACTTTTGTTGCAGATGGAGTAATTGTCAGTACTGTAATTATGGGTTTATGGTTTCCTTTCAAATTCCCAAGAACCATGTGTTAAGAGCTGGGAACTCTTTCTCCTTGGAATCTGTAGTTTTAATTGGTTTCCTTCAGGAAATCTGGCTTTGGATTCTGTTTTAGGATTTTTGTCATTGAGTTTTCAGGATGATGTCTTGGTGTCATTGTAAAGCGTTTTGTTTAACGTTGGGTTAGATTTGTCTCTTCATGGTAGAAAAAACAAAAACAAAAACATAAAAATCATCTTCATTGTATAGCAACATGGTGTGTATGCAAAGGGAACTTACGCTGAAGATATAACTCCACGTGCATAATGTGAATTTATTCATAAGTGGATTACTTGTGCATGTATTTTAACGAAACAGAGCAAAAGGACATGTCACACGACAGGAAGAATGTGTTAATGAATATGCTACTTTGTACGAGTTGTTTCAAACTGACAAAAGTCAAAAAATTAGACCATTTGTGACAGAGAAAAGTTTTATTGTTGCATTTTCTAGCGACATTTTCTCCAGGTCTGTTGCTTTTTCTTGTGTGCATAACTGGTGTTTTCAGATCTGTGCAGAAATCCAACCTCGCATGTTTTTACAGGACTTATCATTTTGAAGGATGTACACATTGTGCATAAAAAAAAGATACTACGGTCGTCTCGTTTGATAACTGAATTTTTGCGTCGTCTTGGTTCCTCTTCTGTGCCCTTATCTGTTGGCCTTTATATTTAAATCATTCAGTGTAGCCAGGATCTGAGCCATGCGCTAGTTATTTTGCTATCTTCATTACTTTGATCCTGCCCATAAAAAATCACTCTTCATAACCAAAAATCCCCATTCCGATTTTGTATCACAGACCATTGTTCAAAGAGTTCTGGATTTGGTTGGTGGCAACGCTTAAAGTCCTGAAGAAATCTAAGTAGTGTCTATTAACCTTTCGTTTCTCCCATTAGTTACTTGTTCGTTCCTTTGGTTGGATGCATGTCTTGAAATTACAGAGTTTTGCTTCCATGGCATTGGGTCTGGTGTTTGAGAGTGGAGACAATAAGAAGGTCTGGAGCTGTACCCGCCCGCCATTGCGTGCTCTAGATAACCACACCGACAGCTCCCTCTCGGGTTATTTAGAACCCAACGGTGTCACTCCCCCCAGCCTTCAAAAAATGTGTACGTTAGGATTCACATCCCGTCCTTGGTTATCCAAATGACTCGCAAGAACCCACCCCCCCCCCCACACAACAAAACCAGATCCCATAACCCATAACAAATTCGTACTCATAGTTTGAAGTGAGAATATTGATTTTCAAATGATGTATGATCGCTAAAAAGTGTTATGCAAGTGTATAATGTAGATTGTAGTTTGATGAATGTTTGTTTTCAAATGATGCTTGATCATGAAAGGATAACTTTGTGAATTGTAGTTTGATGAATATTTGTTTTAAATAATCTTTATTGTTGAATATAATTACTTTACAAATTGTAGTTTGATTGTTATGTTTTCAAGGAGTGCTTCAATCATGAAACAAATGATTTTCAGAGTCTGTTTGTTGGAAAAAAGTGTTGTGTTTTCCCTTTGTCTTGCCAACACCTTCACTTTCCTGTTTGTATGTCTCTGTCTCCGGTCTCTCGCTCTCTCTCTCTCTCTCTCTCTCTCTCTCTCTCTCTCTCTCTCTCTCTCTCTCTCTCTCTCTCTCTCTCTCGCTCTCACCACACACACACACACCCACAACCACTCACAACACACACCCACACAAACCACACACAGTGTATTTGCAAACTTGTAAACCTTCCTCTGTTGACTGAAAAAAAAGAAGAAGATCGGGTTCCGTTTATACCCACCTGACATGACCAATCCTCCTACGTTTATCGGTTGACGGACGTCTGTTACACACCCACGAATCTGTTTGGGTCAAAAGACGTACACACTCGGTTTAACACAGACACTGCGTGACTGGGTCAGCTTCCGCTCAGCCATGGTTCGTTTTACTTTGCCTGTCGTGACCCAGTCACGCAGTGTCTGGTTATACCGTGTGTGTACGTGCCTTTTGACCACACAGATTCGTGGGTGTGTACTGACGTCGAGTCTTTCAACCGATAACAAATGTAGGAGGATTGGTCAATTCAGGTGGTATAACGGACCCGATCTTCTTCTTTTTTTCAGTCAACAGAGGAAGTACAAGGTTTGCAAATATCACTGTGTGTGTGTGTTGGTGTGTGTGGTGTGTGTGTGTGTGTTGTGTGTGTGTGTTTGTGTGTGTGTGAGAGAGAGAGAGAGAGAGAGAGAGAGATGAGAGAGAGAGAACCGGAGAGACGAGAGACAGAGACATACACAACTGTAAGTGAAGGTGTGGCAGACAACGGGGAAAACACTACACTTTTTTCATCAACTACAACTCCTGAGAGTCATTTTGTTTCTGATTAAGCATTTCTTGAAACCAACAATCAACTGCAATTTGTAAAGTAATTATTTTCAATAATAAAGCATTATTTGAAACAAATATTCATCAAATACAATTCTCAAAGTATTCCTTTTAATGATCACAGCATCTTTGCCAACAACACCCATTCATCCAAACTACAATCTACATTATACACGTGATAACACTATTTTGGTGATCATTACATCATTTGAAAATCAATATTCGTCCCTTCAAACTATGATTACGAATTTGTTCTTTTTTGTTACGGATCAAGCATCATTATTAACAAACATTCAACAAACGCCATTTGAAGCAATACCTTGTTCTAAGAACCAAAATAACCATCGTTTGTAAACTAGCCTCCATCCTTGCAGAGTCAGATTGCCAACTTCAACACCAGACCCCCCAGATGATGCCGCAAATCTGTCATTTCAAAGACATGCATCCAACAAGGAAAGACCAAGTTCTACGGGGAAGAAAGGTTAATAGCCAACATACTTCGATTTCTTTCAGTACATTTAAGCGTTTGCCAACCAACACATCGAATTTGAACACTGTCGGTGATACAAAATCTGATGGGGATTTTTGGTTATGAAGAGTGATTTTTTTTTTGGCAGATGCAAAGTAATGAAAGTTAGCCAAAATACTAGCGCATGGTAGATCTTGGCTACACTGATGATTTTAATAGAAGCCTCAGATAAGGGCACAGAAGGGGGAACAAGGACGACGCAAAATTCAGTTTTTCAAACGAAAGCCGTAGATTCTTTTTTTTATGCACATGGTACATGCCTGCAAATTGATAACCCTGCTAAAACTTGCGAGGTTGGATTTCTGCACAGATCTGAAAGCACCAGGTTATTGAAAAGAAAAAGCAACAGACTGGAGAATGTCTGCTAGATGCAACATATAACTTTTCTATAGTCACAAGGTCTTATTTTGACTTTTGTCGTTTGAAAACACCTCGTATGCGCAATTTTAATTAAACCCATTCATCCTGTCGTGTGACATGTACTTTGCTCTGTTTCTTTTAAAATACATGCACAAGTTATCCACTTATGATAAATTCAATTGTCTGCACGGGCGTTATCTTCTTTCACGTAAGTTCGCTTGCATTGCACAACCAATGTTGCTAACAATGAAATGATTTTTGTTTTTGGTTTTTGTTTTTTTCTTACCATGTATGATCAAACTAAACTCGTTAAACAAAACGCTATACAATGACTACCAACATCATCTGATAACTCATTGCAAAAAATCTAAACAGAATCCAAAGCAAGATTTCCTGAAGGATACCAGTTAAAACTACAGATTCCAAGGAGAAGAGTTCCCAGTCTTAACAATGTGTTCTGTTTGAAGGCAACCATAAAACATTTAAAGTACTGCCAAATACCCCATATGGTCGCAGCTGTGTGAGGAGTATTTACGAGGGACAGAAATCAAAAGCCTTTTTAAAGTCCATGGAGACACGTCAGAGATTCTATGTCATTTCAAACATTTGTGCACCAGTTCTTCGTCACCTTATACCCGTGTCATGCAAGAACGTTGGGTTTCTATACCATAGATAACGGAACAAGTCATTGGCTATCATATGGTTAATACTTGCACCCCCTTTACCAAATACTCAAGGACTTTACCATAGCACCACTTGTTAGGCTTAAACATGGTCCTATTTTCCTGCTGATGATTTACTTCCTTTATTTTTCTTTCAAGTGTGCTTACAGTAGCTTTTTATCCCCAATCTAAGGATCACGAGTTTCTCTATGGTTTTATCTGAAAATTGTCAATGGCAAAGTAGAAATATATTTTTGTGAGTTTAACATCCAAGATTAAATATTATTCGTTCACTTGCCTCTTAGGATTTTAATTTCTTCCTTTTCAACAGCTGTGTAAATTATGCAGACTTCCATTAATGTTCAAACCAGATATCAACTTCAAGACAGAGGAACATTTCTTCTGGACAATCAAAAATCAAGCCAGCCAACTTTGTAATTGCCTTGGGATAGGTCGGTATTACCATAATACTTATACACTCTGTTTGGGTTGGTTTGTTCTACTTTGAAGAAAATTTTTCAACATCAAAGTCCAAAGAGCTGTGCACACCAATGACAGTCTCTTGAAAGAGGAGAGGATAGGACACAGGAACAAAGCCACAGGGGACCCAAATAATCAAGTGACACAGAGACGCACTAGTCCTCACCATGTACCTCAAGTCCAAAGTAACACGTCTATCAAAGTTGGTATAACTGCATTGTTCATGCACGTTTTGGACTAGTTTTGGCGGCTTTTCGCAACTTCTTGCTGTTCAAATAACATTCTTGTCTTTAAAATAATGTAGAAATGTTTTATGACAATTTAAAAGGTTTTTCTCGCGTTGCATTTTAGTTAAAATATTTTTTCTAGAAGTAATTGAAGTCAAAGGCTTCATCACCCCTTGAAATTGTTTGAAATGCCCAAACTAATACTAAATTCAACAGACAAATTTAAAGGAAGCCACTGCTGACATTTTCTCTTTATTGTTGCTTAAAGTTGTTGTGAAAAATGCGCGGGTTCACATACCAAAATAGATGCTCAATGTTTTCCCTTTCTGATAATACAAAATGTACAATGATCTCTTCAGTTCATTTTCTCATGTTTCGACAAACAATATTTGTACCCATATATATAGTTGTAAGAACTCTTATCTTGAAGCCATTTAAGTTTTATTTCGTTCTATTATTTTGTACCTTTTTGCTGATGATTTTCATTCCAATTGCTCTTCAAGTTTTTTGATTCCACTGCAAAGCAGGTTTTATGTTGTCACACAGAAAGGCATCTAATAAATACTGCCCTCTCTGTTGACTGAACAGACAAGATTCCCATTTTAGATCTTGTTTCATTCTTGTTATTTGTCATTGTTACCGCAGTTTTCGAATATATGCGTTTTCTCCACTTACCAATCAGTATACGAAATAAGTCATGCAAAATCTATACGGTTATTGAAACTCTCTCTATCTGTATGCCAATGGCGTGCTATCTTTCTTTCATAATGTTGTCCAATTGTGTATATTCGTTTGTTGAAAAGACTGTGATTAGAGAAACAGTTTTATTTTTTGTTTTTGTTTTTTTTTCTTATATTTTCATAATAAAATAATTTTCGAAGCCATTTTCTTCGGTAATGCAAGGCTGAATCCATTGGCCAATTCTTTATATGCTCAAATACGTCAGCCATAATTTTTTGTTTGTTTTGATATTGGGCCTAGAAGAGACTACAGCCATTTTTTTTCCAGATGATGTCTTCTTGGACAACTTGCCAAAGTAATACTTTTCACTTGTGAGACGATATTTTTATTTTTCGACTCCATGCAAGTTCTAATGCAATATATATTCCTTATTTCTTGGTACACCCAAGTCCTCCGTTCATTATGTTTTTAACTTCAGTTTTGAAGTTTATTCAGTCTCCATTTTCTATCCTCCATAAACTCGCAAAGACTGAGTTTTGAATCGCTTAATTACATCATTGGGAGGATTTGGATGTAGAATCCAGTGATGAATTCGTTTGACAAGATTAATGCCTTTAAAACAGCCCACCCTGCCTAGTGGAGTTATCTGTATCTTGTACCATACCTTGTATAACATTCATATTTCAAGAAATCTAGCTGTAGGTTTATTTCTGAACAGCAGCAAGATCACTTGTACAAATAAGATTACACATAATTTTGAAGTGTGGTGGGTTCATGAAATACGTAAATGTTGCATGTAGCAAATCGTCGAGGTTTTTCAGACTGCCGAGCAATAGAGCACTTTTTTTTTTTGTGTGTGTTTAATATCAAACTTGATTTTCTCCCAAAACCTATTCAACTGTTATCAGAATCCCTCAAACAGACACTTTGTCATGTCAAACATAATTCTACATCGTCCGCGTATTGTGCAATTTCTGGTTCTGCATTGTTAGGTTTGGATCCGTTCTTAAATTTCTATTATCTTCAACCTATGGCAAGGACTTTCTACACACAAAATGAATATGTAGGGTGAAAACGGGGGTCACCTGCCGGCGCCCACGACCTACAGAAAACCAACTTGATGCCTGTCCAGTCACAAGTACAGCTGACTTATATTATTGTAGAAAGGAGGTTATCCATTTATGTATATCTGGTCCAAAACCGGAAGGCTACAAGTACTTTTTCAGGAATCACTGTAGGTGAATCGAAAGGCTTTCGCTACATTAACATAAAGCAAGTCAGGCAGTTGGTGTGTTTGGAATAGTTAATTCAGTCAAGATCAGTTAATACTATTCCAATATATCTGTTGGATAACTTGTTTGGGTCTTCGTGGATCAACTTGGAAGAACCATGTTAAGTCTGTCACAACACGCATACGTACCCTTATCTTATAAACAACATTTAAAAGAGTAACTGCCTTCTGGTTTTAATGGCGTCTCAAGATTTATACCTTTAGGAATACATACTCTGATTCCTTCTTTGTATGGTGGACAACTCGCACAGTTTAAAACCTCATTTTAAGGATCGAACGACGAATTTCAAAGGGATGTTGAAACAATTTGAAGACTCGACAGTAAATCCGTCTGATCCAATGGCTTATATTGTTTTTCATCTGTTTAAGTGCTTAGCAGCTTTCATCTATAGAAATTTTCCTTCTAATTGTTGAGACCTGAGGTAAATTACCATTTGGGATATTTCGTAATCCTCATTCCCTTTATCGGTCGATTTTTTTCATTAAAACTTTCTTCAGTCTCGTTGGATCCTTTCGTCCTTGAAATATTTCTGAGCATTATCTGATGTTACCTTTGTTATATTTTTGTTTTAGAACGTTTCTTTTTTCAAGCGAGCTCAAAACATCCTAATCTTAACTTTGTTCATATTTTTGTTTAGAGTTTCTGTTATCAGCGAACAAAATTACCTGATTGACCTTATTTTCCCCCTTCTGCTATCCAACGTGCTCGCGAGCGAAGAACCCCTCCATTGTAGCTTCCTATGGTCTAACTAGTTCCTCTTTGTCCCTGCTTCTATATCATGTCTTCTTCATCAGTCAACTGTTCCTTCTCGCTAACTTGTCAATATTTGTTTCTAAACAATTCTGCTTTTCATTACTTCTGCGGGGGGGGGGTTTCAGTTGCAAATGCTATAGTTGTACTTCTTATTTTTTTAATAAACATCTAAAAAAGATTATCTGTAGTAGTAAAAACTATATTTTTGAATGCTCAATAAATGATACTTGTTCCTTGAAACTGGGCAGTACAGCATGTCTTCTATTACAAACTTTAATTTCCTCGTTAATTTCAGCAATGTACTGTTTATCTTCAACAAAGAACACTTAAAAATTTCCAGAAAGGTTATAGTTTAGTTCTTTAACAAAGGTTAAATTCAGAGTAGCATTGAATGGTCTGTCCTGTATCCCTGCCTTAATATCTGCATCCGTGACAATCGTGGACATAATCTGAAACTAGAAAAAAAAAATAACACTATTTGCTGCAGAGGGGAGGATCTGTTCCATGCGTATCTTTTCAATTCAAGGGTTTCAACCATTCTCATTATCTGTAAGTTCTATATTAAGCATCATGTCTTCAACTTGCTGTTGTGCTTTAACATTGCTATAAGGCTTATGTTTCAATAAATCCATTGAAATCATCTTGTTGCGAGGGTTCCAGTCCACTCCATTACAACATTTTCAACACCCTACATCCTTAATACTTATCTTCTAACTCAAAAAAAAAACAAAATAAAAACAGAAAAAAAATCCAAGAATTATCATAATTTGGTCTTTCAGGTTAATGATTCATTATCATCTTAGCAAATTGGATTACAACAGCAAAATATGTAGTTTCCACCTATATCTTTGTCAACCTTTTGTACACAAAACTCAAAATCATGTTTAAAGAGAAATGGTAACACCTCTGGAATTTGCCATATAGATACAAAATATGTTTTATAACCCCATTCTGCTCTGATACACATTTTAAGTTGGGGTCAAAATGGGTACCTGTAAAAGATACATTCCCAAAAACGCTTTCGTAAATAGTCAAACATCCATCCTCTTTTTTTTTTTTTTTTTTTTTGACGCTAGGCCTCATTGAAACAAAAAACCTTACATATTTACTTCATGTTATATCTTTAAGTGGAGGGCAGAAACACACAAATATAGGCAGAAACGCCATAATCTTGAATGGACACAATATCTAACCGAAATACAGGCAGATAAATACAGACAAAAATCCGCCAATCCTTATGACAACAAAATCTCACATCTCTTCCGAGGGAAAACAGCATCTCATTCAAACAAAGGATTTGCTCCCAGTTCAACATAACAACGAAAAATGTATACACGAGTGACAAAATCAGCTGCAAAGGATAAACAAACCAACTGAACGGCTCACAAGACCACTATCTCGAAGTGCTAAAAACTCAGACACAGAGGCGGAATCAACAAGAGTTCAGTGACGGATGGGAAAAGACAGTCTACACTTATATTCAGCCGTAGAGATGCCCTTCTTTCTACACATCAAGAGACGAGTTCAAGAGGGATTGGTATCAGCACTTGAAACCCTTTGATTTAATTTTCTTTTTTTTTAGTAATGATTTGTGTTAGGAAAAACGAAACCAAAAATATTGCTTAATGTTGCCCTGTATCAGCTAGTCGATAGATTAGTTGATAGAGGCTGGTCACGCCCAGACATAAACAGAGGGAGCAATAAAAAAAAAATTATTTTCTATTTCATTACTTATCAGTTCAATTCACTCTTTACGTTAGTAAAAAATACGTTTGTGCCCTTGAGATGAGGTCGTTACTTGGGTGACCCCCCTTTTCAGCCACGAATGACCTGTCCACGGGGGTAAGTCCCCTTCACGCTCCCGTTGCTTTCAAACCCTCTTTTCTTTCACCCGCCTCTTTTCTCGACTAATCGGGGACGCGTTGGCTGCCCTTTTACCCCGAACCATGCTCGGACACGTATGTCAACGATGGTCACGACACCTTCCGGATGAGGTCATTTCCTGTGATGTCACTTCCACTTCCGGGTTGATTGTCATTTCCTGTGATGTCACCTTTCACTTCCGTGATGATGTCCTTCGCTCATTTCGGGTGATGTCACTTCCGCCGAATGGCACTTCCTGTGACGTCATACATTTCGAATTCCATCCGCCATCCGCATGAGGGTCGTTTCCAAACACGATATACTACTTGCGTGATCCTATGTATGTTTCTGTAATCACAGTCTGTTGTTACCGGAAAGCTTGGTACCACAATGTTGCTGTAGATACATTTGTTATTCAGAGGGCACTGGTCTTTTTTTTGTGCAATTACAGATATCCTTCGTCCCCTCTGTGGTTGTATTGTTTTTGGTTTTGTTGGAAGAATCAGTTATGTTTTTAGGTTGGGATACACGTGTACGATAGCTTGACGGGGTTTTTATTGATTATTTTAGTTAGTACATGTTCTTTTGGGAAAGAATGATGTTTTAAGGATTCTGAGGAATTCTTTTTCCTATGTTGTTTTTAGTTTCATATTTGGGAGGGTTTATATACCATAATTTTTTCTTTTCCTGTTTTCTTTGCTGTTCATGTTATTATCTGGGTTATATTGTAATTTGTAGTTGTAGCACTTTTATTCAGGCCTTCTTGGTTTCGGCTGGCTGGCACTGTTAAATTCTTTACATTGGCATGGACAGTTTAGTTAATCTTGTGTTTATTGCAATTAGGTATGGTTTTTAATTTTAAACAGAGGGTGGGATGGTTACTTTTGATGTCTATGTAGACAGGTGTGTCATTGGGGTTTTTTGTTTGGTTTGTATGTGTGGTCTTACCCTAAGGTCTAATGTTATGTCTAATAATTATATTTTTGTTGCTTCTACTGTGATTTTTAGGTTGTAGCTTTGAAAAAAAGATTTACAAAAGTTCTTTTTCTTGTTTCAATTGATTTTGGTTTATTGTTTAATGCGGCAAGGCCGTCATCTCTGTATATCCAACCTGTTTACCAAGTACCTTTCTGTATATGAGACAAATGAAAAGTCCAACTAATTCACAAGTTTCAGCTCATCTTAGATCCTATTGTGACATCGAACGTGAAATTTTGCTGTTTTTTTTTTTTTTATCCAAGTTTCATGTTGCTATGGAGAAGGGCTTTCGTAGTGTGGAGAATGATTTCCATTCCAGAATCTGTTTATTTGCAATATTTGTTGGGCGAATCTTAGTGCTTTAGTGAGTAATTCCTATCGATAGAAGGATTGAAATCCACTATGTCATAAGTAATGAACACTGTATTTTTTCTGTTTGTTCAATTCCTTAACCATAGGATAAAGTCATACTATGGCATAACTAAAGATTATCTTAAAATGTCATGCAATGAGAAAGATTGTAGCAGTGCAGCAGCCGATATTATCTAAGAGGCGCTGAATAAAAGTGGCTACACTACAATTACTATATAACCCAGATAATAACATGAACTGCAATAAGAAAAACAGGAAAAAGAAATTATGGTATAACCCTCATATGAGGAAGAATAAAAACCAACATAGTGAAAGAATTTCCTCAGAATCCTTAAAAACATCATTCCCAAAAGAACATGTACTTTCTAAATATTCAATAAAAACACCGTAAGCTATCGTACTCGTGTATGCCCAACTTAAAAAATAATTGATTCTTTCCCAACAAAACCAAAAACAATAAACCAAGAGGGTGCCGAAAGGATATCTTGTAACTTGCAAAAAAAAGGACTAGTGCTTCTGAATAAAAGTTCCACAGCAACATTGTTTACCACGAGCTACGGTAACAACAGTCGTGATATAGTAACATATTGGGATCACGGCAAAACCATTTTTTTTAAACCAGATATGCAAACCTAAACAGTCCGTCAAAAAGTAAAATATAAAACTCAAACAAGAAACTAAGTAAATTATTTGGAAGCTTAAACATAGAAAATAGATTACAACATATCATGGAAAATTATAAAAAGAGCAGCACCATACAACAATTTCTTAAAAAATGCAACTTATGTACTACAGAAAAAGTGGCTGATATATGTACCCCATCTAGATCCCTGAACTCTTAAACGTAGGAAAGGATTCATAATTGCAGGACAACGGAAATCTTTGTCAATGCACCATTCCCTGGCCGTCCCTGAACGCGCCCCATAAAAGAAAAAATCTACAGCCACGTGCCACATGCGCAGAGCTCACACGCCTACACACTAATCTATATAACACTGGAGCGTGCCCAGATTATAATACCTGAGGGAGAGCACTTGCTCGATAACTAAGTTTGTCGCGTGTTTTTTATTCATTTTAAAATCTATTTTAAACTGTTATGTCGCTCCCTATTTGGATGAGCCTGTTTAGACTTCTGAGTGGTCTGTACCTCTAATTTTATATATATATATTATATACATATATATATATATGTGTGTGTGTGTGTGTGTGTTGTGTGTGTGTGTGTGTGTGTGTGTTGTGTGTGTGTGTGTGTGTGTGTACAGAGTCAATTGCTGTTTAGTTTTGCCAGAGTGTAGAGGACATGACATATTATTACTGATATTACGGAAATGGGACTTTTTCCTATGAAGTAGTCAAGACGGACCCAATCCTAAGCAGATCTCAAGTCTATGAAACATGCTAGACCTTCTGCAGAGCAGGGAGAAAATAGCAAAGACTATCTTGAAGGACAAGCGTTGGGGGTGTGGTTGGACTTTTGGGTTCTGGTGGATGAAGGCTCTTTCAGAACTCTTTACACCTTGCATTCGAGCAGGAATATCTGTTAAAGATGTCATGCATGGTCAGGGTGCATATAATGGTGTGGATAATTATGTGCCTATAAAAAAAATAAGGAGCCTGTGTGTGGGTGTGTGTGTGTGTGTTTGTGTGTGTGTGTGTGTGTGTGTGCTGTTTGTGTGTGTGATGCAAACTTGGGACTTGGGGTGATATGAATGTATGTATATGTTGTCAACGGCAAAATATGCAAATTGGAAATTCTTCCTCACTGTCAAGTATTGCAAAAGAAAGAGGTAAGTTTAATGTTTTAGTAGTATCTCATTAACAGAGAAAATGCGTTCCATGTTTTACTTTTATTGCTTAAACTTGATCACGTATCGTAATTAGTCATTTAAAAGAATTAGGCTAATCACAGTCATACAAAAATTACGATCCACTTTCTTCGTCTATAGGTGTTGCTTTCAGCTGAAGCAAATATCGTTGCCGTTCAGATGTACTTGAGCGACAGCGGCTTCTCTCGTTATTAGTGTCATTTTATCTCCGTTGGTTCATGCGATTCTAGCATATGTTCATAATTTCTTTTTTTCAAAACTCTTTGAGAGTACGTATGTTCATATATCAGCAGTTTCTTTCTTCGTTTCTTTTTTCTCTTGCCTCAATTTCCTAGCATGATGATATATTAATTCGCCAACTCGCCAGTGTGCCTTGAAACGCACTAGAATGAATCAGGTCATTATATGCTACTTTCCCCAGTAATGGCTTGGTACTTGTCCTGGGTCTGTACCTTCACACAACCTCTAATCCACGCAACACATTCAACACCTTCTGAGTGGTGAATCTGACAGTGGAGAGGGTACAGATTAGCTTTAAAGGCATGGCTTAATCTGACAAAGAAAAAAGAGCGTGGGGGCTCTTACGCTATCAGGCTGACCTTCAGTTAACAGCAATGCACACTCCTTCGGGAGGTAGCCTACTCTCATTTCCTTCCCACGTGCGCGTTTGACATGCGTTGTTCGTCATTAGAGCCAGTTTACAGGCAAACGCTCGCTCCAGCAAAAATTCCATGCACACGTCAGGAGGTTGTTTATGGATGTGTACCGGGGGCATATTGGGTTCTCTCTTTTAGTTTTATTAAATGATGGTCAAATCACAAGAATTCCAGATGTTTCAACTCACAAACTCAGTGCGAAAGATTTATCGTTAGTTTCACCTAGCATTGCAGTAAACTGTTAATTGGTCTATAGGAGAATATTGTTTGGAAGTGCATGTCACCATCCCCATTATATAATTTTGCTGATGACATAAATACTGATGTTACAGACATCGAAGACAAAATTCCAAAGTTTAATTTTAAACTGCCAACTGGGATGCCATACCAGATTTTTCTTGCATCGTATAAACAAATTTATGAGATGATGATGTTAATTTATTTATTCTAATTTCTGCAAAGGCATACTGTTTTAGAGCCAAGCATTCTATCCCTAAATGTAATTTTTTTAAAATTGGTAAATATGGAGTAATGTATGGTGGACAGAAGAATGTAGACTAGCTGTTAAATCAAGCGAATAAGTTACAAGGCTTGGTATACGAAATATGACAGAAGAAAAATATAGTCTTTAAGAGAAAGAAAAGAACAAATGTTAAATATAATTATTGTCAGCTAAAAGAAGAATTACTGGCAGAATTTTGTGAGACCGAAGTAAAAAAATCGAAAAGGATTTGTTTTTGTAAAGTTTAGAAAAAAGTAACAAATGAAAAATTGTTACACAACACCAAATTTACCTGTAAATTAACAAGTATTTCAAGCACTATGGACAGGTGGAAGCTTTCCCATTTCTTTCGGAACATATCCGAGCTGTAAATATTCCTGCACAAAATAAGTACCATAGACAAAGCCGAGGAACAAAAAGAACAATTTAGAGTTCCCATCAGGACAATAATTACTACTGAAATTCTCCATTACAATTCATCGAACTTCTTAAGCGATAGAATCCATTTCATGTATGATTCAGCCGTGGGCCTAGATGGTATTTCTTACGAGTTTCTTCGTCATTGCTTCTTTGTGGAAAATATTACTAACATTCGTTGTTTTCAAAAATGTTGGTCGTACTGCATATTCTTTACAATCTGGCAAGGTTCCGTGGTCGTACTCGCCCCCCCAGAAGGTTTAAACGAGTAACATCTTTAAATAGCTATAGACCCATTGCTTTAACATCCCATGTTGGTAAACTTCTGAAAAAGTTGTACAACCCGTTTAGTATATTATTGTGAAAAATGTCATTATTCAGTCCAGCAAGCTGGACTCAGAAAAGGGCGTTGCACACTGATCATTAGTGAAAATAACTGCTCATAATGAAAAAGCAATTTTCACGCAGAAAAAGTACATTAGCTTACATTCTTTGAGTAAAGAAAGCATATGACCATGTTTGCATGCTCGATTATTGTATAAACTGAAAAAATATTGTATTTTGGGGGAATATGTAATGATTATATTAAACAAAAACTTTCTAGAACGAAGAAATGTATGTATCACGAATTGGCAAAATATATGTTCATCATTCAGGAAAATAGATATGGGCATTCCTCAGGGATCGAGTTTGCACCTTTAATTATTTATGATCCATTATACAGCTCTCCAAAGGATGTCATCAATCACCAATGTAGTAACAGTATGCAGATGATTTGCCATTTGGATTAATAATATAATAATAATAATAATAATAATAATAATAATAATTATAATCGGCTTATATAGCGCTCTCGATGAGAGGAAGAACTCATCCTCAGAGGCTTTTACAATACAGGAAAAATAAAAGTTTCATTTGACATTGACAATATTGGGAAAAGGCCTCAAAACAATAGGTCACAAAGCAAGCACTAAAACAGAAGCCAAGCACATCCCCCCTCCCACTCTATCCTCTCCCCCCCCTCCACCCCCCCCCCCCCCCCCCCCCCCCCCCCCCCCCCCCCCCCCCCCCCCCCCCCCCCCACACACACCACACACACCACACACCGCACCCACACACACGACATTTATGAACAACGCTCGACAGAATTTGGGAATAGAAGGCAAAGAACCAACCCATCCCCACCCCACCGCTCCAATTTCGTGACACGCACGGGATACAATATAAAACATGCAGGTACGGGGCACCCACCACACACACACCACCAACACACACACACACAAAGGGCAAACTCAACACGAAGCAACATAAACCCACGCGCGGTAAACGCACACACACGACCACCCAGCCCCTAAAGCACACAAGCATTAGGACGGAAGCGGGCGTGCACATACAAGAGGCGAAAAAGGATGGAGAATGCATGGGAAACACGCATTAACTAGTACGCTATGCAGAAAGAAAAAAGACTTTCTGAAAGAGATGCGTTTTGAGACCAGATTGAATGCAGAGAGAGTCTGTGAAGAGGGAGAGCGGGAGGGGAGAGAGTTCAGACAAGGGGGGCTTGATACTGAAGAACGTGGGCCAAAGGATTTCTGTTTTTGCGGGAAGCTTGAGAAGTTTGTCATTGCTAGTGCGGAGAGTGCGAGAGGGTTGAATAAGTGAACAAGTGTGTTGGAAAGATAAGCAGGCAATGTTTCATCAAAGTGTCGGAGGCAAGTGTTGCGAGTTTATATGAATGCGCGCTGAATGGGGAAGCCAGTGTAGTCTAACTACGCGTGCAGTGTGGGTTCTTTTGGACCATTTGGAAAACAAGTCTGCTGGCGTTGTTTTGTATACGTTGATGTCGGTTTTATATACGACAGTGGGAAGACCGGCAAGAATACTGTTACAGTAGTCGAGGTTTTGACATGATGGAGGGAAACAGATAAGTTGGGCAGTCTTTCTGGTTAAGATATGAGCGGAATTGACGCGATCTTTCTCAAAGGCCAATAGCTGAACGACAAGGTGACCGATTGGACATTCATGGACAGCATACTATCCAAATGGACACACAGATCCCTACGCTGTCTTTCAAGGGAATTTTTTCTGTGGTTCCAGCTGAATAGATTTTTTCAGAAATGCGATCAAACGAAACGATGGTGCTGCCAACAGAGCCTTAGTTTTTTCATCATTTCGCTTTAGCTTATTTTTTAAGCATCCATGATTTTACAGATTGGAAACACCACTTCAATTCCGATACCAATGTTGGAATGCAGCGCTCGCAGCGTCGTGGAGCTGGGGTGTCATCGGCAAATTCTGATGAGGAATCCTATGTTCCTCAATGACATAGATAGGAGTTTGAATATACCGAGAGAAGAGGGAAGAGGGCAAACAGAGACTTGGGGCACACCAAAGTCAGGGGAAGGGGAGAAGAGACCTTGCCACAACAGGGACACAGATTGAGTTCTGCCATGTAGATATGACCGAAAACCATTCTAAGCAGTGTCTGGGATACGAAAGACACCGACCAGTCTTTTGAAAAGAATCCTGTTGGTCGGATAGTGTCAATGCTGCACTGAGGATTAGCAATGTCAGAAGCGATGCTTTTTGTTGTCAGCGGGACCGAAGAAGATGTCTGTCACACAACGGCAAGCTGTCTCGGTACTGTGATTTCTGTTGTATGCATGACTGGTTAACTTCTACAGATTGTGCTCGGGACAGATGGCGATCAAGTTGCATAAAGACAACCTTTCCAGGAGTTTGGAGAGAAAAGGAAGGTGAGACACCAGGTCTAACGTTTTTAAGTTTCATGGGACATAGGCCATTTTTCTTTTAGAAGAGGAATACCGAGCATGTTTAAAAATCCAGAACAGAGCCAGTCAGCCAGAGAAACACTTATAATTCTCGTAAGAACTGAGGGACGATCGGCAAGATCTGTTTGGTGAGGTTGGTGGGGGGATTGGGTCAGATCGCAGACTTCCCAAATTTTTTTCGGAAACAGACTCGAATAAAGAGGGCAGTAGTTACATTTGTACAGACAGTGTATCAAGAGAATTGGACAGATTGTTCTGCTTAATGAAAGAGAACGATTTGAATTATCTGATGAGAAAACGGGTTTAATGCTTTTTACTAATGGTTGAAAACCCAAAAGGCTCTGCCAACCTTTATTCTTGATGGACAATGTTCTACATATAAGCAAACAGTCAAAATTCTTAGGAGTGTTTTTAACACTGACGTCTTTGAAAACTGGAAAAAGCAATATTGGAATTTGATAGATCCCGACGCAAAAGATTATATTTGCTCAAAATTTAGTTGTTCAACATTATGTGGTCAAGACGGTTACTGCACTTTTACATTTATATACATCGTTGTCGATCAAAATTAAATTATGGACAGGAGTATACTCTGTGCATGTAACTTACCTCTTACAGGAAACTGCAAAGCTTAGATAGTAAAGAGCTTTACATCAGTTTGGGTGTTCAGTGGAACAAAACACGTGAATGCTATTAGGAGACAAACATTTTATCGTAAGACAAACGAACGTTGGATGTGTCAAATACCTTGGAAGCGGCCTATCTGTAACACAAACCTCATGCTACTGATGAATGAAATTCTTATGGATTTCAAGGCAAGGAATATCCCAAAAGTTCTTAAAAAAAATTATCATACATAGAGCATTAGAAATTTCACTTGTGAGCGTATGTCAGAATGTAATTTTGATATTGATGCAATTTCGGAGGTTCCCATTTTTCCTCAAATGCCCCATGGGAGCATCTCAACGGCAAAAAATTGATGATGAATATACTACTTTGAAAGAAAGATGAACAATGTAGATATTCTAGTTATATGAATAGTTCGAGGGAACAGGCGAAAAAAGACTTATCAATTCATTTAAAATATTTACAGATGGTTCGATAATGGAACGTCTGACAGTTTTGCTGGATTCACTATACCATCCTTAAATGTGCATAAAGTCTTTCTTTCTAGGCAGAGGATTTTCATTTTTACATCAGAGCTATATGCTAATTATGAAAGCTATGAATTATATCTTAAATGACTCGCCAGGTTCTTTTATAGTGTGCTTATTTTGTGTTGATTCAAAAATCAGTTTTACAATTCATTAAAGCACTTGAACTCTAATACTTAGATACTGATATTCTTTTTGAAATTATGCATCTATTTACATTTGTTTACTTTCCGAGGTATAGCAGTTGAGTTGTGGGTAATTCACATTGTGCTTAAAAAGGGAATGAATAGCAGACAAATTGCTAAACAGGGTGCTTGACAATTTGTTGAAACACCCTTCAACAAAAGTCTAAATTTTTCTCGCATGAATTGATCCAGGCTTGGAACCGAAATGTGGAAGAAAGCAACATTTAATGAGAAATTATTTTCTGCCATCTGTCCAAGGTATCTAGCACATTAATTCATAAATTACGGTTAATAACATGGAATAAAAAATATTCACGAGGTATAAGTTGTTATGTCTGGAGAGAGAAATTATCTCAATTCGTCATCTTGTATTTGAATGCCCTATACTAACCCAGTTATAAGGGAAGAATACTATTTATAAATAATTTGACTGTTGATAGTGTGGTGTAATAAAAACCCTTGCTTTTTTGTGTTTGCTTTGGTTATTGGTCAGTCCCAGTTGCAAAATATTGTGAAAAAGCCATTTGAGATGTGTGTGTTAATAGTGTTGTTGTTGTTGTTGTTTGGGTGGGGTTTTTTTTTGGGGGGTCGGGGAGGGGGGGAGGTGTGTAGTCAATGGAATGCACATTGCAGTTTAAAGGTTAAAGATCATCTTGCAGATGAAAAAGCGTTAAATAAAAACTGCTGACTGACTGATATCCCACATGCTTTTCTCTCACACTGTCCAGGGACAATGCAGATCAGAAGGGCAGTTCACCTGAGTCTTCACTGAATGCAGGTTAAACAGATGTTTCAATTGTAGGCATTCACTCATTCAGTTGGGGGAAGAGTGCATTATTGTGTTTGCTGAGAGAAATGGTATTTTCGTTTGGACAATATACTTTCTTTGTAGTCGATTCTGTCCTCTGTGATTAATTACACAACATTATTTGTGATGAATCGACAGAAGTGCAAAATAAACGCGAAATGCTCTGTTTAGAGTGCTTTATGATTGGTTCTGTTGGAGCATAGGGGGCCCTGTGATGGATCAAGGCAATTCCCCGCCCCCGTCCACTGCAGTTGGCTGCTTTGCCTTCCGCATAGGAGTTTCGTTGGTTCCGTGACCTGCCTGGTAAAATATCAGCCATGAACGTCACAACTAGTGTTTTTTGTGCTTCTCCCACTATCCTTTTTGTTTATTCTTCTAAGAAATGTATTGAAAGGTCTTTTGATTGTCAGTGTCTACATGAAACGAAAAACATAGGTGGTACACCCATCCAGGTGTGTGTGTGGTGCTGTGTGTGTGTGCGTGCGTGGTGCGTGCGTGTGTGTGTGTGTGTGTGTGTGTGTGTGTGTGTGTGTGTGTGTGTGTGTGTGTGTGTGTGTGTGTGTGTGTGTGTGTGTGTAGTGTGTGTGTGTGTTGTGTGTGCAAGCCAGCAGACTGTACTCTTGAATATGACTTTATACTGTTTGATCAAGCAGTTGTGATATCAGTGTTAAGGGGTGCTGAAGGCACCATAATGAAAAGAATGTGTTAGACTGACTGACGTTTAGGTATGAAACACTTGAAACGAATCTTGAATCGATGCTTGACAAAAGATACAATGAAAAAAAAAAACAAATCAAAGAACACGAAATCCTAATAAAGAGATCAAGAGACGTTCATCGGCTTCCAGGGTCCCTGCACAACGGATTCACGACGTCGTTCACTGTGCTGTACTTACCAGTTCAATGCTAAATAGGACCAGAGACTGTGTGCTTTAGTTGGATAGGCAAATGTGTAAGGATTCGATTGTAGATATAAAAGTGTTCGAGTTCGGTTGAATCTGGTTATAGAAGGATAACCTTTAGCAGCCACCACATCAGCGTTTCACCAGGTGACTCTGATAGGTTAACCATTCACCATCCCGCCCATTTAAAGCTGAGAAAAGGCTGACCTTAATCGAGAGACGTCAAACTTCAGTAGGTAAACGTTTAGAAATTGTCCACAACCCAGCATCTCGTTTCGTGCAACTGTTGATGCTGGTTTGTCGCCATGTGAATCTGTTCTTCAGGTCGGATAACTTAACTTGAAATCATGCAAGGACAGATTGGATTCATGACAGTTAATAGCTTATGCATTTAGATGATAGCCATTTAAATTCATAACGTTCATCAAGTGTTTCATGCGAACTAATTAAAAGCCTCTTATCGATCGAAAATAAATCGAACTAAAGGTGACCTCCTTTCTTTGAAAAACAGATTTCTTTTTAAACACGGCATTTAGTGTAAAATTTTTATCCCGGTATGGAGTAACCACGTTCTTAATCATCCTGTGACTTTGTCAGTTTGTGTTTATGCAATCAAATTCTTGTCTTCATTCATGTACCACAGGAACCCCATATGCTCCCCGAAGGCTTTCTATCAGTGTGTTGGCAGGCCTTAGCTTTTGTTTGTGGACAGTCCTGCAGGAAGTGTTTCACTATCATTTTTTGTGGCTGTGACTGCATGGTGATACTTGAAGACCCGCCAATGTGGAAATTTTGTGAGCGTGATGTATCAGTCTGGAGCTGCTGGGTCTTCAGTCTTACA
>CM031613.1:73810735-73853611 GCA_018398815.1 Conus ventricosus | reverse complement strand
CGACTTCGTTCGTGCCCAAATAACATCCGGGCAGGCCGGAGGAACCCCTCCTAGCACTTGTGAAAAGGAGGAAGTTGACATGGTTTGGTCACGTCACTCGCCACAACAGCCTACCCAAGACAGTGTTGCAAGGAACATTGGAAGGTGGCCGCAGACGCGGACGACCAGCAAAGAACTGGATGGATAACATCAAAGAGTGGACCCGAATGGACAGCCCCTCCTGATCAGAGCGGCAGAAGACAGACCTGGCTGGCGCTCTCTGGCCCGCAAGACGTCCATCATGTCTCCCCCACGACCATCCGGTCAAGGGAGAGGAGTGAGAGTGAGTGAGTGATTGTCATTGTTTTAATGTTGCATGACCACTTGTGTGGAGCACACCAGGCGTTGCTTGGTGCTTCAAGCATTGTCTTCCAGGACTGCATTGCCAACAACAATGTTGCGTGACCACTTGCATACAATTTCTCATGCCATGCCTTCGTTATCTGTGGGGGAAAAACCTAGAGTTAAATATTAAAGGAATTGTCTGGAATTCATCAATTCAGTCGTCTCAGGAGTGCATACATGTAACATTCTTCACGACAACCACTGATGATCAAACTGACAACCCCATTTGTAATGGCCACTCAGCAATGCCGAATACATTGATGCCAGACTCGCTGTGCACAGCTGACATGCGATATGCCGAGTACAGTGAGATACCTGGCTGGTAGGGAGCAGACTGCAGAAAACACCCCTTTCACTGACCTGCACTCATGGCTTTGCCTCTGCAACTGTGGGAGAGGTGTTAACTCCCCTGCCTCTCAACACTAAATAATTCGCTCTGAACAGGTGTGACTGGGTCAGATGAAAATGTCTGTATGGATCTAGACATAGTCTCTGAAGGCGCCTGCACCTGACTGCCACTCTTGCTGCGTTCCGGCAAGCGATGTTTTTTTCATGGATATCAGCTCACCTTGGTTGCAATGTTATGTATGTACCAAGGTCTGATAAGGTCATTTGCCTCATGCATAGATAACATGTCTGCTAAGTCATAGTCGTGAGGCCTATTCCTGCAATCTCTCATACGTAATCTTCAGCTCCAGTTTTCTCAGCTCTGCGTCATGTGCAGTGTGGTTATGCAGATGAGGTGTAAGCACATGGACTAGTCTACACACAGTGACTCCCCTTTGAAGAACCTGAAACTAAAAGCTGCGTGACACGCTTTTAGAAAGCACCTGGTTAAGAAAATTTTACAGAAAAGGCTGTGAATCCCTTACTCAGTATTGCCTTTGCGTGTGCAGGCCGATACTTTGCGGACATGCCTTCTGTACTTGACAGGGTTAGGATTAATTCTATATACTTATCAAAAGGAGTGCAGTTTCTGAGTTCATGGCCGTTTTGTTTTTTGGTTTTTTTTTTTTTGTTGTTTTTTGTTTTGTTTTTTTAATCCCGTACTAAGGTTAGCCAATACTCAACTTTGGGAAATCAGTATGTAAAACTTATATATACGTCAAGAACAAAGCACATATTAAGTAAATGTATAGAGAAAAGGCTGTAAAATCAGTGATGCTTTATATTAGACATCGTCTGGTTATAGAGCACTCGTTTAGTCGTTAATGAAACAGGCTCTGAAATCAGTGTGGTTTAAGATTGAATACAGGTCAGCTTTCAAAAAATAAAAAGTAAAGAAATTTAATCGGAAAAAAAAAGTTGTACAGTCAGTGTGGTTGATGTTCGTCATTTACATGTCAACTTTCAAAGGAAGAGTCAAGAATTGTAACAGGAGCTTACAGTCAGTATGCTTAAATATTAGACCATTCATTCATCGATTTTAAAAAGAGTTCACGCAGACGTAAATTGGAACTTTTTTAATGCAACAATTTGAGGACAGAACGTGATTGCCTATGAGGGTGAAACTCGTAGGGTTCCCTTTGTCAATTTATTTGTTCTTCCTTTGGTTTTTGGCACAGTGATTTTTGTTGTTTGTTTTTTTTTGTTTTTCATTCTGATTCATATATCATTTATGAAACACATTTGAAGACATTTGAGAGAAAATGGTCCATAAAGGCATTATGGTTTAATATGTTTCACTTCATTACGTCAGATTTCAAAGCAGATGATTAAGAATGTGTACAGAAGGATCTGCACAGCTAGGATGGTTAACATTAGTCGTGCATACGTTGCTGGTTGTACTCTGTCCCTACAGATCAAAAGAACCAGTACACATAAGGGACAGAATCCCCTCTGATGAAACGAACATCAGCGCCATTCTGCCAGGAGTTTGAACATCTCCTGAATCAGAATAGTACACAGCCTCACTTCCTGCAGGTCAATGTGTCAGACTGTTGAGAAACAATGTACCCAGTTTACAGCCCCACTGGGGGGACTGGTGTACGGGGTGTGTGAGGATGCCTATTCGTTTCTGTAAGTGCACATTCAAATACCTCATGGCAGCATTGTTGCTTGCCCATGTCGAGCGGTTAGCATACGGGTGTAGTTCTGTGTATGGAAGATGGTATGGAGTCTGGATCTGGACGTTTTGAATATGGAAAGCAGAGTACATTCAATTAAAGATGTGTTTGTCAGTCGTGTTAAAAATGTTATGTTTGTAACAACATAAATCATCCCCAAATAAAACCATCAGTATCAGGCAGTTCCAAAACCATAGTTTTGTAATAAAATTCTCTTCAGGCGTAATTTCTGGATTTGTGATACTGCCTGTTAATGTTGTTCCATCCCAGTTGCTCGTGTACTGAACAACACTGGCCGGTGCCAAAACGTGTGTTTGCCTCAGCAGTATTCAGCAGGCATGGGAAACAGACCGGTTCAAAAAACGAATATGAATTTGCTTATAGAAAGCCAAAGACACAACTATCAGTCTGAAAGAAAATGTTACCCATTGATAGATCCTTACCACTGTTTGTTTTTGTTACCTTACATGTTCAAAATTTAGTTCACCACCCCCACTTCAAGGGGCTCTTTTGTAGGGCCTAGATTTTCCTCTGTCTCTTGATCATCAACCCCAAAGGCTGACCAGCAGTTTATAACAACTGTTTGTGGATTCATTACTCCACATGGCAAGATCACATGCACTGTAACCTAAAGACAGAGTGTGTGAATGATGGACGTGATGAAACAGAACACTGTTCCTTTCAGTGGTCCGGCTGCCAGGGGTCTGGTGTGCTTCACGAAACAAATGTTTTCTGTTAGTCGTGCTTAGTGTCGGTCTTCTTTATAAATGTTCGTTATCAGTGCAAGATGAGGGCAGCTGAAGGGTTGCTTCAATTAAAAAACATGTCAGGAGAAAGGATGATCCTCATCACGTATTTTATGAATATATTCTGTTTAGGGTTTAAACAATCGGTGGTGGTCAGGAAGCAGATTCTTGCCCTTTACATACACGTTAAATTTCTTGTTTGTTGTCCACACTCTTATCTATGGCATTGATTTACTTCCAACTTCAGCCTGGCGAATATTGTCCTTCAAAGTGGACAAAGGCCAATCCAGTTTATCTAACATGGAACTGCGGCCTCACTATATTTAATTGAAGCATTAATTCAGCTGTGTGTGACACCAATCAATATCCCCTGTATTGGCCTCTTCCTGTCTCACTGGCTCATTCCCGGCGCCTCACCTAACTACAGAACACCCGCAGTTGTTATAGGATTTGTCCAGGCAGGCCCCCCTGTACCCACCTTCTTCCTGTTGATGTGGACGGCTGACAGTCCCTGCAGAAGAGTCATGGTTCCACATGGACGACCGATGCTTGACAGAAGTCATGAGCACACGTGACAGCGTTTTCCTCAGAAGATTCTTGTGCACAGACACAATGTTTAGTTGTGACGTGCGCAATCACACCTAGTGCATTACACCCTGGTATGTGACTTCAGTCTGCATTGTTCCAGATATGAAAGTGAGAGTCATTTCTGTGTTCCACCCTCTCGTAACGGATTTGGCAGTGTGTGAAGGCCAGTCTGTGGTGGACAGTCAACACTGTAAAACGAACACTCTGAACTGTGTGGGACAGTGATGAGGCCAGTTGTCTGCTAACACGCAATGCATTATCAAACCTTCCTATGGACGGAACGAAGAATCACTGTACATCAATTTAGATGGTCTGGTTACTTCACTCAGCAGGTGATGGCAGCTGATGAAGTCTGTCCAGACAGTCATTTACCGTCTCCAGACAGTCATTACCGTTGTTATTGAACAGTGGCTGCCTTCTGTCTCCCTGTCTACACCAGATGCATCGGGTTTTGATTGTGTTTATGGGGATGACGAAACAACGCCATGGTGAAATACCAAACTGGTCCTGGTTTTTACCCATTGTCGAGCTTCTGGGGGGTTGTGTGCCACAGGGATCACCTTTGTGTTGGTGGTGTCAGTGCCCCACAGCAGGATGATGAGCTGATGTGTGACAGGACCTGTCCCGAACACTGCCTGTGCCAAGGTCACCTGTTTCAGTGTAGAAAACCTTTTGCTAGCCAGTCTGTTTCCTGACTACGCTCCTGGGACGCCCCAGGGTTTCAAGGAATGGTGATACATGATGTCGTCACTAATGGGTATCTCGTTCGTCTGAGTATGGCTACTTTGTCCCTGTTTAACATTTCTGTAATATATCTTCAAAATCTACAGTTTCATAGCTATTTCAAATAATCGAATGAGGTTTTTCTCAAACATCGCGATTTTTTGTGTTGTCAAATTTAAGAAACTCTGTACGTGGAAAAACAATCCTCTGGTCAAATGACTAACGTCTATGAAGTATGTTCAGTTCTCACTTCATCGGAGTGGATATATCGGAGCCATGGTACAGTGTTTATAGGAATATTTTAGTCAGTATTATCTGCCAATATGGCAATATTAAACATATCTTCTCTGCGATTGAGGCGGATTGGTTCAATGGGTTTTAGAAATGCACCAAGACTAATGGAACTGACATGAGGTGAAATCCCGTTGAACGCCCTTCCCGCAGGATATTTTTCTGGAGCACACTTTTAAAATACATCCTTTCCTCTAACTACAGATTGTAGTTGTTCGAGCATACTTCTCGGAGAAAATTCAAGTCGAATAAACATGTGCAGCGCCTCCAACTGCATTTCCAGTCCTTGAAATGTTTGATTACCAAACAGTTGAATCAGGGTATTTAAATTTGGTTGTTGGCATTTCTGTGTTATTGGGACATTTGCTTTTGTTTTGTTGTGTCTTTGAGGGTCAAGAATGTGTTGGAAGCCGTTTTTCCGTCAACGTTTTCCTTTTAAGTTAGTAAACCTGTGTATGGGCAGTCACGTCTGCATTACTGCCATAACAGATACAGTGTTGCGTGGAGGACTACATCCAAACTAGAAAAAGATTGGACGAGCTGTGTGACGGCAAGTGTGAGTGGCTTTATGTCCTTAGTGTACAGCAAGTGTCAGTTCTCATCACCTTTCTGATCAGTGTGGACCATGTCATCATCTGTGTCATCCCTAGTGAATCCAGGACGGGCCAGTATCGTTCAGCAACCTAGCTTGCTGTGTAGCCTGGTGTGTAGGAATCGTGTGTCAGTGTCCGTTTTTCTTTCTGGTTTATCACACTGGGGCCTGCGTGGTCAGTCTGGTCTGTGTCGTCTAGCGCTGTTTCATTGTCACGGACTGTAAACCGTGGCTTCAAGTGGATCACAGTTGTTCGGTCATCAATTCATTCTGACCTCAGTGAGCACAAGTCTTCTTGTTGTCATTACAGACGAACTCCAGAATACAGATTAGCACTGAGTTCTGCTCATGAGATCAGTTGTATTCTCACTTCACCCACTGGGAAAATAGTCATCACACACGAGCTTTTTGGTGGCTGCCTATTGGTCGATTGGGATGGTTAGATTCAGTGTATCACTGGGTTGTAGGATTCGTGACGTTATGGTTGGTACGTGTTACCACTGAACTCTGCTCTTTATCCGTGTCTTTATCAATGGACAGTCGTCACGTTAGCTACGTAGGCAAGAACAAGAGGATCAGAATCCTAAATGTGTTAAGGTCACAAATTTCCCTATCAACAGCAAACCTTTAAATAAAGAAAAAAGGTGGTAAGTAGACTTAAACGATTTAGTGACTGTCAGTGATTAGTCAAAATTACAGGCAACTGAAACCCCATCACGAGTTATTGCATGGATGCGTTCAAGTCTGTTGTAGCTGTTGTATAGAACTCAGGTCGGGTTCCCACTCCTTCTGGTAACCATGTAACCCTGCAATACCTGCGACATCTCAGGGAAGATTTGTAAAGAAGAAAATAAATCGACGTGAGGGATATGGGCTTCACCACGTGTGACCTGTCGGTGCCCAAGAGGCACAAGATGAGAGTGTAAAGTACCAAAGATCAAAACTGGACTGGTTCACAGCCAGTGCTAACAACAACCTTGTCATCGGTTTATATCCAAGGGAGGGACGTGAACATTTGGGACACTTAGGGGAAAATCATAAATTGTGTGTAAGGAAAAAAAATCATATTTTTGTTACCTGAAATGTTCCCAAACACAGTAGGCTGGAATATCAAAAGTGTGAAAAACAGGTCGTGCGTTTATTTAGTTGTAGATTCAATGTATATATGCATGGTTATTTGACATTGCAGAATCTGTAAGCGCTCGAATCTAGCATGTAAATTTTTGTTTTTATCTGACATGGACATAGTGTGGTGAGAAAATAATGTAATGTCTCAAAAAATGGCTAGGTGTTATTAAGAAAGGTCATGCAATTGAGTGCTAATTAGACTAAAGACAAATTTTGTGACACGTTTGCTTCCTAAACGTTAATTCATCTAGCACTTTCTTTTTAATTAGCATACGAACCAAGTTTGGCTGTCATATGACGTAGCCTCATATGGCGACATGTGACGTTCCGTCGCATACGCCTTTTATTTGATATAAAGCAATTCCCTAGGTATGGAAAAGGAAAGGTAAAAGATAGGACAAATTTACGTGCTGACCATGTTTATCGGTGTCACTGTGTGCTATAGACTAGGTGATTAATTGGTTAATCGCTCAGAAAAATGGACGGACTGTTTCCATTGGTCAAGTAACCAAGTGCTGTAATGCGTAGAATTAGCTTTACTCACCTGATTATGTACTCAAAAGAGTCAGAAAGACAAATAAGTATAAAGAAGATGGCTTGGACACTGACCAGACATGTTGTTTGGAGCTTCAAACGATATTCAACTGTAATCTAACTACCATTACCAGTGAGTCTAGACAATGGGAAAAAAGAGAGAGTGTAGAAAATACTACGGAAAAACAGGAACAGAATTTATCCATTATTCAATTTTGAAATAGAGAGACTGTAAATATGTTGGTTCATGACCACACCATGTGATTTCAGCACCAAAACCCCCTTTTTCCACAGCCAAAATAAATCACGCATCACATCTAGTTTTGGCCCAAATTTAACACCTATTTTACAAACAAAATTAACACACAAAAAACTGCCAAATATTACTAATTAGCACATTGAAAGCGGTTTTCCGTGCAGAATAGCATAGGCGATCCGTGAACAAACATATTTACATCTCTCCAAGAACATAAAAATTAGAGAACGCTGTTCAATTTGTTCCCACCTGTGAACACAACAATCCATAAAAATGTGGAACTGATTAAGCAAGTCAAACATTCACACACCAACCACAACCAGTGGCCGCCTCGCGGCTGTGTAGTTGATCTATAAATTAACAACTTCATCAATACGCTATTAGCAGACCACCACCACCACCCACCGTTTATTCCCCCCCACCCCCAGCCTCCTCCACCACAAAAAAACGATTCCATTGCGACCGCATTACTCACGGCGCGAGCACCCTCAACCAATAGACAGGAGGTATGATATCATTTCTGGCCACCAGAAGGCTATTTCCTGACACTTTTCATTTCAGATTAGACTGTTTGTAGTTGTTCAGACGTGCGGCAGCATTTCTTCAAATCAGAGAAAGAACTTGTTTTTGTAAAAAAACATGGCAGTCCAGAAGTGATGTATCAATGTCTTCTGCCAGTGCGGTAAAAGTGACGCTACTATCACCTGATGAAATGTGTGAAACTTTGTTATCTTCAAAGGAAAACTTTCTGATCAACAGACCAATCTCGTGGAAAAATACATTGTTTATTTCAATGAGGCCATGGCAAAGTTTTTGACAAATAAATTGAGTGGCGAGCCTTGTGCTCCTCCCACAAAACAAAAGGAAAGCATTCGTTTTGTTTCCTCAACAAAAAACAGGAACAATCATGAAGATCTGATAAATATTTAAATACAGCTTTGAGAGCACTACCTTCCGATCCATTTTAATGAAACCAAACCTTTGAAACTATCCAGAAATACCCCCATCTTACACCGGGCTTGTTACTACAGTGAAAGAATAGAAAAGAAATCTCTTCTCAGGCTCTTTTTTTATTAGGACACTGGCTTTCAGAAAGCAAAGACAATTTTAGAAACATCACAAACAAAAAACTGGAGCCCTATCTGAAAGAAGATTTGCTGCTTGAGCCAACTCTACAAAGAAGACTAATGAATTGTCATTTTTAATTATATTTCTTATCCAAAATTCTCAAACTCGCGATTTCGTTCAATGAAGTTAACAACAAAAGAAAAACTCAATTGAAATACAATCAATCCAAAACCCCAAACTTTAAAGCCAATCTGGCAAGATAAACACGTACGTACTAAACCTTGCGTGGCAGAGTAAATTGAGTCACTTCCATACTACCTGACTCATGCTACTCTAACCAAGAAAGCGCCCAACAAAACTGGGTCATTTCAGCGCTTCGCCTGATTGACCTACAAAGGTCCCATCTCTACACCACCTGCTGGAGCTATGCCAAACTTGCTTCACTTACAAAGGCTGTCTCAGACGGCCCTGAGAGAAAAAACTATGAAGCGATCATTGTGATCATGATCAGGACTCTAATAAGTGCTTTTAGTGGCCGTCTCGATTTAAGTCTTTCCAGTTGAAACACAAAAAGGCCCATTTAACATTCCCCTGCAAGCACCTCCCCATTCTATTGTGTGTGTGTTTGTTTGTTTTTTTTTGTTTGTTGTGTGAGGCAAGAGAGCGGAAACAGACAGACAGCCAAAAAGAACATAGAGAGATGTGTGGAGTGGAATGAGGAGTGAATGATGAAAGGAAACTGATTAATTAAAGTTTTTAATTATAATTTATTCTGTTTTAAAAATGAACCCGAGTAGCTACAGAGTTTATATTAATATACTACAAGTTGGAATGGAGAGGAGGGTGATAAAGACATCAAAGAACAGTATTGGAAGAATTAATTACTGATCTTTTTAAATCGCATAGACATGCAAAAAGTGTATTGGAAGCTTCATAAAATACCAGATTCTTTGGTCCCAACCAATTATAAAGTTGTTTGCCAAATGGTTTTGATATATAGCTCCTGAAGATGTTAATCAGACTGTTTCTAACAACCCCTAAGATAGCTATCGCTTTAATGAAGATCAGTTTACGATTAAGAAAAGACTATGAATAACAGTTGAAATTTACAAGAGAAACTGATTAATTAATTTTTTAAATTTATGATTTTATTTTGGGTTACAAAATGAACCTGAAGTATTATTAGAGACCTACTAAGATACTTTACGATTATTGGAAGGCGAATAGAGAAAGTTAAAGAGAAGGTTAGAAAATCAATTACTGATTTTTTTTTTAAATCACATAGAAAGGCGTGAAGCAGACCATCATGTGAAATACCAGTTTCTTGCCGCCCACTGGCAAAAAAGTTGTTGACTAATTTACTTGAATTAAATGACTCCATGAAGATGTTGCTCTGACGTTTTTCTCACAGCCCTGAAAGAAGTAACTATTTACTTTTAATGACAGATTAGGTTTACCGAATTAGAAAAGACTATGATTACAAATATTTTTTTTATTTAAATTTAGATTTAAAAATGCTGTCGGAACTCAGTGAATCTATTAAAGAAATGTAATGAACTATTTGACGAAACAATGCAAATATTAAACAGTGATTTGAGTGAATTTGGCTTTGAGAATGATATAGACAATATAATAAAAGATAATATGAACTAATTTTAACGAAGCACTCAAATGATAAACTGACTGTAGTGATTCAGTAAAAGCAAAAATATTGGCGGGCAGTTATTGTAAGTTAACGTGTCATTAAGTGTTTGCGATGCTTGGGGAAGAATAAAAAACACGTATTTCTTTCTTTTATATACATTTTTTTTTTAATCTACGTAATATAGGGCCTTTACAAAATTACGACCCCAAGAAAATTCGTGATGGAAAACTAAATACGATGGAAAGAAATATTTGACAGCAGTGAACACTAAGCAATATGTTTTAGTGAATTAGACATGGACATCATTACCCCACAAACGTTCATAAAGCGTAGCACTCGCATCTCTAAAATCCCAGATCCTTCAACGCGAGCCCCAGTAAAAGTGTTGTTGGCCGTTCTCAATGATTTATATAAAGCCCTGAAGATATAACATGAAGTCGGGTTTTCAATAAACAGAAAGAGTAATCACTATCACGACTTTAACTCTAACTGGCTGATTACAAGCTACACAGTTTAGACCATGCACTGGAGCAAAGTTAAGGGTTCTGGGTGTCTGAAGGAAAGTCCTCGAAATCAAATTGAGACAAAACAAAGGTTTATCCTAAGTTGGCAATTCTTCCTTCCTCTCCCAAAAGAGTTAATTCAAACGAGCATAACTTAACATACAAAATTCTGACCAACAAGTGTTTTATGTGTGTTTAGCGCATTACATCTGTAAAAATCTGCAAACAGAGTTTCCAATTAAGAACAATACAAATATTACTGTACATTGTACCATAACCTTTTCCATTAAGTATAGAAAGTTTAATCTCATTTGAAAGCAAAACAAACCAATCACGTAAACGTATACACATGTCTGTAGAAGCTGATATAGTACCTCTAAGCTTCACTCCCCACGCCCCTACTTAGCGAACCGCTTAACAAACCATGTAGAACTAATCCTGTTTACAGACGGTCCCTACGAGTCATTATGTATTAATCAAACAATAACAACTTATTCCTATACATCAAGCAACCACTAAAAAAGAGCATTGAAGAAGGTGTTCTCGGTTAGAAAACCCTACTATGAGAAGCAGCTGCCAGTCCATATAACTCATTGTAACAGTTTTGTAGACTGAAACCAAACCTCCTCACACCTAAACCAGGGTCAAAGATAGTTTATGAAGAAACACAAAAATGCAGATGACCGTACGTTATGCTGACTTTTAATCAACTTGCCGCAGTACTACGGCCCGCAACAGCAAGAACAATAAACACCCTTATTAAGCCCCCATCAGATCTGTCTATATGCGTTAATGTTGTTAGTCAACCGGTCAAACGCACAACGGCCGCCCCTATATTTACAGAGCCCCAACGCACGCAATAGATTTTAGATCAGATGAAACAACTTGCAATCAGTTATTCCAACCAACTAAATCCATTCATACATTGTTATGACTTCCGAAGACCAATAACGCTAAACTCATCTACACACTGTTGGATTTGCAATAAAGAATTATTAGGCAACGCAGTAAAGACCACGATCACATTACTGGGAAAGTTTAAGGGGCAGCACACAACAATTGTAATCTTCAACTTAAGGTTGGACCCTACACAGAAACTGCCTATCTTTACTTTCATAACTAAGAGCTAAACGATTCTCAGTTCATCATGCAAGCAGTGACTTCCTGAAATATAAAGGTTACCTGCATTGCACAGTCTTCAGAAAAGTACATGACATTTACACTAGACTGTTGATCCTTTAGATCAGCCCAACATCTTGATGGCCAGTTTGTATTCAGTTAGCGTGAATCGCTACAAACTTTCCGATCACTAAACCATTACTTATTGATCCGTCATTGGTGCGTAAAGGTGTTTACCCCCTATGAATACATTAACTCGTGGATAGTTTGAAGATTACACACTGCCACCAAAAGCGCATTCTATTCTTAGTCTTAGAGACAAGACATAACTGATGCTGAATATAATACGCTCAAAAAGCCTGGACAGATACAACTGTAAACGATGGGGTGACTATCACTATCAATAATTAATTGGCTGACGTGTGTTTATTGCAGACGTATTTTACATGATTAACAGATCTACATCATGGAAACATTACAACATAGACACGTCACATTAACCACTCTGCCCCAGCCTTTCTTGGACGCTTCTTAAAGTCTACAAACATCCAGAGTGACATAATTCATTATCACCCCCACTTCAGATTGATTGAAGATGGCAGAGTGGAGGAATAGCATGGCCTCACATCCTTACTGCAAAGCCAACAACAAGTTTTAACATAAAGACCAAAACTAAAACCATCCCAACTAACTAATTACTAACGCTAACAATCTTTAATGGGTGGGCCATGTTTCAACCAACCGCTCCCACTGAGAAACTTTAAAATATATAAGGGCCTCACGATGTTACACTGTTTTAGCCTGTTGTCACAGCTTATACGCCTGATAATCCAGCAGACTAATCGTGAAAGTAGCTTCAATATCCAAAAGAATTACCCGATCTCCACAACGCTTAGACCCCCTACCGCAGAAAATTAAAGATGAGTCCCATCGAACCTCCAAAACTTGTTCCCAATCTTAGACACAAAACTAAAATATTTGTGCCATTCAGACAGTATACGTTTTTACTTAAACACGGACTAAAACTGACACTGTTACCTAGAATCATTGCTTTTGACCAAGAGCCTTTAATGAGGCCATACTCAAAGGAAAGAATACAGATCTTAGAACCCAACCACTGATGCTTCAGAAAAAGACTTCTTTAATAAACTGAATAATCAACAGCTGTTTTGGCAAACCCAAGGAGAACTACACAACCGAAAGACGTTAAATTAGTACAAAAAGAAAACCAAGCAATTAAGTTGCCTCTAAACCCAACTATCAAGACTTTAGAAAGATTAACGACAGCCTGATGCATTAAATGAAGAAAAAAGGATGTTAAGTTGACAAGCCGTTGTAAACGCTTTACTGTAGTAGATTATCAAAGTTATTGAGTTAGAATTTCTGTACGACTACATTAAACCACGTCCCAGAAGCAGAAGTCCTTTAATTACACAACACTGATAGTTTTAATTCAATGTCCCAACGAAGACTTCTATAAAAGACTTAGAAACAAATGCATAAAGGAGCTGATGGTGGTACGACACATGCGACTAACCTAAACACAGTCCTTACATTCAACTGTGAACAAGAAAGTGATTGAAAGATGAAAAGATGAAACTCAAATGGGAACAGTTCTCAAGATATGTTGGTTTCAGTCAAAGTATGTAGCAGCGTGCCACCAACTTCTGTAAGAAGAAGGCTAAAAGGTATAAGTAAATAGGTGTCAAAAAAAATAAACTCACTATAACTACAAGCAAGCTCCTCTCTTTGAAAACAAAGTTATTTCATCACACAAATGTTAATCTCGCTCACACTTCCACAATAAACAACAACAGCTGGTTAACAAGAAATCACTACCACTAACACTAACAAGATAACTTCTTCAATCCTGAGTTTTCATATGCTTAGGAACATGGAGAACTTTAAAAGAGAACTTGACTGACTTGCTTTACTTAACTAAGAACCTAACTATTACTTACTTAAAACTTACTTAAAACAAAACAAGAACTAACTTAAGAACCTAACTAGTACTTATATAACTTATCATTTTTTTTGGCACTTAACTTTGTAATTTATTGCACTTAAACTTAAAAAATTAACTTTCTATAACTAACTTTAACTTGTAATAATTTAGTTCTTAACATTGTACTTAACTAGTTCTTAAAAACTATTACAGATAAAATGGTTCAACAACAGAGGTTGCTCTTTTTTTGCAGACGTTCTTCTCTATTAGCTGTGGGGCTTGTGCTCTGTTGTTATTTATGGTTTAGTATGTTAAGGTCTAAAAAACCACCCCCCCCACAAACAGCAGCACACCCCAATACTAAGTACGTCTTATATTGATTGTGTTGTTTTTTGTTAATTTGTTGTTGACGGTGGCTTTTGTATTACTATCAAACATTTTTTGTTAGCGATTGGTTTAGTTTCTCATTTGTTCCATTCACCATTTTACGCCCCGCTCAACACGTCCAAGGTTTTTAGCTTAGTAACGCTACTCACTTGCGGCCGCACATTCACTTGCGGAGCACTCACTTTGATGTACATTCACTTTTACCTGCTGATTGTCCTAGCGGCGTCTTCATCTCCTGATCGCTCAATTATTTTATTGTGATTAAATTTTATATATCAAAATTAATATGTATTTAAAAGTAATAAACCCCATATGAATGGGCATAACTCGAACCCAAATCTGTAAATACATGTCACACCACCAAATTACAAGGACTTGTTTTACAACCGGATCTTGTGATAAGTCATATTTTAAATCTTCTTCTGATCAAACTGAGCAATCTTACTTACTACTTACATATGAACTAATCATTGGTCTCCCCAATGATCTAACCATTTTGACCCTAACTTGTGCTTCATACCTAGCGTAGTAATTCTCAACGTATGAAGTATACAGTTGTTGGATCTGTTCAATACTTAGTGCAACACCTAAATACTGTTTTAGTTGTTCCACACGCGCTGAAGAGTAAAATCTCTTTATGGCAGTGGTCTGCTAATGGTCGCTCTCCTCACACTTTTAATAGTTCGACCACAAACCATTTTTAAAAAAAAGCAATAAAAATAATTTATACTTTAAAAACCATGAATTTACGCTACTTTTAATTATGCAAGCTCCTTCGTTGGTGCTATAGTCTATCCAACCCTTGCAAAACTATGTTAGAATAAAACCGCCCAACATGGGAAGATAGAAATTCGCCAAAACTAGTTGCAAACTTTATTTTTAGCTTTAAGAACAACAAAAGATTTTCATATTAAAAAGCACATAACAGACTTTCGTAGTATGATTATTTTACACAGTATTTTTTTAGTTAATAAAGAAAAATTGAAAAAAAAGATTATCATAAGATTGTACCACCTGCTGTGATTAGCAGCCTTATAAAGGCTATAGCGTGTTAGCAAAAAACATGTTTTAAAATGAAGCCAGCTACCAGAAGGTTAGACATTGAGGGATTTTGATTAGTTAAGTTTGTAATACTGCAGGATTGCGTCAAAAGACTTTTCTTGTAACACAGGGATAATCCCAGAAAAACAATAATAGTTCAGAAACAGATTAATTCATAAGAAAAGATAATTTATAAAAAATGGCATAGGTTAGATGGTAGGAGGAGCTATTGTTAATGCTTTAGACCTTCTCTGAAGCAATTATATGTTTATAAATTGAGTCTGATGAAGAGAAGAACGACATAACAAGCAATAGAGATTTAGCAAAGGCAAAAGACGCTTACGAGAAAAGACTAATTTGCTCACATAGACTTTAATAATAAAAAGATAAGGAACAGGCAGCAGACACACATTTACAGAACGTTTGATGAAGGCAATGAAAGAGTATAACTTTAGATGCAGAAAGACGTTTCCTAGACAACACCACCTCCAAACAGTCTGACTTTTATGAACCATCAGAAGAACAGAAAATACAGAAATTGTTTTAATGTGGTGCTATGACAATCTATATTCTCGCCCAAACAGATCTAAAAACAATAAAAAAAATACATAAAAATACAAGTCCTTCTTAAGACACTACTAAGTACACAAATAATCATTCTCCTAAAGGGTATTGGAAAAAAACTGCTATTGAAAAACGAGTAAAGCCGCAGAGTGACTGAATCAATCGAAATGACTGGCTTTTCAAAACACAAATTGACAAATATTCTGCCCCCCCAAAAAGAATAAAAAGGCCTAGAATTTGTTAACTCATTTCCAAATGACACCCACCAGATGGACTTTGCGTATCTTCACATGAAGAACTAAATAATAAGAAAAAAGTTTAATATGCTCTGACAGTTTTTGACATGCTTCAAGATACAAAAGACGCTGAACTTTAACGGATCAAGCTCAACTGCTGTGCTGTACGTTACAGCATATATACATGCCGGTCCATTAACGTATCCTAGAAGGATTCAAGTTGATTGATTGAAAAAGTTAAAAGCTCTGTAAACCAACCTGTTTTTCAAAAACATCCTGGTTACGTGTTAAAGAGGATCCCCGCAACCATCGATCACAACCCCAATAGAAAACTTTAATAAGATCTAGCTGAACGTCTGTTTACCTATCAATATCACAGAGAAATCATGGATAGAGCGCGTAACACAGAATGGGTTAGGAGGTTGCCTGCAGTCTTACGTGCCATGAACAATGAAGAATTTAAAGCAACAGGGTTGAAGCCAGTGAATGCAATCAAATTAAAAAAATTAGCATTACTGAAGATGTGCAAGGTAATCAAAAACTCTTGCCGTTTGGACTAAAAGTAAGATACTTGTATGCTCCTGGAGAGGCAGAAGGCGATGTTAGAATTAGAGCCACAGATCCTATATGGAGCGTAGATGTATATGAAGTTGAAAGAATCATGAAAACAGACCCTCCCGTGTATTATTTAAGAGAAACTCTCTCTTCTAGCGGCGCTACTACGTCTAAAAAGCCTGCCCCTAAAAGATCGTTTGTTCGTGAAGAGCTGCAAGTTGTCCCGCCAAACACAGTGAGTTAACAAAAAAAAATAGTATTTATTTTTTTGCTCTATTTTGGGTTTAGCCGATCTGTCATGTGACGTAGCCTCACATCAAGGCATGTGACGCTCCATCACATGTAGTTAGTGATATGAATCATTTCCCCATGCCACAACTAAAAAGGAAGAATATTTATGTGGCTTGACTAGTGTAGCGGGCGTCCCCAAATAATTGTGAGAATGACTCAGTAAAGAAACAAACGTGGTCATTGGGTAAAAGTGACCACTGAGAGATAGTTTAACAAGGGCTGGTAAGGTGCTGGTCATGTGTTTTGAACACTGAGTATGCACTCACTAGGAGGAGGGAGGAAAGAATCAGTTTTAGCCCAGCAGATGGCCTAGAGACTCGAACCTGTCAGGACGCTGGTCCTCACTGCTGACCAGTCATTACCAGGTGAGCGATAGATAGTTGGGGAAAGCTACAGGGGAAAACTTAAAGAAAAGAGAAAGAAAGAATTCATAATTAAATTGGGAAGCAGGTTACTTACACGAACCTTATTCGTGTTTCAGCCCTTCACCCTTCGCCCTTCACCTTTCACCTTTCACCTGTGAGGGGGTTAAAGATGGCCATGGTGTGGGGGAACACACCGGTAGTTCAGCCCGGCAATTAACGACTCCAGGGAGAGGAGTTGGAACTCGTCATCTCTCCAGAGACAGGAGAAGACGAGGGAGAGGAGTGGGAACTCATCACTCCAGTGACAGGAGAAATCGAGGGAGAGAAGCCGGAGCTCATATCTCCAGTGACGGGAGAATTCAAGGGGGCGATACACTGTCTCAGAGAGACAGGGAATCATGATGGTATGGAGCGAGTCCAAATTCTGATGCAGGTATAGCATCAAGGAGTGAAAGAATTATTTATTCTCCTGGTCTGGATCTTAGGCCAATGTTGTTTGAAGGCCATGACTTTATAGAAACTTGGATCACTTAGTTTATCTCTCAGTGTAAAGAGAGATACATATATAAAATCTGTTTACAAATTGTTTGATGTGATTAGTAAAGTGTTTTTCTCTGAAGGAGAGGGGGAGAAGAAAAAAACATTCGGTAGTGCGCCTTTTGGTTGATTGGAAAGATTGCGTGTGCGTATGGAGTAAATGCTGTCATGAATGCGTGTGTGCAATAGTGACAGTGTGACAGTGGTGACCCCGACGTAGCTGCCGTTTTGTTTCCCTGGAAAAAAAAAAGAAGAAAGATTTCTATTTGTACCTTCAGAGGAAGGATTTCTGTTGTCCCCTCGGGGTTTGGGGAAAAAAAAGAAAGATTTCTATTTGTGCCCTTGGGGCCTAAAAAAAAGATTTTGATTTGTACCCTCAAGGGTTTGAGGGAAGAAAAAAAGAAGAAAGATTTGTATTTATACCCTCGGGGCCTGGAAAAAAAGATTTCTATTTGTACCCTCAAGGGTTTGAGGGAAGAAAAAAAGAAAGTTTAATTATCTACTGTGTATTTGCAATTTTTTTTTCTGTTTATGTGTGTGAGTGAATGTATTTTCAGTGCAAGTGAGGACTTCTCTCTTATTTCTGACTCTGAGACGTTAGGAGTGCTGGCTGCTGGATTAAATTTTAGTGAAATAAAGTATGGCTAATCCAGTAAAAGTTAAAAACACAACGAGGGCTGTCTTTTCGCTAGTGTGACTGTCAGTGTGAGGTACATTAACAGGTGGCGTGCTTTCTGGGATGCTTTCTGGCTGTGGGACGCTTATAACTGGATCGCTTTCTTCAGGGCTAGGTACTTTTTTTTAAAATGGATGGAGCAGGCCTTGTGTTTAAACCTTGATTGTGTCCTAAGTTTTGGTTGTCTCCAGCTATGAGGATTTCATTGTTATAATTCTGTATCATGCCAATCTGTAGTCTAAGGTCAGAGGGTAGCATGTATAATCCATGGCCTACAACAAGTCAACCTTTGACCTAGCATGTGCAAGAACGTCTTGATACCTCTGTATGCTGGCAGGCAAATCAACAGCAGAGTTAATAGCATCTTCTAAATTAGCTAGAAATTGTTTTCTAGCATCAAACCCTGTAGACTGATCTAGTATGCTAGACTTAGTCTGTGCTTGTGCTCCTAATAGACACCAAACATATGTCCGTATGGAGTCATTAAGTCTTTGCACTCCTGGCATTGTTAGACCTTCACTTTCATCTAAGATAAATGTTGCCCAGGCTTTAGGATGTTTTTGGTCAATTGACATCAATCGAACTTGTTTGGTTGAAAAGAAGTGTGGCCAGGCCAGTAGTCATAATTATATTCTCTACGTTCGCCCCACAAATACAATGTGCCTAACCCATGATTGCGGTCTAACTTTTGTCTAAAGTCAGTTGAAGGATTAATGTTAAATTCGTTGCAGATTCTTTCATATGCATTATTGTCCATTGGGCTGTTGAATGGATTAAACGCGCTGTCGCTTGGGAGGGCTACTTGCAGTTCAGTTAGTATTCGTCTGTACTGGTAATAAACATGAAAGTTATATACTGACCTTACTAAAAGATTGGGGTGGTTTAAATGGTTTGCATATGAAACCCCACAGCCAGTAGTTGCGCAGTAAATGGCAAAATTTAACTGATTCTGGTAAAACGTCATAGGACGGGATGACCATGCTGATGGCACTCTATCACTCTTTATTGGGGGATTTGAATATTTAGTTAGTGGGTTTACAAGTCTAACTTGGAAGCCATATGATTCATCTACTGCAATGGTTAGATTGCTGAAGTCTAAATATTTAGGATTATAAAACGCCCCTACATTGTAAGTGGCACTTTCGTTGTATTTAAATGGTTTCATTTTTTTTAATTATTTTTTTTAAAATAGTTTATAAAAAGGTATGTACATCTAATAACCAAGCAAAACGAGCGTGTGTTCCTAATGTATCCAATTGTCAATTATCGCGGAAGTTGTAGAATTGCCCTTAAAGAGATTGGCTTTAAAGTTAATTGGTTTAACATATCTAAAGGGGGCTCAAAATAACTGGATTAATATTAGTAACGAGGGGGGCAATCAAATAACTCATGTGCAAATACCTGATGGTTTTTTACAACTTTTGTTCTTTAAAAGAAGTACTTAGCAAATTTGGCATATTGTTAAAAATTTTAACGAATGCAAACCTCAGAATTTACTGTAAATTTCCCACAAAAAGAAAGAAGAGAGTATACTTTCCCTAAGGGTCTGGCTAAAATCTTAGGCTTTCACAGTAGTGACAGAGCTTATAGATTTAGTACAAGAGAAGATGTTTATCAATTTGAAGGTAATAAATCTTCTGATTTTCTCGTGAACCCAATTTTGTATGTTCATTTACACATTTTAAAAACGGAAGCTAATTTGTTTGATGGCTATCCATCTACAGTTCTAAAGGTTTTGCCATCAACTAGGGCAGGGTTTTGCGATTATCGATTAATCTCAGTTCGAAAAAACAGTCAATTTAAAATTAATTAATGGACCTATAAACTCATTAGATGTAAATATAACTAACCAAAATGGAGAGCCAGTTTTTTGTTCTGATTTATTTAATGGTGTTGGAAGTAGAAGAGCGTACTGTATGCCCTTAATTTTTATGTTCTTGGAGAGAATGTAAATATGTTTGTTCATGATCGCCCATGTTATTCTGCACGGAAAACCCCCGTTTCAATGTGCTAATTACGTCAATATTTGGCAGTTTTTGTGTGTTAATTTTGTTTGTAAATAGGTGTTAAATTTGGCCAAAACTAACATGTGATGGACGTGTTTTTGTATGTGAAAAAGGGGGTTTTCGGGCAGAATCACATGGGTGGTCGTGAACCAACATATTTACATTCTCTAATAGATTACTTACACGGACTTCAATTCGTGTTTCAGCCCTTCCCAGTGCTGTGGCAGCACCAGTAATGGGATAGGCGACTGTGGCAGTCGCACAGCAAGAATTTGGGCTCCAGTGCTGTGGCAGCACCTAATTGTCTCCAGAGTTGGAGAACCCATTAGAAGAGGACGACTGCGGCAGTCGTGAGCGAACTTTGCAAGCGTTTGCATTGTTGACCCACTATGATTTCTGATAGGTTCCCTGGGTCGGAACTCAGATATTGTTCCTATATTTAAGCCATCTTTAATTCTTCTTTGGAAGTGTATAAATTGTTTCTCCATTGAGGAGGCAAAACCTTTTAAAGAAGTTCTTGTGAATTCTATGTATAATGAGATGAAATTTGGTCCCAGCTAGTGGATCTGTTGAATGTTTGTACCTCCACTGGAGTGGTGGAATGGAAGATAATATTGGAAAACAAACCTGTTGTGTATGCTAGAAAAGTTGATTACCGTTTAGTAAATTATTCCCTGGAGAGGAGGGGGAGAAGAAGAGTTAACCTGTCTATTCCTTCATTTCCTTTTCACCCCCTTTACAAAAAATCCCCAAAACCGTCTCTTCAATAGGCGTTATCTAGCTTCTTTTCATCATTGTCATCTTTTAGGTAGGATTTCCGTTGTGTACGCCCCCCCCCCTTTTTTTTTATTGTTAATTCCTTTGTTTTGTAACTTTATATTCACTTATTGTTTAGGGCCATTCATTTGTTTTGTGAACTCATCTATTTTGTTTTACAAAAAAAAAACTAAGTGAGAAAGTAACAACTACAATAAGAACAGTTAAGAACATAAACATTATAAAGAATTTATTTCCGGGAAAAACTTTATATTTTGTCTGTTTTCTTTTCATTTGGGAAGATAGAGCTTTTAGTATTGGTGTCGTGACAGTCCATCATGGTGCCAGAGGATCTTCATTCCTTGTCTCATCAGTACAAGATCAAAAGTTGTAGAGCAGGGAAAACCAACAAAACCGCTCAAGGTTTCAAAACTGGATGAACTAAAAGTTACGCCAGACATTTTGAAGACTATGCAGAGAAGCGATGAGACACTAATGACTGACAATCCTTTACAGGCATGTACCCTGGACAAGACAACAAACAGATTGTGGTCCTAAACCACTGAGGGAAACAGTTTTACATACGGCCCATGATGTGTTGTTCGCAGGCTATTGCGGAATCAAAAGAACGTTAAAAAGTGTTCTGGATTATTTTTTGGCCAGGAGTCACAAAAGAAGTTACACAATATTGTCGCTCTTGTGACATTTGCCAAAAAACAACTCAAAACGTCCTTTTGATGTCACTGGAAAACTTTCTGGAGTGAACTACAAAGTGAAAATGGCAAATGCTGAAAAGGTATTCAATGTAAACATGCTAAAAAGTATATTGAGCGTACAAATGTTGCCATTAACGAGTCAATTGAATGGTTATGTTCAGTGCTCTGGAACAGATGTGGCTATTGCAGAAATAATTGGTTCTGATTTTGTACCTGATGTCATATACAGAGACAGAGCAAAGACTGTGCAAACAAAAAAAATGTGGGATTGTTAACATCTACCGCATAGATGATGCTATCCTCTGCGCACTCTTTCTGTCAAGGGGGAAACTTATCATGGTGGGTTTTTTTGTGTGAATGATTTATCTTTGATTCTGAAAGAACAATTGGAAGATATTTTGAAGGACTTTCATGATGTCCTGACTGATACCCCAGGGACAGTGACAACAACTGAACCCATACTATTCAGTTGAGTACGGAAAACCCAGTCCGAGTCAAACCATACCTCTCCCATTTGCGAAAAAAACAGGTTGTCGAAAGAGAGATTCGAGTTATGCTCCGGTTGAAAGTTATTGAACCGTCCTCGTCACCAAACAGTTCACCAGTTGTATTGGTGGACAAACCTGATGACTCGGTGCGGTTTTTGCATCGATTAGAGGAAGTTAAACAAAATCACTGTGTTTGATGCAGAACCTATCCAGACATTGAGGAACTTCTTTGTCAACTGTCAGAAGGAAAGTATTTTGTCAAAATAGACTTACTAAAGGGTATTGGCAAATCCTGATGGCTGAAGCAAACAAGGAAAAAAACAGCTTTTCAGACACCTTTTGGTCTGTTTTTAATGGACGAAAATGCCATTTGGATGACAAAAACACCCCTCTTCTTTTGCCAGAATGATGCGCGCACTAAAACGTCATGCGTGTGGAGCAGTAAGCTTTTTTGATGACCCTTTGCTTGCTGCAAAGCCATGGAATGATCTTCTGGATAAACTTGAGAGCTGATTTTTTGTAAACTCCGGAATTTTGGTCTGACGGCTAGACCATCCAAAATTCGTGCGATTCCAGACTCTTGAGTTTTTAGGTTATGTCAGTTCTGTTGGGAAAATGACACCAGAGAAAAGAAAGTAGAAAAGATCTTGGCCTTGAAGAGACCCACTACAAAGAACAGCATAAGATCACTCCTTGGATTGTTGTTCTATTACAGAAGATATGTACCGCACTTTGCGTCCTTGACAGGCCCTTTGAGTGACTTAACAAAAGGAACAAAAAACAAAAGGGTCGTCTGCTCTGGAATGTGTTCAAAACACCCTCAATTCATTCCCTGTACTGTTTTGTCCTCTCTTTCAGAAGATTTTGTTTTGAGAACTGATGCCAGCTCCAAAGGCATGGGAGCTGTACTTTTGCAAGAAAAGAATGGATCGTTACACCCTGTCCAATATGCAAGTAAAACGTCTCTAACACACAAATCAAAATACTCAACAATTGAGAGGGAGTGTCTTGCCATTGTTTGGGCTTGTGAGAAATTTGTCAGATTCCTTACTGGGAGACAGTTTCGGTTACAAACCGACCACAGGCCATTGACGTTGTTGCAGTCGTCCAAGACCAAAAACAGCAGGCTGTTAAGATGGGCTTTGTCATTGCAGGAAATTTCAAGTTTGACATTGAGCCATTACCTGGAACTCAGAATGTCATGGCAGATCTTCTGTCCTGTGCATGAGTGCACAGTATCCTTCATGCAGCTGTAACTGCATAAAACAGGAAAGACTGTTTCTGCTGTTTGTTTTCATTGTGGAAAGACTTTATTGGCATTTTGGCAGTGTCATTGTGCTACTGTCAATCTGAATTAATAGGTAGTTGTGATTTTCCAAACGTGCATGTATTGGCATTGGTGTCTCATAGTGTTGATGCTACTTTGTGAATGTGTGCAGAAACTTATTTGATGTGTTACAGTGTTTGTTTTTTTTTCACGTTTGTCCATTGTGAAGAATGGAAAAAGGGAAGTGTTTAACTTCGAGTGGACTGCAATATTGTATATTCTTCCTTGACGAAGACTTTTCACTTGGCAATTTTTTCTCATCAAGTGAGTCATAAGGAAATTCTCATGTTTTGAGGATTTTGGGACATATGTTGATGTGAGAATAGGCCAGAAAAACCGGTGTGTTTATATTTATGGTATATTTATAATTATATATATATAATATTTTTATATATATATATATTATTTATATATAAACATAATTGGAATTTGGAATGATCAGTATCATATATGTTCATCGTGTCTGTGTGACTTGTCACTTGTGATGCAGTGTGAATTTTTTGGGGTTTTTTAAGGAAAAGACTGTTTTTGCTTTTTTTTTCAAACTAATATTTTGGAATGTGATTTTGGATCCTTATGATGTTCGTAAAGGTTGGTTTCTATGCATTGATGGAAACTCTTGTGTGATGAAAACTTGGTCATTGATGGCTAAAGGTCTATATTAACTAGATATGCATGCGTGTTTTTAAAAAAATTCAGGAAAATAAGGTATGGCTTGGGGACACTGACCAGACAGGTTGTTTGGAACTGCAGAACGAGATTCACCTGTAATCTACCATTACCAGGTGAGGTCTAGACAGATGGGGAGAGAAAAGAGAGAGAGAGTTAAGAAAAGGGAAAAAAAAGGGAAAAGAATTTATCATTATTCAGATTTTGAAATAGATTACTTACACAGACTTCATTCGTGTTTCAGCCCTTCCCAGTGCTGTCGCAGCACCAGTAATGGGATAGGCGACTGTGGCCAGTCGCCACAGCAAGAATTTGGGCTCCAGTGCTGTGGCAGCATCTAATTGTCTCCAGAGTTGGAGAACCCAGTAGAAGAGGACAACGACTGCGGCGGTCGTGAGAGAACTTTGAAAGCGTTTGGGGAGAACAGTATATGCCGCTTCTGGCTCACCCGCTCTCAACCGGCCTTGGCCGTTCTCGTCCGGGCGAATCCAAAAGCGGCATATTACTGTTCTCTACTAAGCATGACTTTAATAACCAAAAAATAACGACCCTACAAACATACATACTGGTAGGATTATCCGTTTTTAATACTAAATTTACTAAACTTTTTAGATTTCAGTTTTTGCTTAATCCTAGTTTTTCCTGATCATTTTCAATAAACATCATTTTCGCGCAAACATTCATCAAATGAGTCTCTGTCTTTCATGTGAAATAAAACTACAGTCTTTAACTGTTCTCTAAAGTCTTTTTAAAACTGAGTTATATTTTTGACATAAAATCCACACACTTATTCCAGCATGTCTTCCACTGAAAGCTAGTTTCGACCCAAAGCGTTTCTTTTTTTAAAATATGTCTCTTTCTGCCGAACAGTCATCTATAATAAATAGTGTCTGCGTTCCTTCAAACAATTTATTAAAGTGTTCTAAACACTCACTCAGTTTTTTTGCTAGGATCAACTAAATATACTCAGAGGCATTTAAAAAAAGCGAAAAAAAACTGTATAGAAATGTTGATGTAATTTGGCTACCCATTCCTTTGAATGGTAATAGAAAGTGAGAAAAAGCAATCGAACACCGCAAAAGTGTCCTTTCAAAGTTCATTCTGGTAGAAAATAAGGTCACATGAACTTGACCTTGACCCTGTGTTAACAGCAGAATGTCAGTATCTGGTGTGACCACCCCGAGCATTGATCACAGCTGTGCACCTGCGGTACATCGAGCGCACCAGAGTGTTGGTCTGCCTCTGGGGGACTTGCCACCACACCTGGCCCACAGCAACAGCAAGCCGAGCTGCTGTCTGGGGTCTGGGGTTGAGCTGGTTCAACTGCCTCTGAAGGGCATCCCAGAAAATGCTCTATTGGGTTAAGGTCGGGAGAACGGGCTGGGTGAGGCAGCAGATTGATGTTGTTCTGCCTCAGGAAGTTCTGCGTAGCACGGGCAGTGTGCGGCTTGCGTTGTCCTGCTGAAACAGGTTCTGTGGATGCTGCTGGAAATGCGGCAGGATGTGGGCCTCAGAACTTGGTCGATGTAATGAACAGCAGTGACCCCGTTACCACGTCCTGGACCCACATTCTGGAAGATGACTGGCCCAAACGGCGATTTATGCCGATAGCCCCCCAGATCATGATGCTTTCACCACCCCATGGGTCCCTTTCGGTGATGTTGGCATCCGTGAAGCGTTCCCCCGCTCTTCTCCAGATCCGGATGCGGCCATCGCCTGGGTCGACGCAGAACCGGCTTTTCATCACTGAAGAGGACTCGGCCCAGTCCCGATGGCGCCAATGCACGTGGATCTGTGCCCACTGCAGACGGTTCTGGCGATGCTGGAGTGTCAGGATAGGTCGCCGGGCTGGACGCCTGCATTGGAGACCAACTGTGTTCAGTCGGCGACGCACGGTCCTGTTGCTGATTGGCCTGCCATGGTTGCCGACGGTGTTCCTGGCTGCGTTGGCAGCGGTTTGGTAAGGCTCCCGTCGATGCTGACGAAGAAGATGGCGGTCTTGGGCTGCTGTGGTGACCTTCGGTCTGCCGCTCCTCGGTCTGTCATCAGTGGTGTGTTCTTGCTTGAAAGCGGTCCAGAAGGCGATAGACGGTGGAAATGTGGACTCCGAATGCGATAGCGACCTGCCTCATTGGAACCCCGGCCTGCAGTTGCCCCATTGCTATGCAACGATCTTGACGAGAAAGTCTCGGATTATGTTGGCGCCTCTGGAAGGGATAATTTGAACTTTTTGGGGTTTGGAAATTTATAGCCCCCACATGGGGCCACATTGAGTTGCAATTCACATTGATGTACGTGGCGTAGGTAGTCCACATGGCAAATGCACTCCTCGTGCCAAAAACGCTGACCCGGCAACATTCACCCACTGTTACGAGGTTACAACCGGCCAAGACACCACGTACTGCTAATGTTGCACGTGCCAACGACATTGCTTACGTCCTGTTCACAATGTGAACAATCGTGCACTGTCTCTATTTTTTCGCGTTTTTTTGCCTCTGAGTATATATGTTATCGTCTGTCCATATAAACCTTCTATCATGATATGCTTTGTTCCATTTAAGTGTTGGACAGAAAATCACAATGTGATCAAAATTATAACGATAAACTGTTTGTAATAGGTCGAGGACAAATATTGTTTTCCCACAACCAGTTTGCCCACAAATTAATGAACAATGAGGAGTTTTTGTCATAAAGTTTAACTGCTCCATAGTTTTATAACAGGATTTAATCTAATCCAGTTATTATATTTATCATACTCTCCATCAAAACCTGTTCAGTATAATAAAATCCTATGAGGCCTAAATGTGTAAGATTAATCCAATTCAGTTCTGTAAGATTGTTTCTATTTAAGTCAACATTGATTTTGTTGCTTGTTGTTATAACCTTAATATCCTCACCATTGTGAGAACGACGACAACAATGTTAAGACGTTTAAACGTCTAAGTTTTGCCAGCTAATATTAATTCCTTTTATAAGGTCATCACTAACGCCCACAACCCCATCCCTCTCCACATCTTTAAAGACAGAAATTTCAAATATCATTGTGAACGTGTCTCCTAATTTTCTGCTTGGAAAGAACTGTAATTTTGTAGAAGCTTTCTTTAAAACCGTTTCTTTTCTGTGGAGGATGTACTGTTTTTTCCCATACGGTGTTATTTCAATTTCTTTCGGCTATTATCGTCTGGCATAAGACTTACATGTAAAGGGCCAGAGTTGAATGCTTTTCTGAAACTTTTTGACGGCTAAAAAATGTAAATGGGCTTATGAATTCAAATTTTATTTCCCATTCTAAATATGGTTCCAAGTGCCATTTGAGGTCAGGTTTTCGAACTATTTTATATTCATACTGACCAACATTATTTGCTTCTAGATTGCGCAGTTGTTCTAGTTTAGGAAACTTTTTGTTGTCGCCAACCTCTTTGCGTTTATAATCACCATCTTTAGTGTACTCAAAACCATACAAAGTGCCTATCTCACCATTTTGTTCAAAGTCTGTAACGTCTGCAAGGTCTTTTAATTCTAAAGTTATACACCTCACAGGCGCTAATGTAACTCCTGATTCTTCTGGCCCACGCGACATTATTTTTTAGTAACGTATTATTTTATTTCTAAAACAATGTGTAGGTTATCACATTTCACAACTTTTCCTGCTTTGTCTTTGATTTTATATTAAATGATCCAACCCTCCCACAAACTAATCTTTTAAACTGTAAATTAGGGAATTGTATAATTTCATAATCGCAATATGCAGCTTTCCCTGATGGAAGAGCTCTTAAAACAGTTGAGGGCCTTCCATCATATAAGTTTTCATCAGTGCTCAGCTCGTCCAAATGAACATAGAGTAATGAATGTAATGCAAGATTGAGCGGACTTTCTCCCTCATAAGTAGTTTTGTTTGGTGTAACTCTAAATCTATGATTGTCAGCTGCAAAGCCTAACATTTTAGCTAGCTCTCTATCAAAATAGTAAGCTACTTCTTCAGGTTTGAATGATAACATTGTTTTCAGATTCGCATTGTTAAGTTTGAGAGTAATGTCAAAGTTACTCATTGCTTCTTTTAGTGAGCAAACCCGTAATAACCATCAGGTATTGTTAACTGGCTAACTATGGCCCCTGATTTGTCAATTTTTTTAATCTTATTATTCTTCTTCGATTCACTTATATTAAACCATACAACTTTGTAAAATATTTCATGAAGCGCAACCGTTCTGCTTCCGCAATTGTTATCAAAAGCATGTTCTAAAAACGAAGGGCTGTCTTGAGTTGTTATTGTTACAAACATTTTTTAAAACAAATTAAAAATGAGTGCATTCAAATATACTGATGCAAAATATTCTGTTGGGCCGCACTACAATCTTAAAAATATAGCAACCGATACTCTTGACATTTCTGTGACTCAGTCTGACGCCTTTCAAGTAAAGGCGAGTACTCCATTGGCCAAATATCTTAACCCTCCTATTAAAAAAGACTACATCCCGAAAGTGTGGTTTAGTCATCCGATGCAGTTTTATCAGAACCAGTTAAACTTTGCTGTGTTTTGTGCATCAACTGGGTGTGGAGTGTTGTATGCTGATCATTTAAATCATCCTGATCCTTTGGTGAGGTCAGTGTATAGATTTCATTTTTATTACACCTTCAGACGTATTTTGACTGAACTGCGAGCGCCATTACCAAATGACAAACCGTTTAATCCATTCAGCAACCGAATAGACATGAAGGCTTTTGAAAGGATCTGTAACGAATTCAATATTAACATCAAGACAGACTTTAGACAAAAGTTGGACCTTAATCATGGTCTAGGTACCCCTTATTTTTGGGGCGTGCACAGAAAGTATAACTATGCTTGGAATCCTCCTTACACATCTTTCTCTTCAGGCACAGCTGTTCACCTAGGGTCCATAGAGCAAGAGCATAAATCAGCATGGACAACATTTATCTTAGACACTTCTAAGGGCCTAACTAAAGCAGGAATAGAACGAATAAACGACTCTGTTCGTACTTACGTTTGGTGTTTGCTAGGTTCGCAAGCGCAAACGAGATCGAGCATAACTGATCCTTCTACTGGTTTTGATGCTCAAAAACAATACTTAGCAAATTTAGAGGACGCCATTAATTCTACAGTTGATTTACCTTCAAGTATTAAAAGGTACCAAAATGTTTTACAATTCGCAAGATCGAAAGTAGACTTTGCTGTTGGCACTGGTTTATACATGCTGCCTTCTGACCTCAGACTCCAGATAGGCACAATAATAAACTACAATAACGAATCCTTGTGGCAGGCAATGAACAGAAAGTTGGGAAAAACGAAATAAATTCTGAGCCAGTAATATTGCAAGCAGTAAACAAACACCCAAGAATAAGTTATCCAATCCCCGAGGCCCAAAGCCCGAAGGGCCGTTGAAGAAGTCAAAAAAAATAATGACCATGAATATGAAAAGACAGCACTTGTTCTTGGATTAACTGGCCTGGGATTACTTGGTCTTTATTTTACTAAAAATTAACCCGACTATTAAGAGAACTAATGTCCATAAGTGCTCGGCCATAAAGCCAACTACTTTGCCTGCAGTAGACAAAAGCCAGCTAACAACACCCCCTAATATACCCGGTAAAGAGTCTATAGCTTTACCAGCTACTTTTTTTAATAAGCCCGCAAGATGATCAAGCTGTTTTTTTACCCATGATTTATCAGGAGATGGCGATGGGAGGCACCAGCCCAGCACCACCACCGCCACCTGTAATAGCCATCACCATTGTACTTATTGCAAATCCTAAGGCTGTTATAACGCTTACTAAGGTGACGCCTTGCTCTCTAAACAATGTTCTTATTCGTTCTGGCTAGTGTGTGTCTTCATATAAAATTCTTTGGATAGTTTCTCTTATTCTGCTCACTTGAGTTCGCAATTGTTCTCGGTTAGTAGACAACGCTTCTAGTCTCGCTGATCTCTCTTGTTCAAGATCTTTTAGTCTTTGGGTTATTCTTTCTTTAATATCATGCCTAAGTTGGCGTCATCAGCCTCAACGAGTTTTTCTTTTTCTCTTTTTATATGCTCATCTAGTTCACCCAGTTTTGCTAAATTGTTTGTTAATTCGCCTCTGATGCTTCTCAAAGCATGATCAAGGGGCTGCTATTTCTCGCATGGGTAGCGGGGAATCATTAATTGTTTTTAACGCTGTTTCTTCGGAAAAACTGGTTTCTGCTTGCATTACTTTGTCCGCTGTTTGACTTAAATCTTGAAGTTCCATGTTTTGTATTTGGTTATCTGTTGGGAGTTCTTGTAGTGTGTTTTGAAGTTTAGCAACTGCTTCCCTATCTAATTTTGGTTTAGCAATGCCAAGGCGATTTCGATCTTCCACCCTAAGTATTTGTCTAATTGTATTCATGCCTACAAACTTTGATGGGTCTCGTTTATCGGTAAGCTGAACACGTTGTTCTCGGTTGGGGCCACTTTTTACAAACAAATGGCCTTTTTTATCTACTTCAAAATCAATAGGAAATTCGGGAGGTTCTTGACCTAACTTTTGTAAAATGATTCAACCTTACTTAATGTTAATTTATGCTGACTTTCTGCTAATTCATACAGCAATGAGCGCGATGGTTGTGTCAAAGGAGTCATTTCACTCATGTCGTCTCCAGGATCTAAACATCATAATCTTCTTCACCTTCAATGCCTGCCATGTTTCTTTAATATAAACTTTTTATTTTGTTTTATAAAAAATGTCACAAGCATATGGCTCGATTCTTGACCCGCATAGAAAGCTGAAAGAACCGATTGGCGTGAAGGGAAAATAAGCGGAATATTACTGTTCCAAATAATCCATCTACTATTGATGCGGATCAAATTCTTACTGTTAAATTTCCAGACCTAGGAGCGGATGAAGTGATTGTGCCAGGCTCTGCACGTCTTACTTTCAAAATAGAACTCGCTTCAACAACAGACCCAAACAGGACGGTTGTACAGAATCTGGGGCGGGCAATCGTTAAGAAAATTTCTATAAAACTTGAGGGGCAAGAAATATTTTCTTTACACAATGCAGACATATTTTTAACCTATTCTGATCTATGGCTAACCGCGAGCGAAAGAGCTGATCTTGCGTTTCAAGGAATCGAAAAATGAAGAAGCACTAAAACATAGAATAGGCGCCGCAAACGCTAAAGACGGCAAAAGGTTTGTAGCCGTAAGTTATGCGTATGGAAATCGCTTTTTTCATACCCCTAGATTTGGAGTTGTTAAAAGCGCATGCTCCATACTTTCAAGGAGCATTAAAAGACAGATTGTCATATGAACTAACTTTTAATGACTACAAACGTGTTATTAGATCAACAGACACCGAAGCAAAGTACAGCATTTCTGACATCTCGTTAGAGTTTGACGTTGTTAGCAACCCTAATTTAGCAAGGCTGATTGAGCAACAATATCAGTCAAAATTAGCAATATATTACGAAAGAGTGATTCATCATTCTAAATATCCTAAAAGCAGGGCAGACACTATATGGAATTTCAGTTTTAGTGCCACAGCAAGCTCGCTTAAAGGTATTTTATTGCTGTGTGAAGATGAAGGACCATTCGAAAGACAAACTGAAAATTTTATTAATCCTAAAATAACAAAAGTGCAATGTACAATTGAGGGTAGTCCTAACCAAATCTACGCTAGCGGGCTTAAACCTTATCAGCATTTTGATGAAATAAGAAAACTGTTTGGAGGCGGGAGGTGTAGAAATCCAACAGTAGACCTTGTGTCTAAAGATCTACACCTTCACAATGTTAGACTCGATCATTATTTAACAACGAAATACGGTTTATGGATTGACCTAAGGTCAACAGAGGATAATCAGTTACATGGAAGCGGGAGAACTGTCAGAGACATAATAAACATTCAAATTGATAAAGAAAAAGAGGCCCATAAACCGCTTAACGTGTATTTGTTTTTAATATATGATGCGCAGCTGAATATTGAAGATAACAGATTAAAAGATATACAATACTAAATTATTTTTATTTTATAAAAGCATGTCTGTTCACGTTTATCCAAAAGCGCCTACAGAGCCGCCAAGAGAAGAGATAGTAGAAACCCCTGGCATAAAAACCTTTAGATTAACCAACATTACACAAATGCAACAAAAACTAGAGCAGGACCTTTCAAAATACAGCAAAACCAAACGAAGGTATTCTGCTGCCTTTAATGCTGTTACATATGTTAATACTGGAACATCAACTATAAGTGCTCTATCAGCAGGGACAAGTGTTGGTCTCTTAGCAACAGGTGTAGGTGCACCCGCAGCTTACCTCTAGGCGGTTTGTCTTTAGCTCTTGGCCTGTGTTCATTAGGTGTAGGTGCTGCTAGCAAAAAATTAAAAACTAAACTCCAAAAGCACACAGCTATGGTTCAACTAATAACAGCTAAACTAGTTCCTTCAAGCTGATTATAAATAAAGCACTAGCTGACTCAAACATCACGGATGAAGAATTTAGTCGTTTACAGGCCGATTTTGATGACTACAAAAGACAAAAGTTTGATCTTCAAAGAAAGGCGAGGACAACTTTTTCTCAACAGCCAGACACCGAGCAGATAAAAAAGGAATGCTTAAAAAAGTAACGAAACATTAAACTCTGTTCTAAACAGCTCACATTAACAACGCCAAAGGGTGTTTATACTTTAGTTTATGAGTCTAAACACAAAAAGACCGTTGATATTGATTAATTTTTTTTTTTTGATTTAAATAAATATTTTGAGTTAGAAAAGAAACTCAGCATGGATAAGATATATGAAGGACCGGACGAATTGTTTGAAGGAATGTTTAAGGAAGAGCGTTTGTCAAGAGCACTAAATGATATTGATCTAGAAGTCATTAAATCCAGCAAACGTACAGGCAAGTGTTGCTCATGCTATTTCTCGAGTTCCGGGTAAACTAACAATAGACCCGCCAGTTAAAGTAATGTTAGCTGTTTTAATCGACTATATAACAATAAATGAAGAAAATCTAGAAGTCTGGGTCTCAACTAAACAACAGGTTATTCTTTGTAATAATGACTTAACACCCGGTTGGGCAGACGAACTGCTTACACAGTTTGATGTGGCTGCTGAAGAAGCCAAAATGAGAGGCCTCTGGTTGGTCAGAGGGCGAAGTCTTAGAGATCAGATTAAAACAGGCTAAGTATGCACCGATTGTTGGCAAGTCTTACATTTCACTACCTCCAGCATTAGTTGCAAAAAGAGCAGTTCTAAACATAAAGAATACAGACAACAAATGCTTTATGTGGTGTGTTTCTTGCAAGGCTGCATTACGTACGCAAAAACGCAGAGAGAGTGTCTAACTATCACCTTACATCAATGATCTTAACTTTAGTGGAATATCCTTTCCTGTTAGCGTGGATTCTATTGATCAGTTTGAAGAACAAAAACAAACCAATAACTGTTAATGTCTACACATGGGATGAGGAAACAAATCTACAGCCTATTAAAGTGTCCAAGAACAGCCCAACAATAGGTGATCCAGACAAAAATCATGTTGACTTACTACTGATGTTTTCACCAGCGGGGGTACCGCATTACACATTGATACGAACAATGAGTAGATTATTGCGGCATAACTTCAAAGAATTACCATAAACAAGAATTCTGCAGAAAATGTTTAACAAGAATTCCATCTGCTCAAGCCGCAAGCGAACATAAGAAACATTGTATCGACCCAGTTGACTGTAATACAGAACTAATTACGCCCCCAGAAGGCAGTAAAGTTAGTTTTAAGAACTGGAAAAAACTGCAAAATTCTCCATACGTAGTTTACGCAGACTTCGAATCACTCATTGTTCCTTATGAAGGGCCAGCGCCACAAAAACTTCGAAAAACAGTCTTAATGAGTAATCATCAGATTTGTTCATTTGCCTTCGTTATTGTCAGGTCGGATGGCGCTCATTCAAAGCCAGAATTATATAGAGGCCCAAATGCGGCTAGAAGATTTTTACAGCGCATGCAGCAAGTGCGTAATGACTGTTCTAATAATCTGAATTTATCTGAAATCATAATGACGCCTGAAGCCCAACAACAGTATGACTCAGCCACTCACTGTTGGATTTGTGGTTTAGGCCTCTCATCAGACGCAGAAAATCCGACAGTAAGAGACCATGATCACATTAGTGGAAGGTTTAGAGGAGCGGCGCATAACAAATGCAATCTTCAACTAAAGTTTGATCCTAAGACATGGAAGCTGCCCATCTTCTTTCATAACTTGCGAGGTTACGACTCTCATCTTATAATGAAAGCAGTAACCGACTCCTTCAGGGTAACATGCATTGCACAGTCATCAGAAAAGTACATGTGTTTCACTTTAAATAACATGTCTTTTTATGACTCTATGCAGCACATGATGGGATCATTAGAGTCACTAGCTATGTCCTTAAAGTCCTGTCCAATAACGGAAGAATATTTTGACCCAACTCTTGTTAGAAAGGGCGTTTACCCTTATGAGTACATGAACATTTGGGGAAAGGTTTGACGAAGATACACTTCCGCCTAAAGGCGCGTTCTTTTCTAGTCTTAGAGGAAAGGACATCAGTGATTCAGATTACCAGCATGCTCAAGATGCGTGGCAGAAGTTAAAGTGTAAAACGATGGGAGACTATCATGACTCCTACTTAATGGCTGATGTATGTTTGTTGGCGGAAGTCTTTGAAAATTATAGAAAGACCTGCATGAAACATTATAGCCTGGATCCTGCGCATTATATTTCTGCGCCCGGGATGAGCTGGGATGCTTTCTTAAAGTTTACTGGAGTACAGATTGATATATTGTCTAACCTACCAATGATTCAGATGATTGAAAACGGATTGCGTGGAGGAATTAGTATGGCGTCGCACCATTACTGTAAAGCAAACAACAAATACTTGGACGACTATGATCCAAGTAAAAGGTCTAACTATCTCATGTATTTAGATGCAAACAATCTGTATGGATGGGCAATGGCGCAATCACTTCCATTACGCAACTTTAAAATGTACACAGGTACAAAAAATATTCAAAAGGCATTAAAGTGGTTGGGCAGTTTGGCGCCTGATCAGCAGCGCGGATACATTCTAGAAGTTGACTTAGAATATCCTCATGAACTCCATGACCTGCATAATGACTATCCGTTAGCAGCAGAAAGCCTAAAGATGAATCCAAGAGAGCCGCCTAAACTTGTGCCTAATCTTCGAGGCAAAAAAAATTATGTATGTCATTACAGACTTCTACAATTTTATTTAAGACATGGTTTGAAGCTGACAGCTGTTCATCGTATAATTGCTTTCGATCAAGAACAGTTCATGAAACCATACATCATGAAGAACACTGATCTCAGAACCAAATCCACAGATGCTTCAGAAAAAGACTTTTTCAAGTTGATGAACAACAGCTGTTTCGGAAAGACTATGGAGAATCCGCACAAGCGCAAAGATGTCAGATTAGTCACCAGAGAGAACGAAGCAATTAAGCTGACTTCAAAACCAAATTATCAGGACTTCAGAAGATTTCATGATCAGCTTTTTGGCATAATGATGAAAAAAAAGAAAGTCAAATTGGACAAACCTGTATTTATTGGGTTTACCGTTTTAGAATTATCAAAGCTTTTGATGTTAGAATTTCTTTATGACTACTTTAAGCCCTTGTATCCAGAGTCCAGAGTACTTTACACAGATACAGATAGTTTTGTTATAGATATCCCTACTGAAGACATCTATAAAGACATGGAAATAGAAGTAGCGAAAGGGCATGCGGGATGGTATGATACATCTGATTACCCTAAAGATTCGCCTTTACATTCAATTACTAACAAGAAGGTTTTAGGAAAGATGAAGGATGAATTATCCGGAGGGGTGATTAAGGAGTTTATTGGTTTAAGGTCGAAAATGTACAGTATTTCGAGCCAGGAGAAAATCATTAAGAAAGCAAAGGGAATATCTCGCAGCGTTGTGCAGTCAAACATATCACATGACAACTACAAAGAAGCATTGTTTGACAATAAGACTTTTCATCATGACAACGTAAAACTGCGATCTAATCTACATGAGATCAACACAACTGTTGTAACAAAGAAGTCATTAGATAGAACAAACACAAAACGGGTGTTTGTTAATCCAGAGTTTTGATATGCAATCGGGCACTGGAGGACCGCATAAACAGGGGGGTTTATATTTTTCATCAACTTTTATTATAAGATCAATCATAGCTTCATCCAATTCATTTAAATCTTTTCTCATGTTTGCTTGATGCGTTCGAATTTTTTTTTATTATTTCAAGATATTCTTTTTCCCAATTTGGGGGTTTGAGTTGCAGGCGATCTGGATGATTTTAGCATGCATTGATTAATCCCCGAAAATGTTTCCTTAATAGCATTACACGCATGAAATGATTCCCGTATCATTTTCAAGGTCTCTTCCTTTACCATTTTTGTTTCGTTCTGCACTTCCTTCTGAGCTTCCATTTTAAACTCAAATATATTTACGTAAATTAATTAAAGCGGAACTGTGTCTGGCGGGATTATCTGCAGTTCTTCTTTCACAAAAGATCTTTGAGGAGCTGGTTGTTTTGTTGTGTCAGTTTCTCGTAAATAATACACGGGCGGATTCATTTTTATAATTCTTTTTATTTCATATGGATCAACACTCCAAACTGGATCGGTTGCCCTGATGCGAGTGTCCCCTTCTGCTTCCCCCGGTAAATAAAGGTACCTTACTTTCAAACCAAATGGCAATAGTTTGCCGGATGAAGACTCTCCTTCAGCAACATTTATTGTTTGTTTTTTGATTGCTTGTACTGGTTTTAGCCCTTTAAATTCTTCATTATTCATTGCGCGCAAAACTGAGGGCAGTCTTCTAACCCATTCTGTGTTGCAAGAATTGTCAATCAGCTCTCTGTGATACTGGTAGGAAAAAAGTCTTTCGGCTAACTGTTTGTTAAAGTTTTCAACTAAAGCCTGTGATCTGTGAACTCCTGGAATGCCTCTTTTGATGGTAACTCTATGTTTCAACAATAATTGATTCACTTGCCCTTTAAATTCTTTTCCATCATCGACTTGAATCATGCGAGTTAGCGGGCCTCGTTGGTATATCAGTTGTATGGCAACAGTAACAGCAGAAGCACTCTTTTGTGTTAATGGTTCCGCATCTTTGTATCTTGAAGCCATGTCAATGACTGTGAGTGCGTACTTAAATCTTTTTCGTCTAATCGTATCAGAGGGTAAATATAGAAGGTCCATTTGATGGGTGTCGTTTGGAGTTGTATTGACAAAGTGTGGTCTCTGTATTCGTCTAGGTGCAGGTAAATAAATTTGCCAAATCGCTTGTTTAGATAACCATTCCTTTGCTGTTTGTTCACTGACTCCTGCCGCTTGGCTTAGCTTTTTAATTGCCGTGATTCCCTTCCAATATCCTTTTGGCGAATAATAGATTTTGTTCATTTTTATTCAGCCAATATATGTGCAACAAAATACACGACAGTCATACCAAAGACAATAAACACGATTTCTTGCATCTTTTGTTTTTCTGATGGCTGATAAAAGTCACTGAATTTTGGTGGGGGCAATGTCTCGATTGGTTTGCCCGTTACAAGATAATATTCTTTTATTGCTTGATCAGCATCTTTAAATGTGTAAGCTGCATGTCCCTGTTTTTTCAGTTTGTTATTAATAAAATCTAACTGCTCAATTCTCTGCTTTTCATAGGTGTCTTGTGCAGCTGTTAGTTGCTCCATAGCTTTGTTATGTCTTTTTCTCTCGCCGTCGTCCCGTAGTTTACTAAACGCGTAATTACTTCCGCTAAAAGCAAGCGCATTCACCACAGCGCCACCTATCATCATTACGAGTGAAGCCATTTTTTATAAATGTATTTTTTATTTTACATATTTATACTGTCTGGAATTATTCCTTGCTTAACTAGAAAATCTTTCGTAGCAAATGAAGCTGCAATAATAGCAATCAGTTTTGCTGAATCCTCAAAGTCTAGTTTGCCAAGATCTGCTGGCTTTATTTTTAACAGGCTTTTACCAAGCATTGTGTATCCTATACTTAGGCCCCCAATAACGGCAGAATGGTATACAAGGTTGGCAATAGTTTTTTCGGCGCTCATTTTAAAAAATAAAATAATTATAATTAATAAAAACATGAACAGCGATGATCTATTAAACCTTCCTGAACTTATGATTACAAATGACCAGGTTGATGAGCAAGCTATTATGCCAAAAAAAGAAAGACTGTATTCTTTGGCAGCATGTGGAAAAACAAAACAGTTCCTCGGAACTGAATTCAGCATGAACAGATTCAACAGATGTCGCCACAAGACATTATAAAGTATCATAACAGGTATGAAGCGCAACTTGGATCTAGAATGGTAAAAAGCGTTGGGCAAACGGTTCTTAGTTTGTACACTAAACTAGTCAGTAGATTTGCTCCCATTGATTCTGAACAAGATCTTACGTATGATTTAACGCAGGATCCAGTTTTAACAAAGTCATTAGAGTCTCTAGGTTGTGATCTATATTACAGATTTGGAACATTATTATCGCCGCTAATCATGGGATTAATTACTTTTAATCATATAGATTTTATTTCCCTTCAAAATGACCGAGCCAGAAAATCAGCAGAATCAGAAAACGCTGAATCAGAAAACATTGAATCAGGTGAAAGTGGTCACTAAAACACCTCATCCTGGACGCATTGCGGCAGGAAAAAAATTAGCTGAGTGGAACAAACAAAAAAAATTACAGTTACAATCACAGAATATAGCTCATAATGAAAACATAACGCCGCCAACGCCAACAGTCGTTTCAATGCTGGCAGAACAAGAACAAGTTGATTCAAGACCTACAGCACCAAAGCCTTCATGGAATATTGAACTTAAAACTGTTGTCATTTTGGCGTCATTGCTGCTGCTGGGGTGGTTATTACAGTTATAAAATATATAAACAATGGCAACAAAAACCAAAGTCCGAACAATCTCCACCACTAAATATAGAATCCGAACACAAAAACATGCCAAAACCGCCAACAACAAAAGATCGTTTTGATCCATTTGAAATGTAATAATATTTTAAGAACTTAATTTTAAATTTTTTTATAAAAATAGATCATGGCGTATTATAAAATGATGGTGTCAATAAATAAAGACATGGAGTCTATAAAAGACAATTTCCATAGACCAGAATTGTAATCAATGCGGTTGCTTAGGATGTAAGAACTTCATTAAGATCTATGCTGACCGATTTCACGCAGAGGACGCTGAGCAAGACATCCTCAACGATGACGCGTTTTTTGAGGCGTGTGTGTACTATATTAGACATCTACTATTTAAGATAAAAACATAGATTGTATTTTTTTTTTGATAATTATAAGATAACTTAAATAAGAACTTGGTTGTACTTAGAGGATGACTTAGTTATGATCTTAGGTTGACTTGAGTAAAAACTTGAGGATGACTTGGGCTGACTTGAGTAAGAACTTAAAAGTGACTTGGAGTGACTTGAGGATGACTTGAGGATGACTTAGAAGTAACTTGAGGTAACTTCAGTTAAGAACTTAAAAGTGACTTGAGGATAACTTGAGGACGACTTGAGTAAGAACTTGGGGATGACTTAGAAGTGACTTGGGGTAACTTCAGTTAAGAACTTAGAAGTGACTTAAGTGTGTGCATGCGTGGGGGTGGGGGGGAGTGGGAGGTGGGCGCGCACCTTTGATTATTTATAAGAAACAGATGTCCAGAATATGATATAGTTATTATCAGTAAAACAACAACAATGACAGCAGCGACAACAACAACAATAACAGCATATATACAAGCACGATCGCACACACACAAGATAGGGAGGTGCTTGCATAGGGAAATGTGAAAGGGTTTTATGGTTTGCGCTTGAAGCAGTGAAGACAGGCAGTGAATGTCAGTGAATCAGCAGTGTTCCAATACTAGTTGACCTATTTGAGCGCTACAGGCAGTTGCGCGACCTACTTCCGTGTTACAAGCAATGCTCTGGCTCAGCTACTCCTCTAAGCAGCCACCAAGTGCATTTATCAAAAGCTTGAAATAGGCAGCCTGTTGAATAGGGCGTAACAAAGCGACGGTCCACCTAGACCGCGCCGTTGAAGCGTGGCTTTCTGCTATAGGCTGTGACGTGTGCCTGTTTAATATTCATTTCACGCGGTCTAGCTAGACCGTGGCTGTTCCCTGAGAAGATTGTGTTTCAAGCTGCATTGCTGGTGAATTGAAGCGGACCAATACTGCCTTATCTCCTCACTATATGAAAACATTGCTTTAAGTTCATTTCTCATGGAGTAGACTTCAATGAAAGATAGTCCAACAGTAGAAAACCTATCCAGGTATGGCCTAAGCAATCGAAATATCGCCCTCAGTTTACGGGAATAGGAAGGTGAGATTCCAATATGTTGTTTTAACCAATCTTCCCATTTTTGAGTCTGCGATCCACTTTCCTTTTCTTTTGCATAGAGTTCAAAGGCAACATCCAAAAGACGACCATAGTTCTATCTCTAATTCAGAAGAGATACTATCTCGCGACATTGAAATAAAATCAACCAACACAAACAACTGAAAAACGTCTTCACACCACCACAGCACCAGGAGAAATGAAAAGCCAGCTAGGTTCAGTTGCTAACAACACAAGTGCTGGGCGGAAATGTCGTCACTGTTACTAATCAGCTGATTCTATCTAGTCTTGTGATTGGGGGAAGGTAAGAAACATGTTTTGATATGTTTTATGAAAGGCGGGAATGACTGAGCAAGATCCTTTCAGCCACTTATAGAAATCTCGCTATTCAGAACTGCACTATGGGGTATTTAACTCTCGCTTTTCATGTCTGCTGACTGGCTTTACAAATCCAACGGTGCATGAGTGGAGACTGCTAGCTTGCTCTGAATGCTTCTATTGAAATCTCTGGGGAGTGCCGCGCTTCACTGCATGCCTTTAAAAAACAACCTGCATAAGCCAATCTCTCTCACCTGCAGTGTGTGTGTGGATTTTATGTCAAAAATATAACTCGGTTTTAAAAGACTTTAGAGAACAGTTAAAGACTGTAGTTTTATTTCACATGAAAGACAGAGACTCATTTGAAGAATGTTTGCGTGAAAATGATGTTATTGAGAATGATCAGGAAAAACACAGGATTAAGCAAAAATTAAAATCTGAAAAGTTTAGTAAATTAGTTTTGAAAACGGATAATCCTACACAGTATGTATGTTTGTAGGGTCGTTATTTTTTGGTTATTGAAGTCATGCTTAGTAGAGAACTGTAAAACCATTATTCTAACTTACTTTACTTTCACCCGAAAACTGGCTGAGGGCTAAAGCCCGAAAAGTAGTTGTAGATAATCGTTATTTTTTGGTTATTGAAGTCATGCTTAGTAGAGAACGGTAATATGCCGCTTTTGGAGTCGCCCGGGTCGAAAAACAGGTTGAGGGCTCCGCCCGAAACTGGTTGAGACCGGGTGAGCCAAAAGCGGCATATTACCGTTCTCTGTTTTTCATGTTGACCCACTATGGTTTCTGATTGTCCCCCTGGTCGGAACTCAAATATTGTTCCTGAATTTTAAGCCATCTTTAATTCTTCTTTGGAAAGTGTATAAATCGTTTCTCCATTGAGGAGGAGAAACCTGTAAAATTTGGTCCCAGCTAGTGGATCTGTGGAATGTTTGTACCTCCACTGGAGTGGAGGAACGGAAGATAAATATTGGAAAACAAACCTGTTGTGTATGCTGGAAAAGTTGATTATCGTTTAGTAAATTATTCCCCGGAGAGCAGGGGGAGAAGAAGAGTTATCGTAGTGTGTCTTCTGGTTGTTTTGGAGAGATTGCGTGTGCACAGAGTGAATGCCGAGCTGAGCGCGTGCATGCATTTGTGCTCAGTGTGACATTGGCATTCCCATCAAATACTTTTTAAAATATTGGAGAATCATCAATTACGAGAAAAGAGAGAGAAAATTAAGCAGGAATCGTAAATATATACCAGTTTAAAATATGATTTTAAAATGGAAAAAATAAAAACCTACAAAACTGTTTCAAGCAAAAATGCTCTCATCAGGGTATACAATCTGGGCACGCCACCAATGTTATATAGTGTGGTGTGTGGGCGTGTGAGCTCTGCGCATGTGGCACGTGGCCTGCAGGTTTTTTTTTTTCTTTTTTAGGGCGCGTTCAGGGGGGACGTGTTAAGGAATGGTGCATTGACAAGGATTTCCATTTATGCCTGCAATTGTTTATCATTTCTATTTTAGAGTTCAGGGATGCTAGGTGGGGTTTACATAATATCAGCCACATTTCTGTAGTACATAAGTTGCATTTTTTTTAGAAATGTTGTTATATGGTGTTGCTCTTTTTATAATTTTCCATCATATGTTGTAATCTATTTTCTTATTTTTAAGCTTCCAAATACATTTTCTTTGTCCTGTTTGGTTTTTATATTTTTCATTTTTGAAAGACTGTTTATGGTTTGCATATCTGGTTTTAAAATGGGGACTGCAAACGTGCATGCGCAATGAGTCAACCAAGGCTTCTTTTGGTTTTGCGTTGTGCAGGCAGTTTGTAACAGCCACATGTTGTAATTCTGAACTGTGATGGATCAGACTTTTTTTTCTTTTTTGGGGGTGGGTGGGTGGGGGGCGGAACAGCTCAGTTGGCAGAGCGCCGGACTCGGGATCCTGGG